>CM034706.1:53381055-53390232 GCA_020142125.1 Phrynosoma platyrhinos | reverse complement strand
GAAAGGAGCGCTATTTTAGCGCTCCTTTCAGGGATGAGGAAGGAGCACCGCAGGATCGAGACATGGGGATGCCTCAGTCCTGCGGAGTACCTTCCCAGGGCGGCCCCGTGCTGCCAGTCTGCTTCCCCCCATAGATTCAGGCTTTTAATTGGATTTGGTAGATCCTTTCCTTGATTTCTAAAATGATTGTGATTTCCATGGGAAAGACAAGCAGTTCAAATTGCTCTGTGTAAAGGGGGGGGGGGCATAGTTTCCTGAGTTTCAACAGATGTCATATTTAATTAGTTGTGAAATAAACCAGAGCTACAGTCAACTAGTTTCCCTAGTTTCAACTGTGCTTTGAAATATATACATTCACCTCCTATTTTCCCTTTAAGGAGTGTGTGGTATAAGAATCAAATTTGTAAAGACCCTCCTTACTTTCACTACTTTTTTTCTTGGAGGACAGCACCTGTATCTTTTTAATGTATTTCCTTATTAATTGGTGACACTGCCACCTATTCATGACTGTCACATTATTTTCCATGTGAATCCCAGCTTAAGTGCAAAACTACTTTCATATTGTACTTTTCTTGGGAATTCTACCCCAAATAGGTATTTAATTGTTACTAACGCAGTTACTTATTCAAGTTCCAGACACACTTATATTTGAACAATAATAAAACTTTATTTGATTGTGATTTCCATGGGACAATGGTTTGAACAATGTTTCACTTGTTGAGATGCTTTAGGCACTTGTTACTTTAAGATTTCACTTTCTTGGTTTCACTTTGTTACACTTGCAGTCTACTTCACACCACTCTCTCCAGAGAACAATAGTTACTTTCACTGAGGACCCACTCAGTCCTTATATTATGTTTCCTTCCCAAATTTAGGGCCTTTGCAGACTGCCAGAAATAGTGCAAACTGAGTCCACTTTAAGGGTTAGAGTTAGTGCTAGGGAATCATGGGAATTGTTTTTTTTTTTTCTGAGACATTGAGCCTTCTCTATCAGAGAGCTCTGGTGCCACAATAAAATACAGTTCCCATGATTCCCTAACCCTAACCCTTAAAGTGGACTCAATTTGCACTATTTCTAGCAGTCTGCAAAGGCCCTTAGTTATGTACCTGCCACCCAGGCTAATTATATCTCATAGGATATTGCACCACAGTAACTCCCTCACTTAGAGTTCTGTACATGTCTCGTATTTCTGGACTTTAACCCTAATTGTCCCTATCTGACTCTAACTGTCACCAACAGACTTATTTATCATCTCCAACCTTCAATTTAATTGGTGTTGCCAGCTCTCTCTCCCTGTTAGATGTTGCTTGGCTGGCCCAACTCTACATTCTCTCCACACCCCCAAAAGTACAATGCAATAGATATGATACATCTAGGTCTTTATTTATCATTAATTAAAAGGAGGCTATGTTTTATATTACAATAACACCTTTTCAGGACTCTTAATGGTAAAAAGTTTATTTGGCTTTTAAGCTCTGTTGCACTTGGAGCACCTTTGTCTCTAACATACCCTGAACTCTACCTTGTCAACTCTGTCTCCACTGCACTTCCTACTAACTTCAATTTCAGTTTGTTTTCCGGATAGTCAAATGAAGAACTATTTCAATATGATTCAAGTTTGACAAAAATTTTTTCTCTTGTCAGTCAAAGAGGGCATGAGACCTACCAAGCATAGACAAGTGGCCAGAAAAACACAGAAGAATCAAGGGCAAGCCATGATACTAAAGAGCTGGCACTATATTTCGTATATCACTCTATTTAGTATTCAAAATGAAAGACCCCTGATCTTGATGGTGAAAGGTAACTACTCTCCCATGTTAGAATCAGAAATAATGATAAAGTCCAAAAAGAAGTTTTGGGGGAACATTTCCAGATAGTAATACTTAGGCTTTATATATGTTTTCAAATGTTCAGAGCATGTCACATAATTATTTTGTTGTAACCCTTAAAACAATCTAACAAGGTAGATCATTATTATTATCAGCATACTACAAGTGTGGGTTTAGACTGAGATGTCTTACTATGGCCGCCAACTGTGGTAAGATCTGAACCAAAGATTTTGTGTTTTGCAGTGTGTCTTTGCCACTTTGCTACACCCATTCTTTGAATAAAATGTGTTTCAAATACAAGCAAGGTCAAATGTCTTTCATTCACCTGTAACAGCCAAACTGAGCAATATTTGTTCTTTCAGTTTAGACATGGCACCCTGGTCCCAAGAGTAAAGGAAAAGACCTTTAATCCCTAGCAAAAATTGACATTCCCCAACTGAAAAAATAATCTGTTCCTGAAGACAGAATTTCAAAATACACACACATGCATGCACACACACACACACACACACACACACACACACACACTACTCAGGAAAAATATTTCTTCACTCATCTCTCCTGGGTATCTAAAATTGAGGGATTTTTAACAGGTCTGACTTTTGGCAGATGACCTCTCTTGTTTGTTCATATGTGTTTTCCAAAATATAAAAGTGAAATAGAGTCCCAAGGGCACTGTACTTGAAAGGTTATGAGAGTTAGAGATTTTAACCATGCCTGCCAAATCAGCAGATGGCTTGTGATTATAATTATATGCATCAATAAAACGAATAATCTTACAAAATTTGAATTTCTACTAAAGTAAGGGATTTAATAAGCAGATGCAACAGAATGCATTTTCTTTAACCCTTTTTGCTGAGAATGATGGTTACCATACAGAGCAGATAAAGCAAACCTCAAGCAACTTGACCACAGACCCAAACATTTATGTGCTTTTCTTCTATAGCACAAATGTCACAGAAATATTTTGCTTTTGATCACACAAAAATACATGTAGGACTGTCTTATGATCCTTGTTTCATAAAGCAATAAAAATACCATTTGTATCCAAGTCATTACTAGTTGGGCAAAATTTGGTAAAACTCAGAATATTCTAATCACTAGAAGAATTTCTTCAAGAAAGGCATTCATAGCTTTGTGTTTTTGTTGGATTGTCACATTTAATTTGTTTTTAAAAACAAGCTATTGTTGTGGTTGAATTTTGGAACACATAACATTAACCCCTTCTTTTCATCCATACCCATATAGCCCAAGTTGTAGGTTATAGGATGTTTTCTGGCATCTATTTTATGTTAATTCAAAACTTAGATGTTTAACAAGAGGTTGGCATGCATGTGTTCACAAATTAAGTGGTTAGTGGTGCATCTTATATACAAGAAAGTCCATAGTTCAAGGCATGCAAGTTGGGGAGAATGCCTTGTTTAAGCTCAGTTCAACTTATGTTTTAAGTAAATGTATTTAGAATCAGGATGCAAGAGAAAAATGCAAAAAAAAAAAAGGACATTAAATTGACATTGCTGGGCTATTTTTACAAGTACAAAATGCATAATTTAGAAAAAGGAGCAATTTTGTTTGCAAATGGATTTATATCTTCATACTATAATTAAGGGACAAGAAAATGTCACTGAAGAACAATTTTATTCAGCATCATGAAAACATGAAAACATAGTCTTCATTGGAGAGGTCCCATTTAAATGTTTGATTGCATTTGGACATTGTAAATATCAGTTAGTGACAACAGACAGTTTCTGAGAATGCAAAGTAATTTTTTTCAGTTTCATATATCTTATATTATAGGACAAAGGATTCTTTTATCACTTTCGAATTGCTTTTTTTAAAAAAAGACCATGAGCATAAGCAGAAGTAGAATCATGTAAATTCTTCTTAGTACAGGTATTATTGATCTGATTGCCCACAACATGCTTCGGAAACTGAGAATTATTTTTAATCAGCTGATCCAGCGGTTCACATGTATTCTGAAAGCATGGTGGGGATAGGGTGCAGGCTGTTTTTACACAACAGGTTGGTATGTAGGAATACATTTCCTGTTGCATTATGAGAAAGTAGAAAATAACTGGTAACACTAGGGAACTCAGGAAGGCATTAACTTTTCAGAGCCAGCAAGTTGCAAGTAGAGCTGATGGACAGTTCCAGATCACATAGAAAAGTAAAATAACACCTGGCAGCTACATCTGTGGTCTGAAAAAAATTCAGCAATGCTTTGTTGTATAATTTCAGTTAGTTTGTGTAACTCAAGCAGAAGTTAAGCTTATAGTCACTTATTGCAGATCTGAAAATGTGTGGTTTTCAAATTTGTTGATACTACTCTCCCTATATATCAAGCATTTATAATAAACATACCAGCAAAAAATTAACTTTAGACAGCTTAAACACAGGAACATAGAAATATAAGATGCTGTTTTGTACCTTTACAGTTTATTTGTCCACCTAGCCCAGCACTATATATTCCAGTGAAGAGAACATTCCCAGGGAAGGGACTTCCCCATCACTTTGTACCAATGGACGACTGGAATTTATTTGACTTTGATTTTGGGTAGGGGACTTGCAAGTTTATATTTTATAGACTAATGAACATTTTTGTCTAAAGTTACTCAAGTTTTGTGTTACTTTGAGAGTATGTGAAGTAATCAGCAAACAATATTTACACACACAGAAGTGGGCAGGAACCTCTATACACAAACTTCATCTTGTTTTACAAAACTGGATAGCAATTTTTAATCTTCAATCTCTTACACTTAAAATGTGTGTCACTAAACAGGTAACACTGTGTGTCCCCACCTGGAAAATAGCTGTCAGTGTCCATAAGTGCATTGAAAAAAGATTATTAGTGTGTGTGTGGGGGGATAGTACAAACTTGTCAGTTCTTGGTTTCTGAAATAAAGATGGGAAGATCTAGTTTTAGAAGCAGCCTGATCAATAAAGCATTCTTTGTATTCAAGATAAAATGTTTTTTATAAAGTACATTGTTGTCAGTTGTGTTATCTGTTCTGGCTAAGAGAGTATTCTTCCTGTCCCAGGGCTCTGTCCCAAGTATGAGGTGATAAATTAATAGCATGTCTTAACAACCCACATGGGAGGATGTTTTTTTTTTAATCTTTTTATTTTTATCTTTCTTTGAGATACAGGGATGCTTATGATTAAAAAAAATGGGAAGTAGGGAACTCATAGACATGTAAAACTTTTAAAATGCTGTCAAAGCATCTGACAGATATATTATTCTTAAGCATATATTTTGGGTATGGTTCTTATGAAAGCATTGCAAAAAGTACCTTTACATCTTTAAACCAACACATGGACATCATAATTGGATAAGTGAAGACTTAACAAGTGTAGCTACCACTTATTATAACACCACGTGGCATAAAAACAATACAGGAAGAATCACTTGATGCCCTTTTGAAAGTTTTTAATGAGATATTACAGCTATAAGTAAGACCTCAACTCTACAGAGGAAGATTAACTATACACTTAAGATAAATTAAGATAGCATTCTATCTAAAAATTCATGCTGTTTGGTGAATTAAGCATCGGTTATTAGATACAGTTATTCTCCTATAGTGCTTTATTTATTTATTTGGTAAAAGCTAACAGTTGTTTTCTATGTTATATGGAATTAAACAAACACACATGTTACTGGGATACAAACACTTATGAACATATGGCAAAGTCATAATTAGCAACTTGAGCTTGTTCACACACTTTTCATTCAGCTGTCCAAGCAGAAAAATTGAAGGTGTAAAGTTCAGTTGTGGATGAATAACCTGGTAACTTCCATGCACAGATTTCTAATCATGCTATTGATATTGTTTACAATTTAACTTTCCAAACATCCTATGTTAACTGACATCAGTCTATGACAAACTTCACATTCCCACAAATAACATTTCTGTTACCTATGTTCAAATTCTTATTGGGGTGTAGATTCTAGTTTTAGGTTACACTAGAAATTACATATGATGTTGAAAGTTAACTATTGCTGAACTTAGTGACATTTACTTCTGGGTAAGTATGTCTGTGATGAGATTTTGTTGATGAACTTAACAGTGTAGGAAAAGTTTCATAAAGTGCTCTGATTATTCTAATGTAGGTGTATAAATTTAAAAAGCATGCTTGTTTTTTTTAATGTAGTTTCTGAACAGTAAAAGAAAGATCATATGGCAAGGTAAATGAATATTCATTAACAATTCTTTCTACATATTTTCAAAATTTCAGGGTAAAATGTGAAATTCACCTGAATATACTTGAACTATTCCTTAAACTTTAAGTTCTCCTATTCCTTAAACTTTAAGTTGTCCATGTGTACTGAAGGGAAAAGCTGCAGAAAATATTTCAGGTGCTCAAGAAAGACTTTCTCACAACTTCCTGTTGTCATTTTTTTTCCAGCATGAAAAAAGAACAGATGTAGTAAAAGGGATGCTTTGATCTACTAAACTCAGTCACTACTATTCCACATTAAAACAACACACACACAGGTAAACAAACAAGGTTAGCCACTGTTTTTACTTCATATATATTAAAGGAAAGAGAGGAGAAGAGAAAGGGAGCAATTGATGCTATGACTGTGATCAACATATCCTCACATCTTTCTTATATTTTCAGCAAAAACAAGTGGTCAAATGTGGCAAGAGGGGGAGGACCATGATTGAATACTCTAGTTTCTATCTCAAAATTCAAGAAGATAAAAAGCTTCATCTCAGTACACATGGTTACAAATGCCATGCCATTTATTCAAGTGAATAAGCATCTGGCATGTAGACTGAAATTTGAAATTAATATACAGTTATTTCCACCATGTATCATAAAAAAATGTTGCTTTTGAAGGAATCTAGAAAATAATGAATTTTTATAAAGTTGTTTAATGGGCTACATTCAGTTATGATGAAGAATGCATGTCTCCCTACAATATCCTAAGTCACAGCAACATTAAGTTCACTGTGCATCCTATTCTGCTTTACTTTAGAAATTCAAAACTTTTGTAAAGATGAGAGCCAGAAGAAAAAAGCACCAATTCCAAAGACATTTCCTCTGTTCAGAAGTGTCACAATCCCTTCATTATGACCTACTTGTCCAAAACGGACTTTCAAGCCTATGGTTAGGCTAAGGTTTGCTCTACTTTTCCCCTAGGGCATAATTGTCAGACTGACTTACCGTGTGCCTTTTAGCCTTTGTTCTGCCTCTCGCGCTGACATCAGGGAAGCAGTGATGTAGAATAAAGCAGGGGTGGGCTAGGTTAGTCCAGTGTTTGTGTCGTTGTGTGGTGTGCAGGGACACTCTGTGATACTCTAGTGAGCTGCTAAGCTTTTTTTGTAGGCTTTGTGTCATTTACTTAACGACCAATCTCATTAGCTGCCAGGGTACAATGGGCTGATGCATTTTCTATGTACATACTCTACACAGTGACCCTCAAGGTTGCCGAAGGTCTATTTAATCAGTCAGATGCTGAATATATTTGCAGTAAATCACTAAAAAAAATGAGACCACAGAGGTATCTCATGAGGTTTTAATGTTTCTTAGGAGCTTGCTGAAGGGAAGGGAAGAGGAAGCAAAATTTAAATGCAAACACTGGGGGGAGAATGGAATGGGACAGTCAGAAAGGTTGACTAGTGACCTTTAATAATTACAGTAACTTTGGATACCCTATGTCTTCCTGCAGCTGATTGTTATTTCCTCCATCCAGTTCATGCTTCAGTATAATCTTATTATTGTGCTGAAATCCCTTTAAGTAACTGCAAAACAACAAGATGAGCAGTTTTTCACAGGTTGGCAAAGGTGTATTTCCCCCCTCTTTCCAGGCAACCTCAGAGTTGGCATCTATGTATTTCTGCCCTCTCTTCAGTTACAAGACATAAACCCTTTTAACTCCTATGAAAAATGAAATGCTGAAAAGCCCTCTGAATGACGACAGCTGTCCATAAGTATCAGGGAGAGTTCTATTGTCCAACTTGTCCCTGGATAAAATGAATACTTTACAGCAGAGGCTGTTCAGCTTGGCTAAAGTGTATGGGGAGAAGGGGAGGAGGTCACTGGAGATTTCGCACACTAATTTAATCTGGGAAAAGGACAGGCACTGCATCTCACTTGAACAGACTGGCGGCAATCTGGGCTCTCACAGAACTATCTCCTTTTGCCTGTGCTCTATTTATTCCTTATCTCTGTTTACCAACCGCTAGGTCCCTTTCATTCACACCACGAGGCCGTTCTCCTACTATCAGTCAGCAGCTGACACTGTGGAAGAGCCTCAAAGGCAAAAAAAGGGATCAAAACTAAACCAAAGCTGTATAAACAATGCAGCAGTAGAAGTAAATGCATAAATCCTAATTCTTAACCCAACCCACAGGGTGCGAACAGAACCTTTATAGTAAATCCAACAAACCCACCACAGTGAGCTATGGGCTACAGAGGAAACAATGGAAGCCAAGTATCATTCATGAAATCATCATCTCAGGCAGAAACACCCACAAATGCACACATTTCACATACTGAACAAGGCACATATGAGAAATGCTGTAGTGTCTAAACTTTATCACATGGTGTATTGATCACGTACTTACCTATACATGCTTTTAAAATAAGTAACTTGACGAAGGTTGGGAAAGTGTTCAGGGGTCTCAAAGTTTGGATTTCTGGATTTCAGAGTTTGTTGGAGTTTAATCAGAGATTTAACAGAAGATGGGAAGGACAGACAAATTATATGCCCTGAACCTACCTACCTTTCTTTCTTTCTTTCTTTCTTTCTTTCTTTCTTTCTTTCTTTCTTTCTTTCTTTCTTTCTTTCCTTGGACTCTTGCTTAAATTAGTACATTGGACTAACTTGTTTTTTAAAATAATAGCAGTTTAGAATGTACTACTGTTAAATCACCGACAGCAAAAAACTTACTTGATTATAGTGGAAGGAGATTAAGAGGTGGATATTTTTTTAAAAAAAATACCTCCCTTTTGAGCATAATTTTAAAAATTAGAACTTCTGGATGACCTCTGATTCTTCAGTTTGGAATATGTAAATTTCAATTTTACTTTTAATAGTAGGGAAGAACTGATCTTGATAATATTTCAAAGCCTCTTCAACAGTATTGTTTTTAACCAGAATGAACCAAACTTGTATTCTATTAGTTTTTTTTTTTATTTTATTTATTTATTACGACCATTCAGTCAGCACAACTATTAGTTTTTTAAAGTTGCATACAACAAAGTTCTAACACAAGGAAAAGCAACAGGAACCTGAAGCCATAGGCTGCTGCATTGAGAAAAAGAACTAGAAACTTGTAACTATAATAGTTTTTTTAAAAGAAAAATTAAAAAATTAAAAAATCCAAAACAGTGGTTTAC
>CM034706.1:53361055-53376055 GCA_020142125.1 Phrynosoma platyrhinos | reverse complement strand
TGGTGGAGTCTACATTAGGGCATACTTCATAATGGACAGTGCAATCCTTTGGCCTTTCTCATAATTCTGTGTGCTGCAGGCTCTCCCATTTTGCTCATTCATTAAAGGCACTAATTAATGTATCCATTGGATAACCCTACACCAACCCTGGTACAAAACACAATCAACTAGAAGCACAGCAGAGTAGACCCTGTCCCAGTGAAGTTCTTCATTATGGAGGGAGCAAGGGCCAGGAACCTGCTCTAGGGTTTCCTGAAACTCTGGTTTCCTATTAACTTAAGGCTGAACCTACAGTTCTGATTTGAAGTTGCGTGTAGCAATGATAGATAATGATATGGTTTTGATTATCATTCATTCCTGAGGGCAAGAAAATTGTTTAGTCAGTGTTCACTCCAATGTGGGATTGTATCCATCTTACACACAAATTCATCATTTTCTTGGTCTCCCTGACATAGCCATGTAGTGGCTAGGGAGAAGGACTGACAGCTGAGGACCATCATTCAGCTATGTTCTGATAGCTGGCACACAACAGCAACAACAACAACAACATTATCCTCTGTGATGACAATCCTTGACTGCCCTCTACCCTCCTCTCAGTCACTACATAGCCATGCTGGGGATGCAGGGGAAGGTGATGATAATTATACAGCTATGTTTTGATATCCAGCACAGAACCATGCAGACATCCTCTGGGTCCTCCAATAATTTCCTGACAGTAACTAGAATAATAGAATCATAGAGCTGGAAGAGATCACAAGGGCCATGCAAGAATACACAGTCAAAGCACAGTAGATGGCCATCCAGCCTCTGTTTAAAAATCTCCAAAGAAGAAGATGCCACTCCAAGGGAGTGTGTTCCATTGTCAAACAGCTCTTACTGTCAGGAAGTTCCTCCTAATATTGAGATGGAATCTCTTTTCCTGTAGTTTGAATCCATTGCTTCAGCTCCTATTCTCTGGAGCAGCAGAAAACAAGCTCGTTCCATCCTCAACATGAAATCCCTTTAAATACTGTACTTAATCAGGACTATCATATTCCCTCTTAACCATCTCTTCTCCAGCCTAAACATACCCAGCTCCCTAAGTCACACCTCATAGGGTATGGATTCCAGTTTGCCAATGTCTTTTTTAAACTGTGGTGCCAAGAATTGGACACGGTATTCCAGATGAGGCCTGGCTAAAGCTGAATTGAGTGGCATGATTACTTCCCTTCATCTAGACATTATACTTATCTTGATGTAGACTAGAATCATATTGGCTTTTTTAGCTGCTGCATCACACTGTTGATTCATGTTCAATTTGTTTTTCTTCTAGGACTCCTAGATCCCTTTCACCGGTACTGTTGTTCAGCCAGGTGTCCCCCATTTTATATCTATGCATTTCATGTTTTAATGCCTAAATGCAGTAACTTACATTTCTCCCTGTTGAAATTCATTTTGTTAGTTTTGGCCTAGCATTCTAATCTATTGAGGTCATTTGGTGTTTTGATCCTGTCTTCTGGAGTATTAGCTACCCGAGAGACTGGCATAGATATTCTACATTCATACAGCAAGAGGATCTAAATTGTTATACTTACCACATGAGTATGACTTCATGAAGATCACTTCCCTTTGTACATAGATGGAATGTTGAAGTCATTTCCCAATTACCCAATATTAAATATGCTTATAGCATGGCTGACCCATCATGCTTGTGCCAAAGAGTAGGGATGCAGCCCACACTTGAAAACAAACAGATGTACAGTGGGCCTTGGTATCTGCCGGGGCTTGGTTCCAGAACCCCCCATGGATACCAAAATCTGTGGATACTCAAGTCTCATTAAATACAATGGCATAGTAAAATGATGCCCTTATATAAAATGAAAAAATCAAGGTTTGCTTCTTGAAATATATATATATATACTTTTCAAGATGTGGATGGTTGAATCTGTGGATAGAGAGAGCCAAATGTATGAAAAAAATCAGCCTGCAATTATACATTCTGAACATATTCTAATGAACCTACTCACCAGAAAAACATTAAGCACTTTCTTTCACAAAGGCCTGAATTTTGACTAATAATTTTCCTCTTGGGCTTACTTACAGAAGTGGCCATTGACTCAGGGTGCTATTCCCTCCCTTCCCTATGGACAAATGTATCATGGCATGGATGCAAAATCTTGTATTTACAATGTCTGTGTGGAGGAGAGGACTTCAACATCATTGTTGCCAGATGACAGTCCTTAGCTGTTCTGCACCCTCCCTCCTATCACAACATGGCAATGTTGAGGTGTAAAAAATTGGTGTGGATGGCAGTGGATCAGTATAGTCCTTTGGCTCTCTTGGAAGACTAAAGGCCTAAGCAGACTGCCAGAAATAGTGCACATTAAATTGAGGCACTGGCCTGGCTCAGTGCTAGAGAGTCATGGGAATTGTATTTTTTTCTGAGACATTGAGCCTTCTCTGTCAGAGAACTCTGGTGCCACAATAAATTACAGTTCCCATGATTCCCTAGCACTGAGCCAGGGCAGTGCCTCAATTTAATGTGCACTATTTCTGGCAGTCTGCTTAGGCCCTAAATTGGAAAAAAAAAAGGGGGGGGGAAGACCTTCAGGATTTGTCTTGATGAAGTTTCCTAACAGTGTTTTCCCCTGTATATTTGCTTATAGTTTCTATCACTAAGCAAGTGCTGGGGGATGGAGGGGAGGCAGAATTCTCAGATGGGGCAGAAAACTGCAAGGATATCTGGGGTGGTGGTGGTATTGTTTTTCTAAACAATAGGGGGAATTTATAGGCCAGCAGAACTTGCTGGATAGCAGTAGGTGTGGCCAGAACTGGCTTGTTTTAATTTGTATTTGTTGCTGCCACATTAAGCACCAAGACAATACCACCCTGGACATAGCTGATCTCATTTGATTTCAGAAGCTAAGCACAGTTGCAACTGGTTTCTAATTGAAAGGGAGACCATCACTGAATACCAGGAATTTCCAGTAGGGCTAGAAAGGAATTATTCTCAAAAGCATGAAGAGAAACTGCTAATCAGAAGTGAAAATACTGAGCTCTTGAACCAATGGTCCGACCAGTATGAGTAACTTCTTATGGCCAGAAACTTGCTAGCATAACTTTCCCCAGAGCCACAAAACTCAGAGAGAAAGTTAAGATCTGCTAATCATGTCTCCAATGCCTTACTTCCTTCATGTTGCAGCACCCAGAACCTTTTCTGTCCTGCTTCCACTGCCTACAACATCATTTTTATGTTGACAAAGTGCACCAACAGGGTGTTGGCCTTGATCCCTATGTCTCAGCACTTCAGTGAGCCACAGCAGTAATTTGGCTATGGGAGTTATTTTGAAGGGTGTCACACCAGTTAAAAGTAGTTGTGGCCTCCTCCTCCTCCTCCTCATTTTCCTCTGCAACTAGAAACTCTAGTATTGATCGAACTCTTCTCAGCAGCTGCTTGCTTGTGGTATTCATGTTTATCCCCATAATTTCTCCTCAGAAGTATATTACACCCTGATGTAGGTCTATATCCATCATCATGCTATTGGAGATTCACTAGAAAAGAGCTAGTCTTTTTCCCTCCCCTCCCCTCCTTCTACAGACCCTCACATTGTGCAAAAATGTTACCCAGAGGGTCTCCTAGCCTTCCAGAGCAGGTTCTGAGGAAAACTGGCAACTGTATTGGGAGAAGGGGAATTATCCCTTTTCTTAGTTCTACTGATGGAAGCAAGTCCATCAGCAGAATGGCTCAGTTAGGTCCAATTTATAGCATTCCTCCAAGGTTATCATTGCACAAAAATGGTATGCCCCATGGCAGCCAGCTTCATTCCTCTCCACCTCACAGTGCTGCTGTGGCAATGCTGTGTTACAGCTTATTATGATTCTGTAAAGGGAAACAAACTAACTAGTTAAAATCAATTAAATTATCAATTACTTTAGACATTTTCTAACATAAAGGGGCAATTTAATTAAATTTATTTTTAACTAAAATAATTAACTTAAGTTGGAATTTTAGCATTAATTTAATTCAGAAATAAGTTATTAAGTTATTAATTAATTAAATGAGATACAGTGCTAAAGAGCTAACACATTTTTACATTTCCCAGCTGATTCTTTCTCCAACGCCTTCTCCCCCTGGATTTTTGAAAGCTACTTCTTGTTTTCTCTCTATCATCTATGTTGCTCATCAGGATTACTATCTTTAGGATGTACAAGTGAAACCACTTATTTTAGTTCATGATAAGAATATGATAGTTCAATTAATTCTAGGATTAAAAGATTATAGACCAAGAAAGGGTAAAGGCAGTATGGAAGATGGTAATCTTCTTTATATCCACATGAACTTCCTCTGTTCAGATACTGATCAAAGCTTCTCATCTCTTCCAGAATACTGAATTTTGAAGCTTTTAACCCTGGGGCTTTACTGAGATCCACATGGGAATCAGTAAAGAAAAACTAAAGAAAATGGGGAGGGAGAAGGTGAGATTATAAAGAAAGGAGAAAGCAAAAGGAAGAGAATGACTATGATGGGGTGAGTGAGAAATGGGATTTTCAAAAAATTAATGCAGCTGTTTCTCCAAAAAAATGTGCTGGTGGAGAGAATAAAATTATGGATGGTATTTTCCACCTTCATTCTGATAAGATTTTTACTATAGACATTTAGCTTAGATTTAAATTGCAAAGGTTAATAGTTAAAATTTCCCCCCTTCTAATATAAATGCTGTTGAATTAGACTTTCTAGAATATTAAGGATTAAACAAATACATTAACCCATTTTGACTAACTTTCTAAATTCTCCTTCTGAGGAGATATAATGGGTGAAGCATGAAGGCTGCCATCACAAGCCTGATCAGTGTCTATTAAAATAATACTTCATTACTAATTATTAAGTCTCCAAAACTTTAAACTCTCTCTCTCTTTCTTTCTCTCTCTCTCTCTCTCTCTCTCTCTCTCTCTCTCACACACACACACACACCATCACCAAAATGGCTTACTCAAATTTCTGTCTAAGGAGCAATCAATTTGGGGCGCATAAATTCAGAGAGTTGGCAAACAATTTGTAGGGCAAATTGCCAACTTCAGAAAGATAAAGAAGACCAGCCATTCTAATTACAATGCTTCATGGCCCAATGGGTTGAACATATGCATGGATAATCCATAAGTTTTCCAGGTTCAAGTCCTGCTGGAAAAAAAACAATGCTTTGTCATAAGTAGGCATGAGGACACTCAAAGTAATAATGTTGTCAATGTATAAGTATAGTGAAAGTATATTTTTGTTAATAGTACGAGGCAGAGGGCTGCACAGGGAAGGAAAGATGATAATCACAGCAGAAGAGCCACACAGTAGTTCAATGGGGAAGATAATTCCTCTAGGAAACAGTGGAGGGAAGAATTCAAATATGCCTTGGCAGTGGCACTACAATGCAAAACTTAGGGCCTAAGCAGACTGCCAGAAATAGTGCACATTAAATTGAGGCACTGCCCTGGCTCAGTGCTAGGGAGTCATGGGAATTGTATTTTTTTCTGAGACATTGAGCCTTCTCTGTCAGAGAGCTCTGCTGCCACAATAAATTACAGTTCCCATGATTCCCTAGCACTGAGCCAGGGCAGTGCCTCAATTTAATGTGCACTATTTCTGGCAGTCTGCTTAGGCCCTTAGTTTGTACTGCATAGTTGGTAACTGGGGTGAGTGTGGAGAGACAAGGATTTGGAAACTCAAACTTTGCCTGACATACCAATGCCCTAACCACATCATCTCTGAAGCAGAAAGCAGAAAGATGCATGAAGGAGATGCTGTAATAATCCATAAAGTATCTATCACCTTCCTGCTTTTTACCTACATGAAAATTTTCACCTATGTAAAGATCTAGCCCAGTATGTCAGGGCTAATATGATCTGTTATGAGGATTCTGATGAAATAGAAAAAATGCTGCACATGAGCTCTTAGGCTCAAACACCAGAGTTTTTATTAGAAAAAGTGAGAGAAAACTCTCAGAAATGCCTAAGGCAGTGGAGTATCACAGGTAAGTAGTCGGGATGGCTCATGCTTTTGTTGTTGAAAAGAACAGAGGAGCTGTGTGCAGTTGGGGTATGGGGGAGTTTGATAATTTCACTAGACCATCCTCCCCCACATTTTCCCCCTTTTTCTGACAAACAACAATGTTGCTACTCTGCTTTGCAGCCATATACACTACATAAGATGCCCTTTTTGCTCATACAAGCTTCACTTCTTAGCAAACAGCAATTTTGAATGGGAGTAAGTTTTTACCAAGAAAATGGCATGTAGGGAGGGCTTAACCCAGGGGTAGGCAACCTTTCCCCTTTAAGGGCCGAGGGACTTCAGCTCCCAGAAACCTCAGCCATGTTGGCCAATAGCTCCTGGAATTCTGGGAGCTGAAGTCCCTCAGCCCTTAAAGGGAAAAGGTTGCCTACCCCTGGCTTAACCCCTTTACTTATTCTAGAACTCTGATCTGTACCAGAAATTTTCCACCTCCTACATAACTTCCTTCCTTCCTTCCTTCCTTCCTTCCTTCCTTCCTTCCTTCCTTCCTTCCTGTTAATTAAAAGGCCCTCTAGATATCCAGCCTCTCCACATAATCAGTTGTCAGCCAAGATTAGGCAACATGAGATGGTGTCTTCAGAGAACATACATAGGCTGGCATCCTGTTAGATACATACACACGTAAGTTTTCCTTACATGTGCATACATCATTTTATGGGCACTGTGAAGTTTTGTATTCCATTCTTTCCATTCTTTCTCCCACCCACCCCAATTTACTGCCTCTGAAGCCATCTGAATGGCCATTCTCCACTTTGTGAGGATTGGACAGGAATCAGATTGCAGAAGCACAGCATGGTGAGCCAGATGTGAATGATGACAGCAGCACTGAGATCCTCCAGAAGTCTCTGCTATAGTCGCATAATATCTGGCTATGGGGATGTAGCTAGACACTTCTGCAATCCTACCCACTCATCATAAAGCACAGAATGGCCATGCAGAGGGCTTCAGAGGTGATTCAGTAAGTCAGGGGTGATTCAGAATGGCATATGGCTCAGGCTATATAGGACTTACTATACTATGCTGAACAATACAGGATTGTGGCCTTTTGGTGTCATGGAAAGCTAGCAAACAGACATTTGGTCTTAGTGGTAGTGCTGGAGTCCAAACAGCTTGTTGTACTGGGTGACTTCAACATCCATGTGGAAACTGCTCTGACAGAAACATCTCAAATTTCATGTCCACTATGACAACCATGATGTTGTCTGAAGTAATTTCTAGAGCTACCCATGCTGCAGGATACATTCTGGACCTGGTTTTCTGTTCTGGGTGGGATGACTGTGATCAGGGGGTGATGGAAACTTCTCTAGTTCTCTTGTCATGGACTGATTATTACTTTGTGGGGTTTCAATAACTGGGGCTTAGCTCCTCTGCAGGCTAGGAAGTGTGCCCCAGCATGGTGTGCCCCAGGAGGCTTAAGGATCCTGATGGATTCCTGATGGCTTTTGGAGAGTTCCCTGTTGCCTTAGCAGGTGATTATGTTGAAGCCTTGGCTGATCTCTGCAATAGGGAAATGGCTAGGGCAGTGGAAAATATTTCCCCTAAGTGTCCGTTACCACAAATGAAGCCAAGTGAGTCCCCTGGTTCACTAGGCAGTTGACAGTAATGAAACAAGTGTGGTGAAGACTAGAGTGATGATGGGCCTAAGCAGACTGCCAGAAATAGTGCACATTAAATTGAGGTACTGCCCTGGCTCAGTGCTAGGGAATCATGGGAACTGTAATTTATTGTGGCAGCAGAGCTCTCTGACAGAGAAGGCTCAATATCTCAGAAAAAAATACAATTCCCATGACTCCCTAGCACTGAGCCAGGGCAGTGCCTCAATTTAATGTGCACTATTTCTGGCAGTCTGCTTAGGCCTGATGTCAGAAGACTCAGAGTGAGTCTAACCAAACATAGACTAGAGCTCATTGGAAAGCCTATTATGTGGTGATGGTGACAATGAAGTGCTAGTCATAACTTTTAAATCCATATATGGCTTAGGTCCAGGCTATCTGAAAGACTTTATCTTCTCATAAGAACGTGCCAGACTTTTTAGAATTACGGGAGAAGGCTTTTCTCTCTGTCCCACCATCATCACAAGCTTGCTTAGTGAGGAAATGAGAGAGAACATTCTCAGTGGCTGCTTCCATGCTCTGAAAGCCCCTTCCATAGGAGGCTAGGCTGCCTCCCCCACTTCCCTTTCACCAGTAGGTAAACACCTTTTTGTTTAATCAATCTTGTAACTGATAAGCTTCTTATCAGATTTTTAAAAAATCCTTTGCATATCTTTTAAATGAGTTTATACTGTTCTTTGTAGTGATTTTGTGGATGCTGTTAAGGTTTTTTACTTGATTCCTTGGGAACTGCCTTGGATCCCACTCTAGGAGAAAGGCAGCATACAAATGAAATAAATAAACAAATATGTATCTACCGGGGAGGCAAATTAATGCTTATGGAATTTTCTGCCTCAGGTGCCAAGATATGAAAATTTTAGCATGCTGTTTTATGTGCTATGTACTTGAGTGGTTGGTTACATGCTACTCTGCTTTAGGCAAGAAATTGTTATTGGGCCAGCCTACTCTGTATTCTCCATGTTATTCAGCACCATTTCAGAGAGAGCTGAAAAATTATTTCTGACTCCTAATCCCACAAAAAAAGAGTGTTGGGGCTGACCACGGCTATTTGATCTGGGACTTATCAAGATTTACAAGAAATTCTGACCATTTGCACCCATCCCTAGATCCACGTAAATGTCTGGAATGAAGGTATTGCTCAAAATCTACATTTGTTAAATGTCACACAAATTGTTTTTGATATTTAATCCTAGGGAGATTAGACCTTTTTTTTTAACAACCAGTAAATAATTGAATCACATAATACTTAGGAAGAACATCAGATGCTGTTTTATACCAAGGGACATTTCAAAATACACAGTTATAGCAATATGATTCCTCTTTAATTGCAGTGGTTCCATCCTATTTCACCTGGGAGTTGCAGATTAGAGAAAGATATTTAGAATTCTCTGCCAGACAGCTGTAATGACCTCACCAAACTACAGGCCCCAGGATTCCATAGGATGCAGCCATGGACATTAAAAGGGAATCATAGTGCTATAACTGTGTATTTTGAAATGTAGCGTGAAAGGGCCTCAAATCAGACTCCAGATCTATCCAGCTTGACTGACTCTACAATGACTGGCAGTGATAATCCAGGGCCCAAAAGAGGTATTTTTCAAATGTACCTGAGGCCTTTTGTATTAAAAACATGTGCTCTACCACTGATATATGGTTCTTTCTTTATTATTTCTTTATTATTACCATGGGGTTTTCTTCACAAGTTCTGTCCAGAAGGAGTTTTCCTTTTTCTTTTTCTGAGAATGAGAGAGTGTGACTTGCCCAAGGTGGGTTTCCATGGCTGAGCAGGGATTCAAAGTCTGGTCTCCAGAGTCCTAGTCCAATGCTCAAACCATGCTAGCTCTCTTCATTGTCATTACTACTATTAATAATAAACAAAAGATGTGTAGATTATCTGAGCAAACTTGAAGTTTTTCAGACCATAGAATAATGCAGTTGCAATTGGAAGAGCTTGCTATCCAAGGAGTGAGCAACACATTACAGCAGAATTAGGAATAAGTTTTTTAAAAAATTAAATGCTCCATTTTTTCTTTTACCTCCCAGCAAGGATCAAGTGATCCTCTAGTTGTGGTTGGACTATAACTCCCAGAAATCCTAGCCAGTATAGCCAATGGTGAGAATTGCTGGGAGCTGCAATCCCAACCAGATCAGGAGAGCCTCATTATCCTCACCCTGTTTGCTTCACATTCTTTGAGGCAGTACATTCTCTCTCTCCTTCATCTCTCTCTCTTTCTCTCTGTATACACACACCTTTCTCTCTATATATATAAAATAGGGCAATTTGCAGCTCTCCACCACATATATACATAGCATAAATATATACATACACAGAGAACTTAGATCCACTTCCAGGCTTTCAGATTTTGATAACTTCATTTACATTTCTTTCTGAGACATTCCCAGAGTCCATTCCCACACTGTATTTTCATGCTGGCAGTGGCACATGTGTGGACAAGAACAAGTTTATTACATGATGGATGAATAAGCTAACCAATATAGTCCTTTGGGTGCTGTCACACTGTAGAATTAGTATACTTTGACACTGCTTTAACAGTAATGACTCTATCTTATAGAATACTGGTATTAATTTGGTAAGGCACCAGAGCTCTTTGACAGAGAAGGCTAAATATCTCACAAAACTACAAATCCCAGAATTCCACAGCACTGTGCTATGGCAGTTACAGTGGTGTTAAACTGCATTAATTCTGCAGTGTAGATGCAGCCTTTGTCCCAATACAGACACAAACATAGAGAAACCTCTCTTTACATTTGCCTTCTAATGCAAACTGTAGGTGGTGAAAAAATCTGTATTGGCAAACCTTAACCCTCCTTAAACCCACTTGCCATGACATAAGAATACCAGCTAAACCTGGAGACTTTATAAATTTGCTTGGGAAGGAGTGGGAATGGAGAATTTAGAAAATAGGCTCAGGCAAACATATGAACTGAAGAAATAAGACAAAGAAAGGGGGGAGACAGAAGCAACAACAAATCAGGAAAGGGACAAATTAAGACAATACAGGGATAAACAGGGATAACTTGATATAGAAGCAATACAGTTGAAACTTAATTTCACCCATGCTACTAAAATGTCTTACCCTAACTATGCATGCTAATAAATTACTGTTGCCCTGTTTATTGGATGGCTCCAGAGTAATGACTGATTTACAGTCAAGCAGTAAAATATAAGGTTTAATGGTGGGGGGAGAATTTTTGTGAAAGTAATTCAGGTAAATACAAATAAGAGGAATCTCAATATTAACTTTTCTGGAAGAAGTTTCTGGAAAATAGGTATTTTTTATTGTTCTTCCTTTCCTTCTTGAAGCTATATTTTGACATATTCACAGACAACTTCCAATATTGTGGAAGAGTATTTCCACTCACATATCCAAGCTTCTCTGTCTCCTCCTCCATTATCCACAGCCATTTAAAGTACATTTTGAAGATGTGGATGGGATAGTGCAGTGGGTGGAGGGAGGGAAAGGAACCATACATTTCTAGTTCTGCTGAATCATTTGTATCATCACTGGAATGATGCAGATGAAGCCAGGCCAATACTACTATTATTACTATTATTGCTGCTAATAATAATGGTGGTGGTGGTGGTGATGATATTGACAACAACAACAGCAGCAGCAGCATTGTTATCAAAATGTGTAGCTCCTCTTCTTAACTGACACAAAATTTTGATGCATGCAGCACATTAATATCATCAAAACAACAACAACAAAGAAACAGAGATGAAGCTGAGGGCAAGAATACAGGTAACTGAAACAGTAAAGATTGTCAGATGGAGTAGTAATTCATGGATATTTTGGTTGTACAAATTCTT
This sequence comes from Phrynosoma platyrhinos, assembly GCA_020142125.1. Classification (NCBI taxonomy): domain Eukaryota; kingdom Metazoa; phylum Chordata; class Lepidosauria; order Squamata; family Phrynosomatidae; genus Phrynosoma; species Phrynosoma platyrhinos. Next base: position 53,364,573 of record CM034706.1, on the reverse strand, counting down.
AGCTGAAAGGACTATAATGACTCTGATTAGGTCAAGTCCTACTTACTTCCATAAAACCATTGATTTGATTAAAGGTAACAGCTGTTGAGTCTAGTGTGCTAGTGGTACTCCTGGCGAACCTGCACTTAGCTCATTCCTTTCAGGCAGCACAAGGGGCATGAAACTCTGAGAATTTTATGGAAGAAGCTGCTGAATCTAAAATGAGAATTATCAAACCACTTTTAAAAAGCATTTTTTTAAAAAAAAATATCTCATATTAAGTCTACCATTCGTGTGATGTCCAGGAAGATGATCAGCAGAGTTGCTTGGAATTCCACTGTCTCTATTTTCCCCCAAATTAATATTCCATTCTATGTACATGAGAAAAGGTTGTCAGGTTTGGAAAATAACACTACTGATGTAAGCATCAAGACCTTGTGTAATATCTAAATAAGCTTTATTTTGCTTGCATCATTGTGTGTGGGGTTGTAATTTACACACTTTTGGCTATTGGACATGTGATTCCTGGGGTAGATCAGTGGGTTGCCTAGCAAAAGGGGTATAAGTGGAAAATGCAGGAGAACTAGGCCAAGGACAGACTATGGAGTTTAACTAACAGTGGAAAGATGATAGTGGACAACTAATTTTACAAGTACAAGGTTTTATAAATACCAAGGACAGACTATAGAGGACAACTTGTTTTACAAGTACCAAAACAAGTACCAAAGGTAGGAATAATGAAAAGCATTTGATACTTGTAAAACAAGGCAAGAGTCCTAGAAGTGACACAGAAGGGAGCCAGCTAGAGAAGTACCATAAAACTGATTCTATAAATAAGAGTCCACTTTGCAAGAACTTAACAATAAAATATGTTGCCTTGTAAAACAAATTTGGAAGACTGGAAATCTACTCAACTTCTTACCTGCCTCATTCCACACTCAAATCTCAATGGTATTACCTTAGGTTGCATTTCTTCGTCACATAATATCAAACATTTTTTAAAATAGAAAATATTGTCTTTAGCCAATGCAGAGCTATTTTCCAAATCCCTTTTACTGTCTGACCCCATCTCATCCTTGCATGAGAATTCTAGTTAACAACAAAACATTGTTTATAATTTGATATTAGTATCAATGTCAGTAATCATTCCAAAAATGAAGCCCAGCCTTGATTTTGCAAGGATGTTGATGAGCAAGGATGTTGATGACCAGGGTTCTTGGAGGTCTCTCATGCATAGAGCTGAAACTGACTTAAGTCAAAGCTGACTGACATGTTAAAGCTGACTTGATGTCAAATAACAACAAAAAGCTTTGTAAAGCACCTTTAATAACCTATATATATTATAATGCGGGGAAATGTACATACAGATCAAAGTATTCAAACCAACATAGAGGAACATTTTTTAAAAAATGAAATATGAATGGGATGACAGTAACAAGATACATGGGAGTGCATGTTTATTTGTATTCTGGAACATTCTATTCATAAACTACAGTTTTAGGATCTGTTCTTCAATAATCAAAGAAATTATCTTTGGCTTCAAGATCTAACTACTTAGTTGGACAGCTCCCTAGATCTCCTTCTTCTACCTGAACTTTGTTTTGCTGGACAGCTCTCATACCTCATGGGCAGATATGCCATGTATCACAGTTCCAGAATTTTCACACATGGGATAAAGAGTAGGATGAATCATTCCAAAATTCATATACCAGCAAACAGCATCCACAATGAGATGAGAATATGCATTCTTAATTGAGTCAAATGTCCTTTGTTTGGGGGATACATTTAATTATTATACTACCACAGTTTTATTTATCTACTTATTTATTGAATTTATATCTCTCTCAAGATGGGATTCGAGGTGGTTTACCATAAATTTAAAAAATTAGGATGAAACATTAGTTTCCAAAGGCAAAAAACAATTAAACAACTATGTTGTTGTTGTTGTTGTTGTTTCAATTATCTTGGTCCAAAACACACTGCAGAAATAATCCCGTTTGAGACCACTTTAACTGACCTGTCTTAATGCTAGGGAATTCTTGGAACTGTAGTTTTGTGAGACATTTAGCCTTCTCTATCAAAAAGCTCTGGTGCCAAATAAACTACAATTCCCAGGATTCTGTAGGATTCAACCAGGGCAGTTAAAGCAGTCTGAAACAGGATTATTCTGCAGTGTTTTTTGGACCCTAACAAGGTAAGACCACTAAAGCATATTTAAAATGTAATTTCCAGTAAAAATTTTAAAAAAGCTCACCACTATGTGTCTTCAAGTTGCCTTTGACTTATGGCAACCCAGAGAATTTCATAGGATTTTCTTAGACAAAATTATTATTATTTTATTCATTTATATCCCATCTTTTCCCAATATTGGGATTGGAAGCAGCTTACATAATATTAAATCCACAACAGACTTAAAATTTACAAATATCAGTAAAATATATGAATTATTTTATAAAACAGAATTAAATCTCTAGATTTAAAACCATTAAAACTATTTAAAAGATAGAATATATACAACACAACAACACAACACAACAATTACAAGTTCACTGTAGTCAGTTCCTGAAAGCTGTCTGGAACAGGAATGTTTTCACTTGATATTGGAAGGAATGCCAGGAAAAAGCCATCCCACCCTCTCTGGGAAAGTTGGGGGGGGGCTGCAGAAAAACCCAACAACCTCCTCTTCTACCAGGGCATCTCTATAGCAAGGAGATCAGTGCCTTCACTGCACCTTTTTATGACTCCTGCCAGGTACTTCAAGTACACCAAGGAAGCAAGATAGTAAGACCAGAGGTGTGCCAAAATTATATTAATACACTATGCTATCCTATTTCTGCCCTTCCTTATTCAGTTTGATAAAAAGAAGTTCTGATGAAGGGGATTTGATAAGAGAGAAAAATTTCAGAGAAATTTTCATGGATGAGATTCAGGATTCTTACGCTCACATTATTAAGTGACCAAAGAGTGTATGTGTCTGTGTGGATGTCCAATCTTCACCACAAAATAATCATCATGGCAACAGCAGCCTCCTCATCTTTTCTTAATTCAATAAAAATCAAGAAAAATTTGTTAAGGTAACTCCCCATATCAGGAATATAAAATGTATGGATAGCTCTGAAAGCCCATTATCCTAATTAAGTATTCCCTGTGCTCATATGGAGTTTGGACAAGAACTTAGTGCTGTGGCAGCATGTAACTGAAGGGGTAAGTTGCTTTTGGTTCCTAGAGTGGTCAAAAGGGTCTAATAGTTATTCCTGAAGGGCAAAGAATAAAATGCATGGGCAGTAAGCATGGAGTAAAGGAAAGGACTATCACAGAGTGCCTCTCCCCATTTGTTGTTGCTGTTGCAAACTGCCTTTGCTTCGATCTCAACCCATGGTGACCCTATGGATGAGACATCTCCAGGCCCCCCTGTCCTCTACTGCTCTGCTGAGGTCCTGCAAACTCATATTCATGGTGTCTTTAATAAAGTCCATCCATCACAGGGATGGACAGGGGTAGGCAACCTTTTTGAGCTGGGGGCTGGGTTGCTGTTCCTC
>CM034706.1:53334707-53360955 GCA_020142125.1 Phrynosoma platyrhinos | reverse complement strand
CATGATGTGTCCAAAGTATGACAGTCTAAGTTTTATCATCTTGGCTTCTAGAGATATTTATGGCTTGATCTGCTCTAGGACCCATTTGTTTGTCCTTCTGGCTGTCCATGGGATCTTCAGCACTCTTCTCCAGCACCACATTTCAAAGGAATTGGTTTTCCTGTCTTCTTTCTTGATATGGTAATAGGGACATGGTACTAGGGAATACAATGGCTTGTATAATTCTGACTTTTGTGCTCAGTTGTATGTCTTTAAATTTTAGGATTTTTTTCTAGTTCTTTCATAACCGCCCTCCCCATTCTGAATCTTCTTCTGATTTCCTGACTGCAGTCCCCATTCCAATCAATGTTTGATCCCAGGTATGAGAACTCTTTTACTAGTTCTATTTCCTCATTGTCTAGTTTGAATGTGTGTAAGTTCTCTGTGGTTGTTATTTTTGTTTTCTTTATGTTCAACAGTAAGCCAGCCTTTGCACTTTCTTCTTTGATCTTCCTTAGTAGTTATTCAGGCCTGTGAGGTTCTCTGCTCATATTATGGTGTTGTCAGCATATCTCAGATTGTTGATATTTCTTCCTTGTATTTTCACTCCTCCCTCTTCCATGTTCAAGCCTGGTTTCCTTACAATATGTTCTACATATAAGTTGACTAGGTAGAGTGATAGGATGTAGCCTTGTCTGACTTCTTTGCCAATTGGAAACCATTCTGTTTCTCCATGTTCTGTCCTGACAGTAGCCTCTTGTCCTGAGTACAGATTCCTCATTAGGACTATCAGATGTGTTGGCACTCCCATGTCTTTAAGGTTGTTCCATAGCCTTTCATGATATATACAATCAAAGGCTTGCTGTAGTCTACAAAGTACATGCTGATTTTATTTTGGAACTCCCTGCTGTGCTCCTTTAGCAATCATATAATTGCAATGTGATCCCTGGTGCCTCTTCTTTTCCTGAACTGTGCTTGGACCTCTGGGATTTCTCTCTCCATGTATAGTTGGAGCTTATGTTGCAGAATTTTTAGCATGATTTTGCTTACATGGGAGATTAGTGCTATGGTTCTATAGTTGCTGCAGTCTCTTGTGTCTTCTTTTTTGTGGATGGGGATGTATATTGATCGTTTCCAATCTGTTGGCCATCATTTTGTTTTCCATATCTGTTGATGTATGTTGGTTAGCACTAGAGTTGACTCTGTTAATGTGGACTGTAACAGTTCTATTGGAATATCATCTGTCCCTGGAGTCTTTTTTTTTTTTTTTGCCATTTCCTCTATTGCAACTTCCATCTCAGTTTTTAGAATTTGGGGTTCATCTTTATTTGGCTCTTCGTTCCATGTGTCCATCATGTTGTCATCTCTTTTATATAACTCTTCTGTGTATTGTATCCATCATCTTTTTATTGCTTCTTGGTCTTGAATTATGTTACTTTTATTGGTGTAGAGCTTCCCAGGCCTTGGTTTGAACTTTCCCTTGATTTTCGAATATGGTGGAATAGGTCTCTCATTCTTCCCTTTTTGTTGTTTTCTTCTATTTCTCTACATTTATCATTGTAGTAATTTTCATTACTGTTGTGCACTAGCAGTTGTACTGTTGTATTCATGGTTCTTAGTTTATTCCTATTTCCTTTTTGTTTTGTTCCTCTTCTTTCCTTTCTTGCTTGTAGCATTTTATCTGTCATCCATGGTTGCTTCACTTTCCTTTTGTCTGTTGGGAGTGTCTTTATGCATACTTCTTTTATTATATCCCTGGCTTCAGACCAAAGCTCTTCCACTTCATGATCTATTATTCTTAGTACTGCAATTCTGTTCCTTATATTGTCAATTAATTCTGTGGATATGTTGCTTAAATCATATTTTGGTATGAGTTTGGTTTTGTTCTCGAGTTTTACTTTTATTTTTGAAATGAGTAATTTGTGATCTGTACCACAATCAGTGCCTGGTCTAGTCTTGGCCATAAGTATGGAGCTTCACCATCTTTTACTTCCAATTATGTAATCTATTTGGTTTTTGTGTTGGCCATCTGGTGATGTCTATGTGTATAACCTTTTCTTTGGTTGTATGAAAAATGTGTTTGCAATGAATAGGTTGTTGACTTCACAAAAATTTATCAGATGCTCACCTGCTTCATTCCTTTTGCCTAGTCCAAATCTGCCTGCTGTTTTTGATTCTTCTTTACTTCCAACCTTTGCGATCCAATCTCCAATGATCAGCCTGACATCCTGTGTTGGTGTGTTGTCAATTTCTTCCTGTACTCCTTCATAAAATCTATAAATTTCTTCTTATTCTGCCTCAGTGATTGGTGCATAAACTTATAGTGATACTCATAGGTTTCCCGTGGAGCCTTGTTGAGATGATTTGGTCTGATTTTGCATTGTATCCTCTGACTGCTTTTGCAACATCTTTTATAAGTATAAAAGCCACTCCATTTCTTCTTGTCTTTTTATTCCCTGAGTAGAACACTGTGTAGTTTTCTGATTCAAAGTGGCCTGTTCATGTCCATTTTAACTCACTCACTCCCAGTACTGCTATGTTCGTGCATTGCATTTTCATTTTCACTATGTCTAGCTTCCCTTGGCTCATGCTTCTCACATTCCATGACTCTATTTTATGTGTGGTGCTGCTTCTGATGGCATTTGTCTTTCTGAGAGTGTTTACTACTTGCTTCATCATTTTTGACTGCCCTTAGCTGCTCTTGCAAGCGTGTTTTCCTTTAGTTTCTATCTATCTCTCCCCATACCTGCAAGTTTTGATTCTTTGGGGTGACTCTTCTCCAAGTACTTTGAGCGTTGTTATCTGCCATCAGGATTGACAGCCTTCTTGATTGTGGCATCCCAACTGTGGACCCTTTGATGTGTACTAATGACAATATAGTAATTGTTTCTGCATCTGGTCAGAATATTATTGTTTGACTGGACATTTTATTATGCTTATGTAATCTTAATGTTTTAATCATTTCAATTATACTTGAAGTCTGCCTTGGTATCTGAAAGGATGAAAATCTTTTATCTTTTTGTTGCAGTTTTATATTTTTGCTATATTTCAAATGTGTTTTTAACTGTTTTATGTTAATGTTTTAATTAAATTGTTTGATAGTGTTTTTGTACTAGATACTGATTTAGTTACATTTTTTCTAACTTAGAGTGCAGGCTGATTTGGGTTCCATATTGGGAGAAATACAGGATACAAACCAAACAGAATAAAATAAAATCAGAAAATAAGACCAGATTTAAAATGTTTTAATAAAGAATTAACCAAAACTCTCTACAAACTTTTTAAATTACTTTTTCAGTGTACTTTATTACATTTTATATGTCTCCTTTTATTTGTATGTAATCCTCTGAAATAAATTAGACTGAGTCTTTAGTGTGGTCCACTGCTTTATAAAATATGCAATCACAGGATCAAGCTAGATTAAATGTTTAACATACATTTAGAAGTGGCCCTCCTCTAAGTGGTAAAAGACAGATTGTCACAGCACATTTTTTTCCTTATCTCCATTCTTTTCCAGTAGCCATGCTTTGTTTTGGCATTGGCCACTGTAAAGTAAACATGAGCTTATGTTGCAAGTGTGATTGGTGAAGCATGTACTACTAAGGAAATCCTATCACTAGAGGAAACATGTTGGCTGTTGTGAATGTACCTTCCCTTTCCTTCCCCAGACTCCTCATTCTGCAAGCAGTGTGAGCAGTTCTCATAAACTTTTAAAGGGCACGTTTCCCTTGGAAGGATATGGACTGGAAATTAGCATTTGCTGTGTTTGTAATAAATATCTTACTACACATTGACTAAGCAATATATGGATGGTTTTAAAAAAAGGGGGATACAGACAATGGCAGATTCACAGCAGTGTTGGTCCAGTGCTTCAAAATCCAAATGGCTGCATTTAGCTCTTTTCACACATGCTTCCAAGACTCAGGCTACGGAAGCCAGTTTCAGCACCTTACCACTTTGCCAATGGGTGGGATTCAATGTACATTACAATGTACATAGACAAAGAGCAGTCAAATTGCCCACTTTTGTTCATTGTCCCTCATCAATGACCAGACTACACACATATAGAGAGAGAGCCATCTCTCCACTTTGCACACCATAACAGCATGACTCACAGGAATATATTAAAAGTTGTGGGGGGGGGGGGAGTGTTAAAGCTTTGCATTCCCTTGGAATCATGCCCTTATTTTCATTATTTGTTCCCCATTTCCATAAAGACCATTTTGAAAAGCCCATACAAACAACAGCATTAATTTAAACACATTTGGATTTGGTTTGCTTGCTCTGTATTGTCCCTTCACTTTATGGTAGAATGATTTTGGCTGTTTTCATTTCAGTCTGGAATGAGTGCTGGCTATTTTTCCTTTCCCTGGGCTTAAAATGGAGAGTCCACAGAGAAAGCATCAGAAATGTAAACTGTATTCTGATTCCATACTATTAGCTCATTTGTGTGTATTCTCAACTGCAAGATTTCCTCTGTACTGAACAGAGCTCATTCAATAGCATCTATTTCTACACTTTTCAAATAGAAAGCCACACTAAGTTATCAAACCAATTTTGTAAAATTTGTTAGGAAGGAAATCTTATGGGTATTGTGTTACAACAGAGGAGCAACGTAATATCTGACTATTGCTAGTATTCAGCGGCATAGTTCTGCTAGGGCAAATGACACTGGACTGACAAGAAACTAGTTTGGAACTATGCACAAGTAGGGGCATTCAACATAGTTCCCAGTCATGCAGGTGACTGTCAAAGTAGTTGCAACACAGTTGTGTCTAGAAATCACAAGCACAAACAGCCTACTGCTTGCACAAATGGAATGTCCAACAGAACTCCAGTATCACAAAACTTACCTCCAGTAACATTACATTGGCTTTAGTCTTATAAGTGTATTTCTCTACAATTTTTTTTAAATTTACAGGCTAACATTTCTTCTCAGACATGGCATTACACTAGCCACTAAGAATATCAATCACCACCACCTACATCATTATTATGTATCAGTTTCATAGTCTAGCAGGGATTTAGATAATTAATGATTCAGTTTTTATCTAAGAAACTAGGAATCAGTGAGGTATAATCAGATATAGCATATTCCAAGTAGTGTTACTTTTTAAAATTATGTTATTATGATATATTTTTACCTATCTACTTCATTTGGTTGTATTGTCAGGCTGTTTGGCTTTGCTCCCCTAGTACCTTTCACTACTAGATGTTCTCTCCAAAGTTGTTCCACAACTAGTTTACCTGAGGCACTGAATCTCTATTTGTAGTTCTCAACATTTCATTCAGGTTGAATCTTAAAGTCCCATAGGATTAGTATGTCACCATTTTCAGCAACACGTTCAGGCTTATCTTCTCATCAGTTGTTAGCACATGGAGAAAAACAATCACATTTTTTGCATAGATTCAAATGTATCACCACAGCCACATTATCATGGTGTTTCTTACATTGAATATTATATATTTTGGACCCCCTTTGCACCATGCAGTGTTGCAGAGGGAGAAGCTATGATGGAGAGTGCAAGCCATGGAGCTGAAGTAAGCTCTCTCCACCTCCCTCTTTTCCCTCTCTTTGAACTTCATTCAAGCAGAGTAGTGAGCAAGTGACTTTATGCAGTGAGCTGCTGACCATTTGTTGGTCTGGTCCTGGTCATAGGGCAACATTAGTCTATCTGGTGCTGGTGCAGGATGTGGTCCATCTGGACATTGATACTTTGTGTTTGCTTTTATTTGTTTGGTTGTGTTGTCCAGTGTTTATTCTTGACTTGTTAGTTAACTGGGGCTAAAGTAGGCCCCAACAGGCCTGGGAAAGGTTACAAGGAAATGTGAATCCCCCACTGTATCTAGAGCTTTTTTTTGCCATTTGTTAATAAATTCATAATTTTATTCAGTACTGCTCATGTTTGTTTTGTTGGTGTAAGCAGCAGACCTTGTTTGGCTCCAGGAGGGGACTGGAGCAGCAACAAAGCCTGAAGCTGTGTTCATGTGGGTGGGGCAGGATGGCTGGTTTGCAGTTAAGCTTAACATGGGTTTTTGCAAGGTAGTGCAAAATGTCAAAAGTAACACCACTGTTGTGTTCACAAGGTGCCCCAAGCAGCAAAAGCTGATTTGTTGGAAGTTCGGGTTTCAAGGTGCTTGTGTATGCTGAGCCTGCAAATATAGGCACAAACATTCTGTGTGCAGCAACCTCACTCCTTCTGGAACTGCCCCAATTGGAATTGTCAGTTTAGAGCAGCAAAAAGATAAGAGGTAGTCCAGTAACATCCCCACCACCACCTCCAAAAGGGGCCAGTCCAGTTAATATAGAGAAGTTCTGATATGGTTTCAAATCAATTAGCGACCCATTATTTGAGAGAGGAATTCCATTTTGGTTTTAGGATTCTGTATCAGTGGAGCTGTCAGTACTACAGGACTATGAATTTGAAATCAGTAGTTGGTTTAGAATATATTGTTAAGGAGAAGATCAGGAAGGAAAGTGCACAGGGGAAGGTGATTGGACCCTCACTTCCAATACCCAGTTTAAGGGTTTCTCATTTTATGTAGTGCCCAAGAAATCTCCAAGTGAATATAGGATTATTCACTGTCTATCAAATAATTGCAACATTTCCTCAGAGTTGTATGCTATTTGGTACACTTCTTTTGATGCACTAGGTTAGTGAGGTTTGGAGGCATAGAACTGGTACTGAATTGGCAAAATATGACATTAAGTCCACATTCTGTCTTCTTCCAAAAACTGATGATAGTCATCTCATTTGAGGGCATGTTTTACATGGATTGGGCCCTTCCTACGGGTGCTAGGCGTCATGTATGGCATATAAGAATAAATTCTTATATAAAAGTTTAGAATAGGCCATAAATTTGAAGTCATGGTCTAGAGATGCCATTATTTAGATTATTTTCTATTCATTGGAAAGTTTGAAACAGGATACTATGTCTTTCTCCTATCTGATGTTAGCTCTTTAGTGCAGGAATTGGGAATGCTGCTAGCCCAAGAGAAGACTGAGGGTCCTGCACACCAACTAGTCAACTTTGTAGGTTACCCATGGAGAAAGTGCAGGCTATGAGGGATAGGGTGACTGAATTACTTGGGCATTCGAAGCACTTAAGGAATTCCACGATTTAAATTTAAATTTTGCATGCAAGGTGGTAGCACCATGTAGGGCTTTTCTCAGGCATTTTTATTTTGCATGCAAGGTGGTAGCACCATGTAGGGCTTTCCTCAAGTGCCTGTGTGATTCTTCATGTAAAGTCAGCAAGCCACATCATAGGATTATGATCACACAAGGTGTCAGGGAGGATCTTGGAATATGGCAAGAATTTATAGTTTTTTGTGGGTTTTTCGGGCTGTGTGGCCATGTTCTAGAGGAGTTTCTTTCTAGGAGAGAAAATAGGAGAGATAGTAGGAGAGGAGAGGAGGGTTGGAGATAGGGGAAGAAGGGAAGATTAAGGGATGTGTGTGTTTTTATGATAAAATAATTAAGATGTATTGTTGGGTCTGAGAAGCTTTAATGTGTATATATTGTGTAATTAACTACAGGGACCCAAAAACAGAAAATAGATAATTGACAAAGTCAGTAATGAGAATGTAATAATTTTGATGTAGTGAATGTGTTTGAAATGATATGTGTTTTTTAAAGATTAACAATAAAATTAATTAAATTTTTAAAAAAGGAGTTTTTTTCTGAAGTTTCGCCAGTATCTGTGGCTGGCATATTTCTCTGAAGATGCCAGCCACAGATGCTGGTGAAACATCAGAAAGAAATTCTTCTAGAACATGGCCACACAGCTCGAAAAACCTACAAAAAACTATGGATGCTGGCCATGAAAGCCTACGACATTACATTGGCAAGACTTTCTTGCTGCCTTCCTGGAAGGAAGAACTGAAGCTTAAGGGTGCACTGTAAGTCTCTTCAGATGCTGCAGGTTCCTTGTGATTCAGTGTTTACTTTAGAAGACATTGGTACACCCACCTTTGGCCTACTGTTGGAGTTGAAGTTGGTGCTTTGTCAGATCTCACATTTTTAGAGGCGTCCTCCCCCCCTACAATTTTGGTCACAGTCAAGATATTGGCAGAGGAGTTGGCCAACTTCTCTGTTCATTTTTGGTGTTATAACATGGTCATCATGCAGGTTATATACTCTCTGTCATCTAAGTCTGTTAGGGTTATGAGATTGGTCAGAGAATTTACTCTTCAGCATTTGTGCCACAGCATTATTTTCAAGGTGTTCCATGAGGACAGGGTGGACAATGGCTTAACTGACCCTCTCTCTTGAATGCAAATGGAGTGCTTTGGACAGCTAGTGTCAGATGCAGCTGTCATGCCAGACTCAATGCCAGCAGACCTGTGACAGCTTGGAAGGATGAAGTGGTCAAGGCCATTAGTCTGTTCATAGCACTTAGCACCAGGAAAAGTTACATCAGGATTGTTAAGGAATTTGCAGAATTTAGGATTACACAGGAGACTTTCCCATTTGCAACGGTGGACTATGAAGAGAGGCAAGGTGGTCAATAATAAGAAGTCACTTTCACCAGCCATCCTCAATGGTTTAGGAGGTATCTGGGGGGTATATCTTATTATGAAGCCCTTCTCTTTCAAGCTGCTTCTTTAACTGCTTTCTTCAGGACCTTGAATAAGGAGCTGGAGGCAAATCAGATTGGGCTTTAAAGTATGGGGATCTTACTGTGGGAGGCCAACATTTACTTCTTAAAATTAGTAGTTCCAAGATGGATCATAAGTGGGTGAGATCTGTAGTTTGACTCCACATTTGTAGTGATGAGGCATTATGCTCCAGTTCCGGTCTTGCAAGAAAATAAGTTAGAAATTTTGGACCTCTATTCTGCCATGCTGACTCATAACCAATGGACCAGCTCTAGTCCATCACTTCCAGGGCCCTCAATTTATTGGATTTAAAAGGGGTTAAATTTGGTACTCATTCATTTCTAATTGGCATGGCTTTGCCCCATTTGTGATAGGTTTTGGTCCTCAGCTTATTCAGAAGATTGAGTGCTGGAGATCTTCAGTGTTTCAGAGTTATGTTAGGTCATTGAAGCATCTTTTCTGGTTACTGCTGATGTTTTGCAGATTCTAGGTTATGGCCAATAAGGCATCATACCCTGATCTGCAGCACAGCTTTGTTTATTGGGGAGTGTGCCAAACTTGCAATGGCCATTTCAAATCCCACCTGGTACTAGGTGATCAGGCTTTGGCAAAGTGGATGGGCAGGAGGACGTTTGGTGGCCATTATTGTTCAGGAAGCATTTTGGGCTTCTGATGCACATGATTACCTTGGGGGTAATGACTTAGGTTCATTAAAGGGCAAAGCCCTAGTCTACAAGTGATTCATGACCTGGGGTTTATCCAGTCTTCTTGGACTAGTTGTCCATTACATGGTCTGCTATTCTGCCCAGGTGTGGCTGAGTGAGGGAGATCCCAGGAAGACTGACACAGCCCATAGGAGGGTTAACACAGAGATCTGGAATGCCCTGGCCAGAGGATTGGGCCATTTCTTACCACACACCCCAATAATATTTCTATGGCCTGAGTTCTTCAGAGCTGGTGAAGTGCATCTATTTGAAGCAGGGAAACAATTATTTCCAGGAGATCTATGACAGGTTGTGAAGGCCCCTTTGGCCAGCCTGGTGGAGAACGGGAGCTAAGCAGACACTTGCCTCTTATCTATGGCAGGTAGCAGGGCAAAAAAGTAGGAATTTGGTGAACATCTATGACACCCTTTTGGTTTCTGGAACTGTCCCTATATGTCATGTGACCCAGATTGGGGAACGAAAATGTTCTTGGAGTTGGCCTGTGGGTTTAGCCCTCACTCATGCAACTCAGGGGTTGGATCCTCAGGTTGGCCTTCCAGTAGGGGCCAGTAGGAGCAATGCAACATTTGGGCTCTCCTGGGGGCTCTGGTGTAGCACCCGGTGATGCTGGTAAAGATGACTGGGGGGACACAACCTGCCTCAGCTGGTCAGCAGTGGGTTTCACATTGTACTAGTTTTGGACCATCAATGTTCAAATTCCATCCAAGAATCTAAGAGCTAGTGAGGTATCGTCAGACAATGTGACGTTGTTGTTGTTGTTGTTGTTGTTGTTGTTGTCACTACCACCAAATTTATATAACAACAAAACATTCATTTATTTGTTTCCCTCCTATTCCTATGGATTGAGGTGGAGAACAACTGGTTAAATACAGCAACAAATAGACACATTACACAATTAAAAGCATTTTTCCACACACTGAAAGAATGCATGACAGGGCTGTAACAGACTAGTCCCTCATGTTGCTATCACAGATGATGAGGAAACATTTCCACCACAGTAGAGGGAAGCTAGAGTGGCATAGTGGTTAGAGTGATGAACTAGGATTCTGGAAGACCAGCATTTGAATCTCTGCTCTGTCAGAGAAACAAACTGGGTGACTTGAGCAAGCCATTCTTTCTTAGCCTCATAGGAAGGCAACAGCAACCCCTCTGTGAAAAAATGTCTCCATTAAAATACTGTGATAGTGTCACCTTAGAAATGACTTGAAGCAACAGAAGAACAGGAGCAGCAGAAGGAAGAAAACAATGTGCATCAGTGTCATAGACTTGGTCCCAGTTATGCCCAACCCACTTTCACCCCTATGTGCCTTTTTAAAAAACTGCATGAGAATCCCTAAAGTCCTGTTACTATCTTTTAAGGTTCTGTGAGTGACTGAACCATTCACTGCTTCTGCCATCTTAATCTATATCATAGGGTTAGTTGTGAGGTAAAAAGGCAATGAACCCATACACAACAGTCCTCAAAGGAAGAGTGGATATAAATGTGACATATGAACAAATAGATAAATAAAATAGCCTGCCCTGTAACAAGGGTGTTTTATATGACATTTGGTGGTATGAAGAGACACTTAGAAATTACTCACATCCAGAACTATCCTCTGTCCTTTGCATGGTTCCTTTAGACATAGCATGCCTGGAATTTCTTTGATTTCTTATTTTCTGAGACATCTTATAGTACCTTTGAGACTAACTGAAATAAAGAAGTTAGCAGCATGAGCTTTCGTAGAGTTCAGTCTACTTCCTCAGATGCATATAGTAGGAAGCAGAGGAAATAGGCTGAAGTCTATGAAAGCTCATTCTGCCAACTTTTTTATTTCAGTTAGGACCTTTGCAGACTGCCAGAAATAGTGCAAATTGAGTCCACTTTAAGGGTTAGGGTTAGTGCTAGGGAATCATGGGAATTGTTTTTTTTTCTGAGACATTGAGCCTTCTCTGTCAGAGAGCTCTGGTGCCACAATAAAATACAGTTCCCATGATTCCCTAACCCTAACCCTTAAAGTGGACTCAATTTGCACTATTTCTGGCAGTCTGCAAAGTCTCAAAGACACTACAAGATCTCTCTAGATACTGATTCTCCAGATTAACATGGCTATATATTTAAATTCTTATTTTCTGAGTTAGCTTAAATTTGAGAACACAATATCAACCCATCCATACACACATAATTAAATGGAGCTTTCAGAAATTCTTATAGCTCTTCTCATAGTGACGCATTAGGAAAGAAAAAGGAATAAATCTATGATACTCTATGAACAATTTTTTTTTAAATGTATACATGCTTAGAGTAAGTCAACACTACATGACCAGTTGGAGAAGCAAGTGAGAGTCAAAAGCAGAGGAAATAGAACTGTTTGTAATAATATATACATCCATTTTTAAACACTGGGTCTCAAGTCATGCTGTTGCATGGTGCTAGCTGATTTTGTAACTACAGTGTGAAAGACTATGGAAAACATTAGTTAACTATTTACTTTTTCTTACTCTTCCTTTACTTAAAGTTCATTCTTAAATATTATTTGAGAGATTTTTCTACCCGCTGTATGTGTCATTTAAAAGTATATAAGCATCTGTCAACAGAAGCCCTTTATTTCTCATAACAAGAGAACTCTGTTTGTAAAGTGACACCAGCTGCTCAAGCCAAATGGGTTGTATTAGAGCTAATTTAATTTTACATAAGTTGATCTATTTGCATTTTGAGTCTCCAGTTACAAAACAAGGTGCTACTTTATAGACTGATTCAGCTTCAAGCTTCAGTATATGGACAATGCTTAATCAGTGTGTACGTCAGGAAATAAACATAATCACTAAGTATACTAATTAAGCCTAGAAATTTTGCAACATGCATACACTGTATGGATTAACAAGGCAATTCATTAAAAATCTTAATGGTGAATATTATATTTTCCATACTTTTTATTTCATGATGCTTCAGATGAATCTTCTGTGAATACATCAGCCATCTATCTTTTCTAGAGGAGATGGTGAAATCAGGCACATCTGTCTAGCATCTAGCCTCCAAGCCTCTGTGGAAAATGTACTTTGTTATTATTGTGCCAGAAAAGCTGATATGGTTTGTGACGGAACTGAATGTCAAAGATGATGATAATAATATGTTGATAAGATAGTCGCAAGTTAAATCCAATGTGCAAAAATTAGAAAAACAAGATCATTTCAGGATTGTTGGGTTTTGTAAAATAAATTTTTATAAAAGGGTTATATGATTGTAAAAATAAATTACCTAGTTCACAAGCCACCGTTTCATGGAATTTCATGTTTCATTTTTAAGAACTATAATTTGGAATTGTACATCTTTCTTTTCAATACTAGAGATACATAGTGGCTAAGTTAGTGAGCTGTGCATGAAGTAAAAATGAAAATTCTATGCTCAGTGCTTTGAAGAAGGCAAGATTAAGATTAGAAAGAAAATGAAAAAACATTATGAAAGGCCAGGTGGTGGCCTTTGTAACTGTACAAGCTCTGTCTTGAGTAGTACATAGCAACATCAGGGAGATGGCAGTGAAAGCTGTTTCCATTAGAAGAAACTGCCCTGATGGAGATCACTTTCATGGTCACTGTCATCTCCATCTCCATTGTTGCAGCATCTGTGATCATGTTACTTCTGCTTCCACACTACTTCCTACTGTGCTTCTTTTTTTTCCCTACAACCATGTAGTTATGCCAGCCAATAGGATCATGGCTAATGCTGTCATGTACCTCCAAATCAACTCCAGTGTATGGCAACTCTATGATAGTATTCTTTTGACAGGATTTATTCTTTGTTTTACCATTGCCTTTTTTCTAAGGAGATTACTACATGCAGCTTTTAACTGTGATTACACTTGGAAAAAGTTAGAAAGAGTTAGAAGAGACCACTAGGAGAAGAGAAACACAAGAGATGGAAACATCATTGTAAAATATTTGGAAAAAATGGTTTTGAATATTTTGGAAAACCATGATGAAAAGAATTCTGAACCAACAAGAATCTTTACAGCTCAGAACTTTTTCTGCACAAAATTGGCAGTATTTTGTGCAACCCCCCCCCCATCATTTTCTGTTTTTGGGTGGAGTGAAGTCATGTCATCTCTTTGACTCTGGAATGTATCCATCCCTGCTGTTTAGAGAATATGGGGCAATCCCCATATGTGTTAAGGTCTGTGTATTCACAGAGATCCCTGAGTTCCAATAAAAATTATGCCATGGTCTGCTTTTCTCATAATCTTGACTTTAGCAAATTAAGACAGATAATCTTAGGAAAAGTTCATTTCATGTTTGGAGTCATTTGTTTTACTTTAGCAATTGCAATCTGTTTTAGTCTTAGATCAGTCACATTATCATGGCACCAAACCATGCAACCTGTCATACACTGCAGGTCCAAAAAATTTTCATCATAGCATCAAAGGTGCAGTGAGAGTGAATAGTATCCATAGTAAATCTCTCCATACTTTAAAACTTGACATGGCATAAAGGCTGTTTTAAACAACTGCTGGAAAAGTGATTATATGTCCTCTTTGTTTAAAACGTTTGTACTCTAGTGATATAACAATGTGGAAATTGTATTTGAAAGAGAACAAATGCTTGTAAGTGATTTTCAGGTATGTGTGCTTTTAAAGGAAGGCATGGCAAAAATTAAACACTGCAACTCTTTCTGCTTCTCCTTGATTCTCGATTCCCCTCTTCCAAAGGCATTTTGAAGCGATGGAAAGGTCAGGGGACTAGAATTAAAATGCATTTAGATTAATGTACTGTTTAGATACTGGATTGACAAGAACTAAAAGAAATGCAGCTTGAGGTATAACTTTAAGTAGGACTTCTTCCTTACATAATATCTATAATGTTTTTAAAATAATTAAATATGCATACAACAGTATAGAAGGAGAAACAGAAAAGTAACTCAGGCATAAGAACTCAGATTTATGGAGTGAAAGATGGTTTTATTACACCAGTGGCCCATGTTTTGAGCAGGAGGAAGTAGGAGGGGAAATAACATCTTACTTTCCTATTGATATGACTAATGTTCATTTTTTTAAAAATCAACCCTGAATGCTGGAAGCCATTTAATTCTGCTAGCCACTGGCCTCTGAAAAAAGGCATATTCTCACCTTATTGTCACCTCAAGACTGACAACAGAGGAAAAGATGGCAGCACAAGGCATGGCAAACACCAGCACTGGAATCGTGTGATATCCCTCCATCACAATTTACAAGGGGCACACCCTCATAAATATACAAATAAATAAAAGTTACAATTACTTCACAAGAAGTAATGTTGTTACTTCTTAAATTACAATGGTAGCATGAGGTCGTTATACCTTCATTACTGGGAAAGCAAGTGAACCAACAGCACATACCTAACTAATCATTGGTAATGAGTTACAAGCAGGGTCTTCACTTACAAAGGCAGAACAAATGAATTAATCAAATGTAAACTCCAACTAGAGTTGGACCACTGAAATGAATGGGAGTTCTTATTTATTAGTTACTTAACTAAATGTATTTATTTAAATTTATTTATTTATTTATTTATTTATTTGATTGCCCATCTTTCTCCCAACATGGAAGAATTATATTATATTTATAATTATACAGGTTGTTTATTTGGATTTCAGAATATTTGGATATCCATAATTAGTTATCTTGGAGATGGGAACCTAGTCTAAACATAACATTCATTTATTTTTTATATATACACATATCCTGAAGGTAATTTTATACAAAATATTTTAAATAATTGTGTGCGTGAAACAAAGATTGTGTACACTGAACCATCAGAAAGCATATGTATCACTAGCTCAGACCCCCGTGTGAACAATTTTGGATTTTGGAATTTCTTGGATTTTGGAATCTTGGATAAGAGAGACACAACCAGGAATACAATATGTATCAAAACAAAGTATAACTAAAAACCTGATAGTCAAAAATAACTTGTTAGTCCTGTTCATTTCAATTGATCTACGTGGAACTAAAATTAGTCCAATGTGTTTTCTGCCTCTTGTAAACAAAAATTTCTAAAATCTTGAAGGGAACCCAGTTCTTGTTTAAAAGGTAAAATATGTCTCCAGATGTGGTAAAGACCTGATGGGTGAATGTAATATGAAAAAATGAAAGAAACAATAATGGAATAATCTTTTATATTGGTTAAAAGGCATACATAAGGCAAGTGACCTAAAGAGACATATCAAAAATGTTTATATCTCTGAACATACCTTTTCACATATAACTTAACTTGTTGCAATACAGGATGTAATATTGAGATACAAAGCTTGTCAATATCATGAAAACACCTCTAAGCCTCTGATTAAATTTTTCTTTGTGAAGCTACCAGTAGTCTCACTCAATGCAATAAATAATTCAAAGTTATTATCTTTGGTGGGAACCTCAAAGGATCAGGGAATACATTGATAAAACAGGCTTTCCTTAAATGTGAGCAAGGCCTACTCATAACCAGCCAGATAAATGAGCCTTTTGGAGGATATTTTCTGTCATTTTTGTTTTTGCTTTTTTGTTTTGCTTTGTTTTGTTTTTGCAAGAGCACTGTCAAATATGACTGTATGGGTCATCATAACTTCAACTTTTTAATATATTTGTTTTTGTCGTTGCTGTTGATTTGTTTTTTAAGTAAGACCACCACTGGTTGCCAGAGCAAAGTGCCTCTGGTGTCTTTCAGTGACTACCAAGCTACAACAGAGTGAATGGTCATGGTAATATATAAAAGTGCTTAAAATGACAATATATCACACACAGTGGAAAATTTAAATGGCCACAAGCCATGGCTGTCAGACAAACCCATTGCCCATGAGGTCAAAGAGTAAAACCATGCCTGGTTTAAACTTGGAATTTGTGACCTTAAAATAGGACAATCGACATACAAAACCAGAATAAATGAATCATACATATTAATATTATTAAAATGTTTAAAACATTTAAAATACAGTAACACTGTAAATCAAATAGCTACAACTAATGTTGCCAGACTGAAAACTGGAGAGGATGCTTGTACCTTTAATGGCTATGCATAAGTAAGCTTTTTGGCAGGTCCAAATAGCTAACAAACAACACTTGTTGGAACACTGCTAAAATTAGCTGGTTATGTGACAAGCAATACCTGCCGAAATGTCCTGTTCTACACAAGCAGTAAAGATATAAGACCCCTGTCCAGCTTTCAATCTGGCAATACTAAGCACAACACATAATATCCTAAATATCTACACAATAAACTACAACATGAAAAGAAACAAAATACAGCTACAACTATATGTGAAAACCATAAAATGCCAGTATGTATAAAACAAAAACAAAAACCCAGATGCACTTTTTTACAAAGCTGTCTTTAGTGGTTATTGCACTATTGAAGACAAAATTGAACTGAACTTGTAGAACACAGAACGTATTTCATACATATAACCAATAAAAAAATAAGGAACAGATAACAATATGTATTCTGAAAAAATGTAAGCTTTACAATAAAACCAATACTCAGATAAGAATTTTTGAAATGACAGTCTCTTCAGGATTGTAATGTTGCACTGACACAAAAGAGTCCATACACCATCTTTTTGGTTAAGAAAATGGCCACAACTTTATTTATCTGTACAGGGTTATAAACAATATCTTGTTTTCTTTATTCATTTATTCTTTATCTTGAATTACTTCTGGCAGCCTGTACAGGCCATGGCATAAATCCACTATAATAGCTAATCTCAAATAGAGTATGTTTGGTAAACTAGAGCATAGTGTATTAATTGCTGAAGAATAAGCAAATTCTTCTGTAAATCCCTGTGATTCAATGAGTCTGCTCAAGTCAGGATTAGCACCTGGACAGCGATTGACAATTGCTGCCAGGATAACATTTCCAGCATATGCACAAATGCAACAACTGTAACTTTTTGCACAGGTGCTAGTCCTCAATACAGCAGGAACATTCCAATGGGGTCATTAAGGTATTTTTTGGCTGACAGCAGTGACTTTAATACCCTAATGATCCCATTGGAATGTTATTTTGTGGACTGAAGATATCTGTTACTGATATAGGACTACTCGTAAGCATTGTTCTCACCTCTGATATTTGGTGGTGTTACACATTTTGAGACCAAGATTAATCCCATTTAGATTAGATCCACTGAAAACTTTCCTAATTCCTATGGATCTCAATATAACTAGTCCAGCTGGGATTAACATTGTATTTAGGTCTTTATTCCTGGGCCCACCTTGTCATCTTGATATGGAACCTTTTCATACTTTACAGTTATACTTCCATAGCAGTTTAACTCCATGACTCCATGTTATTACTCCATGCTATGGAATCCTAGGATGTGCAGATTGTGGAGTAGCACTGCTATGTCTCAGCCAGAGCACTCTAGTACCTCATCAAACTGCAAATCTCATAATTCCATTGGATGCAACCATGGCAGCAAAAGTGAGATCTTAACACTATAATTGTGTAGTGGGACAGGGCTCCAGGGCAAATAATGAAGGCCTGTACAGGAGGTTGGTTCATCTCTAGAGGGTCTAAAGTATCCCGGCAAATATGTGTATTTCAAAACAGCCTCACAATTAAAGTGAAGATGAGACACCAGAGAAGCAGAAATGATACAGAGGCACCCCCCCTTTTTTTAACTGCAGGTGGATGGTTTGTAATAGACAAGAACCCAGAGGCATAGCCTTTCTATTGATCTCATCTGGATCTGGCAGTTGATCATATAGGCCATGTTTCAGACTTTATCCTCAAGGGGAAGGAAGCAGAAGGACCTTCAGGGGGATGCAAAGGTTTGCTGTTGACAAAGCTGGCAGATCACAAAAGAGCACACCTGTTGTTTCTTAGTAATACTAGAACTCATCTAAGCCAAATATTGTCTTTTGGGATAATACAGTGATGGGTTCATACAATGCAACAAGCATTAGAGATCCATAGTTGAGTGTGCTCCTCATTCCTTTTTCTTTGTAATAAACATTGATATTGGGGTTGAATATGGATTCAAATCTGATAGTGCTTCACTTATCACAGATTGCTTTTAAGAGTCTGGCTGCTACTTTTAATGGTTTCAGATGGACCTGAGGGAGTGCTCTGCTTCTTAATCTCACTGCAAAACATTATGTATAAAATATAAACAATGGAGGCCTATTTGCCACAAAGGCCAAAATCACAATGATTAGTTTAGGTCAGTGGATGAGGGCCATTTTAACATCCCCAATTTCCTCCCACTCATGCCACATCAGCATGTCTGACACAACCAGAAGTGACATGTTTTGTTTTCAGACAATTTTGGAAAATATTTGTTAAATCTTTTTATA
The DNA here is from genome assembly GCA_020142125.1 of Phrynosoma platyrhinos. Classification (NCBI taxonomy): domain Eukaryota; kingdom Metazoa; phylum Chordata; class Lepidosauria; order Squamata; family Phrynosomatidae; genus Phrynosoma; species Phrynosoma platyrhinos. The sequence continues at coordinate 53,342,362 of CM034706.1, read as the reverse complement.
AGGGTTTTGAGCAATACAAGTGTGCTGGTGGTGTAAGAACAAAACTAGCACAGTTTATAGCAGTGTTGAGGAGTTTGAGGTAATTGAAGGCAAATAATTGCCCAGGACCATATTATCAATTATTCAATTGGTTAAATTGCTTCAGGGTCCTCACTAACTATGAGTTAGCTCACTGCTGAAGGGGAAATGTATTGTTTGCTTCCTCTTTTCTGTTAGTAAATTCTTGAATTGCCCAATACTTCTGTTATATTCAACTTTTCCTGTTACTTGAATAACTGAGTAAAAATGCACGAGATCAGGTTATTTGTCCCACTGAAGTTGCAAGGCTAAAAATGAATTCGTACACTTTTGCATTACTGTCTAATGCAGTGATTCTCGAAAAATGGAGCAGGACCAACAGGGGGTGTGGGAATTGCTCAGGGGTGAGACTTGGAGTCTCTGATCCCATTTCTTTCTTCTCTTCTCAGACTTTTTTATATGTAAAATTTACACACACTTTGAGTTGACTATTGCATTTATTTAAATAAAACTGTTCTAATTCAAATGATGTTATTTCCTTATAAAATGTTAAAATATGAATAAACATGAATATGTCAATGAAAATAAACAGACTAAATCAACAAAATATTTTTATTCATATACCACATTGGTCTGGGGGTGGGTGGTCAAGACATGCGAATGTAAATGTAAAGGGGGTCACAAGGGTAAAAAGTCTGAGTACCACTGATCTATTGTACTATATATATTTAATTCATTTATTCTTTATTTAATTCATTTATCCTTCTATGCCTGCATTCCTAGAAAAACTCAGGATCTTTGAGAGAGCAGCTTTAGGACTATCTATTTCACCATCCCAGGATTAGTTAGTATCAAACTTTTGAAAACAAATTAAACCTTGAAAAAAGTTACTGTTATCACTTAGGAGATCCAGTGTGTAGTGTTATGTTAGTGTATTTGCTTGCAAAATAAAGCAAATGTTTTAGATAGAAAAATAAATAAGTAATGGTATGCTAAAGATGTGTCCTAAAATGTTCTACAATGCATTGTAATCTGGGTTTTACTGCATTGTTCAGTAGAGACGAGGAACCTGTGGCCCTCCAGGTGTTATTGGTCTACTACAACACCCTGATCACAGGTCACACTGGCTTGCACTAGTGCAAATTGGAGTGTTACACCACCTGAAGTGTCACAATTCCCCTCCTTCTCCAAAAATACACCAGAGAGTGGGCTTTGAGTGGGGGAAAGACATTGACTAGTATTGATGGTTGAACATACTGAAGGTATAGAATGCAAAAAATATAAACCTCTTGCTAGCATTGGCATATCATGTCTGGAATCCTTTGGTTTAGACACAGCTAGAATATACTCACTGAATCAGTTGGTGAATGGTGAGTCAACACACAGGCATGAATCTGATTGCTTGGACAATATTCTTGTAGACATAATCTGAATGTCACCATGTTCATACATTTGCCACTTTGCATTCATGAAAGCTAGTGTTCAGAGTTTTGGCTTGAGGAGCAGTAGATTATACCTGGGTTTGGCCCACATAGCCCACAAATGGACAGCTTTGGTGGATATGGACCATTTATTGAGAAAACAAACATTTCCTTCACCTTGGGTAAAAGGACAGTTGTATTCATGAACTGGAGAAATTACTGTGCTCTCATATTTGTTCTGGATCCTATGTTCCATCCCTGCTCTCTCTTCTGCAGTTGGAGAATGTAGAAAACAACCTAATAGTGTTCAACTGTACTGGTCTCAGGATACAATATCAAAACAATAGCATTTACATTTCTTTAACAATTTTGCTGAGCTTTCCTTCCAAGCTAACAACTCATTGAAAGTCACAGGCATGTCCTAATCATTACCCATGTAGTCTTCTGTCTTTTGGGACATTTGTATGCTAATCACACAAAAAGCAAATAGACCAAAATTGGATATCAAAGATGGGTTGTATACAGGTAATCGAGTGTGTGAAGGCTTTATTTAAAGATAGAAGGCTTCTGAACCAGCCTTTATTATTGAAGTAAGACTATCTATCCTTTTTGACACTTTTTAAATTAAGTTCTTACTCTAATTTATGTTTTTGTCAGCTTTTTTCCCATACCAGGTTTTTAAGTGATTTCCCCCTTTCTCTCTGTATAATTAACAACAGTGAAGTATCTGTTTGTGAGAGAGAGTGAGTGACTACGCATAAGAGAAAAATACTTTAATGACGTTAGGAGTTCATCTTAAATATGGATCATTGCTATGTAGCTGCAGAGTTATGAATGCTTTGGAAGTATCTAAAGAACTAAAATGGTTCACCTATGATATAGATCCATCTAACTTTACCTCAGAATTTCCTTCCTATCTTCCCTTCATCTTTTATTCTAGACAGGTCTCAGCAGGACCACATCCTTCTGGTATGAAATTAGGAGGTCAAAAACAAACCAAAGGGATAATGTTGAGGTCAAAAACATCAATGAATTTTTCCCCCATTGCTTTGAAGGATAAACCCCACGCAGCTCTTGTATCACAAAGTAAACAAAAGACCTTGTAAAGATGGATTTGAACCACCAGTCATGTCTACCTCTTCTCTGGCTGCTCAATCTGCATCCTTATTATTGTTAATCCAGCCTGCCTCACAGCATGGTCTGTATCCCGTTTGACTTGAGCAGAGTTGTGGGGAGCTGGTTTGACAAACAGAGCTCAATAGCAGCTGCAGGATGATGAGCAGTGGCAGTCAGATAATCGACTGTGATGTCTTGTTGGAGAAAATTTGGAACAAGGTAATTGTCCCAATCTGACATGCACTCTTTTCTATAAAATGCAGAGTGGGGTCAGCATTATCTACACATGATATTGCTGCTTTTAGACACTTTCTGCTCTCCTTTGAGAAGAATTTTGACTGGACATGTATTTCTTATGAAATTTCATAAGAGGCATCCTGGTTTGGACATAGGGCCATACAAGAAAGGATTTGTGACAGAAAATCAAAATGTCTTTGCTGACTCCTCAGTATTATTTTCTGTGATGTTAGTGCTTCCACCATTATTCAGCTAGCCTTTTTTCAAGAGTTATGAGATCATAACCAACTGGAAAGTACTTGGAAATATACTAAAAATTGATAAACGAGGTCAGTGCTTCCTAGCCAGCATAGAATGAACTTAGAAATTATTTCCATATAGTTAGGGACAAGTGGTTAAGGATTTTGCTCTTCCACACTTCAAAACAAACAAACAACTAATTATACTATACAAGGATTTGTGACATCTGTTTTTCAGTATACCTGTGACAACTTGTGTGCACTTGTATTCATAGACAGAATTTATGATTGCCTTTGTACGTATAAAATAGGATTTCTGAACTAGAGATATTTCAACACGTCATTTTGTCAAATCAGTTCAGTTCAAAATATTACTTTATTTCATTTTTTATTATTCCTTCACACATATGAAAATTGTGTGACCAAAGCATGGTATAATCTCCAAAATGGAATTACATCTTACATTATACCAGTGTTTCTCCATTATTTTCTGTCAAGCCCCCCCTAGGAAAGAAGAAAACATTTCGCGCCCCCCTGCGCGATCACATGGGTGGGTTTGGCCAATCAGGATAGAGCTACTGGGGCTGTGCTGGGACAATCTCCCTCTCTCCAGCCATAACGGGCCCCCCTTTATGGAGCCTCGCACCCCCCCGGGGGGCCCGCCCCACTATTTGAGAACCGCTGCATTATACAAACTATAGCTGTAATCATCACTTGACACTGTTATAACCAACCAACTGGATAAGAGACAATGATCCATGACAGTCTCTTATCTAGTCTGCAACAATTTGAGCCAAGCAGACAAAGGACAAACCTTTCAGTTTCACCATCAGTTTGGCCATCAATGTGACCATAAACAAATATATATATATATACACAAAAAACAAAACAAAAAGTGGATGTGAATTCTTCTGTTCCCAAAGATAGTCATGGTGTTAAGGAATGCATTATTTTTCACCAGTTGTCCTTTATTTCAGAGCAGAAAAACTGAACTAACAGTCTTAAGGGGGATGATTTCTACAGTTACTAGAAAATAACTGACTTACTATGATACGAAGTGGTATATAAATGAAGCTGCTTTACTGTGACATACTTCAAAAAATGTCCCAGAAAAGCTTGGTTGATGATGTTATTGCATAGATTTAAGGGAAATGGAACAGCCAATTTACAAGTGGTTTGTGGATATGTCCATTGATTCATTATTTATTTCTATATCTTGTTGGATATACTTGTATCCCACTTTTCTGTGTACAATTTCTGGTAGATAATATCAGAAACCATAAAAGAGAACACAAACCTGAAAGAAGGAATAACTAAGAGAAGGCCTTTGCAGACTGCCAGAAATAGTGCACATTAAATTGAGGCACTGCCCTGGCTCAGTGCTAGGGAATCATGGGAACTGTAATTTATTGTGGCACCAGAGCTCTCTGACAGAGAAGGCTCAGTGTCTCAGAAAAAAATACAATTCCCATGATTCCCTAGCACTGAGCCAGGGCAATGCCTCAATTTAATGTGCACTATTCTGGCAGTCTGCAAAGGCCCAGAGTTAGCCAACAAATTAAAAACATAAGCAGACAAATATACAAACAATATATATCTATATCTGATTCTTAATCCCAACTAGGGTTTACTCTACTTGGAACTAATAACTGGATTTCAGGCAGACACAGAAGGGTAACATGTATCATGGTCTGGCAGGACAGAAGTTATATGTTACCCCTCTGTCTCTGGGTTAAAACCAAAATCTCTGATGTGACAAAGGACATGTTGTCATTCAAAAAGTAATGTTTCAAAGTTCTGTTCCAATTCTGTTCACATTTCAATGGTTGGTGGTTGTTGTTGGGTTTGGTTTTGTTTTTTGTTTTGTTTTTTTACATTCTGTGATGCCTTAGAAGAAAATTTCACATAAGGATTATTTTGCACAACCCAGTTGTTTTGGTATAAAAATGTTCTGTATATAAAAAAAATACTAGCGAACACAAAATACCATGCTTTTTGCACCAAACTTGGTGAGTTTTTTAAACACACACACACACATTTGTGATTATTATTATTATTATTATTATTATTATTTATTTTGCAGGAAAAGATCCCAAAATTATGAAAAGCTAGCTTTTTTTTCAGTGCCTCAAGAAACCCTTTCTTGTCAAAGACAAGACATCTCAGAATATTCCTTGTTGCTTTTGCTGTTAGCGGGTGCCAAGCCAATTTATGAGAACCCTATGAATGAAAGACTTCCAGGTCAATGTATCATCAACAGTGCTCAGTTCTTACAGACTCAGGGACATGGGTTCTTTGATAGTTTCTATTCATCTGGAATGTGATCTTCCTCTTTTCCTACTGCCTTCTACTTTATCAAGCACTATTGTCTTTTCTAATGAGTTGTGTCTTATGATATGGCAAAACTACAACAATCTCAGTTTAGTCATCTGGGCTTCTAAAGAGAATTCAGGCTTGATTTGTTCTTTTTACCAGTCCACAGTTTCTATAGAACTCAGTACCACATTTCAAATGAGTTGGTTTTCTTCCTATCAACTGTCCTCACTGTCCAGCTTATAAAAATTGAAGTACAATGGCATGGAGCATCATAACTTTAGTATTCATTGTTTTTTTAATTCCTTAGAAGATCCCCACAAAAAAAAATTGTATAGTACTATACTATAGTATTGAAAGATAAGCATAAAAACAATTTCTTCATTCTTCATTTTTCATTCAAATGAAATAATCAAGTAATCAGTTTGATAGACTGAAATAATAGTGAACTCTGGTGAGGTCTGTAAATGTTTAGCCATTGTACTGCTATGATCTTCTATTGTGAAAAGAGGAGGAGAAGACAAGATGTTTCTTTTGAATGTGAATGCTCATATTGGTACATGGAGCAACCAGGAAATAGGCCTTTCACAATTGGAAGAGATTGATGTTGTGAGGCTAGTCTTTTCTAATCTGGTTTTACTAATCTGATTTGTATTAGTCATTCTGGGCTGGATAGTTCCATCACTAAGAAAAGACAATGCCACAGAATGTCACTGTCTTTTCCGCTTCATTGTTGATTTGCTGTCCCTGTACACTGTTTGTGCTCCATTGCTATGTTTTAACACCTGGACTGCTAGCAAATGAGAAAATACTGTTTGACAGCTTCTGTCATCGAATCATCCACTGGTATAATAGCTACCTTCTCTACACACTCTGACATTGTTATTTAGGCTACAACTACCCAGCACACCTCTATCTCTGCAGTTCTATTGGCTATTCCTGGATAAGACACTTTGTAAGATTTGCCCATTGTAACCATTTCCAATATTAAAACATTTCCTTCTGTCAGAATTACAAGAAATACTTTGCATTATTGAAGTTCATTATAAAACAGATAACATTTGTACACTTCCACTCATGTGCTCCTGCATATCAAGTCAAAAACAGATAGAGACCAAATGAGATACAACATTCTAACATTTATTTGCTCTCACTTGATTTGCTTGTAAAATTGCTTACTTTTGGATATGCAAAACCTCTTGTGCATTTTTTCTTATGGAAAGATGTAAAAATAGGTAAACAGAATTGAAAGGGCAAGCCAACATTGAAAAAAAACTCTCTATGGCTTGAAAAAAAATATTCATAGTATGATGACAAATATATGAATCAGTCATTCATGAAGATTCTATTAATAAAAGCAATGATGCCCCTCCCCTTGTTAAAAACCCATAATAAAAGATTACCCACAAATGTTACTGGGGTTCTTTTATACTACATAATAAAAATTATAATTACAACATTTTAACATTTTATAACATTTTAGCTATTGAATCCTGGGATTTGCAATTTAGAGAAGAGTATTTAAAATTTTCAACAAGAATGATCTTGAGCCTCATCAAATTATGAAGTCCAGGATTCTGTAGGATGTAGTCATGGCAGTTAAAGTGGAATCACAGAGCTATAACTGTGTAATGTGAAAGGCCTGTGATCTTTATGTATTCTATAATGTGGCTCTCTTCACACAATTAGAAAGCTTTATTCACATGGAAGACAACCTCAAGTTGTACAGTTGTATATGAATAGGAGAGATAGGCAACTTGGTGTTTTAGGCTACAAATGCCATGAACTCTAGCTGGTATGCTCAGTGGTCAGGATTATGGGAAATGTCTTTTAAAAATGAAAAGCACATTGTTGAATCCAGGCTTAATCCCATAGCGAGGTTTAGCCCCTTTGAAATAGCAATAGCAATAGCATATATGTTTCTATACTGTTTTATAGTGCTAAGCACTCTCTGAATGGTTTACAATGTGTTAGCCAATTGCCCCCAAGAAGCTGGTTACTCATTTTACCAGTCCACAAAAAGATGGAAGGCTGAGTCAACCTAGAGCCCTGCAGGACTGAATTCACAACATTTTGGCTGCAATACTGGCATTTAACCACTGCAATAACAGAGCTCCATATAATTAAACTGGAATTAAAAAGTCCCACTGATTTTGTTTGGTGTACCTTTCAGTTGTAATCCTATTGGTTTGTTGTTTCTTGTTAACTGCCCTCAAGTCAATCTCGACTCATGGCAACCCTATGGATAGCCATCCGCCCCATACTTAATCTTCTCCTGATTTCCTGACTGCAGTCCCCATTTCTATCAATG
>CM034706.1:53271419-53284018 GCA_020142125.1 Phrynosoma platyrhinos | reverse complement strand
GCGGTTGTGTTATCAGGGCTTGCTTGAACTGGGGGAGTGCGGCTGATGCCAAAAGAGAATAAATAAATGAGAGACCTCTTCTGCAGTGTTAATTTCCTTACCTCTTTGGACACCATAGTTACTTTGGACATTGTGGCAAGTTGTTGGACTACGGTAATGTAAAGTAAGAAGATACTGCTGGCCTGAATTTGCAGGACAGATATACAAAGCAGCAGTAGGAGTTATAGTGGATGTGATGCTGGAAGCTGGAGGGGGGAAAGCTGTAGATGTTGTAAGACTACTGATCTGAATTTGATAATGATAATGGAGTATAAAAGTTGCTAAGTTCTTCAATAAGGGGTGCTTATGGAGAGTGCAATTGGAGAGACGGGAAGATGAATATCACTTCTTCTTACTTTCTACTATTTGAGGTGGGAGACTCATAATAATCTGGTTGATTTAAGATTCTAAAGAAACTGAAATTGTAAAAAGCTCGAAAATACAATACAATACAATAATACAATAGACACAATAGAATCCTAATAAGTCTGTTAAGACCATATAATATTTTTATTTGGAACATCATTTTTGTAAGCAATATATATGTTGAAATGATATATAAGCTTGAGGGTAATGCCTGAAAGCGGTATACACAGTCTTTGGTAACGTACATACAATACAAGGGGCATTGTATTGTTGTTCTATTGGTATTCTATACTAGATTTTTGTTTAGACAGGAGAAGTCAGAATTAAGTAAGGGGGCTGATCTTGGAATATGGCAGTTTGGGAGACTCGGAATAGGTTGGTTTAAACTTTGATTGCGATTGTTAATCACTTCTTTGTTGCGAGCTCTGAGAAGAGTTGATAACCAGTGGTAATTTTAGGATAAATTTGAGAAGTCAGACCCAAAGGATGCAAGCTCCTTTGCAAAGGAGACCATTTTTGGAGCAGGCCAAGGGGGGGACCCATATATGGTTCTGTTAGGAGAATTCAAATCAATGAGAGCTGAGCTAGGTAAGGAAATCCAAGATCTGAGGCAAGACATGACTGAATTTAACTCTGAAATTAAAAGAGAATTAAGATCAGAAATGAAGGATGTTAGGTGTGCTATAGACAAGATCTCAGTTGAGTTTAGCAAAATGAAGTCGAGGCTGGATCAGGTAGAAGATAGACAGGAAAAATTTGAAAAGAAGTGGGAAGATTATAATGGCCTGTCTAAAGCCCTGGAGGATGACAGAATAAAAGGGGAGGCAAAGCAAAGAGAAAGATCAAATAAATTACAGGGCCTTCCAGAAAAAGAAGGAGAACATTTGATGGAGACACTGATACCAGTCTTAACAATTTTTTTAGATATTTTCCAAGTCCTTGGTAGTTCTTTATCAGTAGTTGCAGTATATACAAATATGGGTCATGCTGGAATTGAGGTGTGAATGTGATTTTCAGTATCTCTGCCAGACCTTGAGATATCTTTGAAATCAGGAAGTGTAGCTGGACAGTTCACGGTGAAGGTATTTATTTACAGATGATAAGGATATGACTTTATACAGAAGCAGAACAGAGTTCCAGGATGGAAGTATACACTCTCTTCCTTCTATGCAGCTCACAGCAATACAGAGTTCACTAGAACTATCACAGTACTCACAAACAAAACTACAACTTCACTCTCCACGACCCCACAACTATAACCAACAATTATTTACATTAGTCTCAGCCTTATATACTTTTGGCTGATGCAACCCTCCAGTACATGGCATAATGCATTACATCATTCATGCTGAGTCATACATCTGCAAATGCAGTGTTCAATACACAAGTAAGTATCTGCACCTCAAGGACATTTATTACCTCTTATTACTCATGTGTGTTTACCTTTCACAGGCTTACCAGCCTTGCAGTGTACTTGGTTGTTCCATCTTCATTCCTCATGGTCTAAAACATCCACTGCCAACCCTTTGCCTTCACATTCTCAGGAGTACTATTAAGCAATTCATCAACTCTGTTCCCTCATGACACCAACCCATTTATCTCTCTTGGACTGTGACAAAGATAACATTCTCAGAACTTTCATGTTCTCTTTGTACACCACATATCATGTTTTGGATAACAAATCTTTCAGGTGGTTTGCCTTTATTAGCCCTTTCACAGCATCTGGGTATCTTTGGGCTTTCAGACCCCTCCTTTAAAGGTTTTTCTATTTCCATTTGTACCTGTGCACTTCACTTTTGCCACCAGATGGAGCCTTCACATCACATTTACTATACATTACAATTTCTGTATTACTGTGGATTCTCTCCCATGAGGTTTCTGAGAAACCAGCACTTCTGGATATCACATCTTTATTATTTGCAACCAGAAATCTGTACCCACTACCTGACTATCCCAAGAATCTCAGCTTTTGTGCAGAAACATCACCTTTCCTTCTAACCCAGGGGTATTATCTATTGATGAGAATCACAGCCTATTCACAATGTCATTGGCTGTCATCAATGCCTCACCCCAAAATCTTGAGTCCATATCAGCATCCCATAGGAAACTTCATTGTTTGCTGTAGCTTGGTGCATTCATCTCTCCATGCTCTCTATCTGCTGAACAGAAACAGCATTTTTTTTCTCAGCCAATTCTTACATTCCAGAGATAGGACCTCAGCACAGTTACATTGGATTTTGTTTACCTTCTTTTCAAACTGCCTTTCAACATAGGCTCATTTCAAATTTGTTTTTCAACAAAAACATTCAGCTATCTCTGGTGAAATCATCAACAATGTCTAGAAAATATGGATACCTTCCATGAGTGTTTTCCATCAGTCCTACAATATGAATGTAAACAATAGATAACAGTTTCCCTATAAGCCTTGGACTCTTTTGTGGAAATGGTTTTACTTTGCTTTTGACTTGACTGCATATATCACATTTTAGAAATTGATCACACCTTTTTAAACAATGATTTTCATACAGGTTGAGCAAATTCTTTAACATATCAAACCCCATGTGTCCCATTCTCCTGTGCAACAAATATATGCACTTCTCATGCAAAGGATGTGTGCTGTTCTGTACTGCACTCACTGTGCTTTGTGCAGTGTCCTTTAAATAGTACAAACCATTTTTCTTTTCACCAGTTGCACACACCATCCCACCTTTGCTCATCCCAAAGCCAGTACTAGTCAACTTTCCATCTTATTTTTGATTTGTGACCCCACTGACAGATATTACATTCAAGGACATGTTTGGTGCAAAATGCACATTTTCCACTACTTCATTCAGACATGGAAAAAAGCAATGTCCACAACCCTCAACATCTGTCCATTTGCCACCAACAACCATGACATAGAAGCTGGCTTGCAACTCTAAAACAGTTCCTTGTTTCTACCTATATAAACACAAACACCACTGTCCAATATACAGTCCTCATTTTTCTCTGGCTGGAAGAGAATGGACATCACACCAGTGCCCTCTCTCATCTTCTTCTTGCTACCATGTGGTCCCCTCCTGGGAGCTTTATCTTGTCTCTTCTAAGGGCAAGATTTTGTAGATGTCCTGACTGGCCACAGGAAAAACATATCAAAACACTGAAGACTGCTTCTAGTTTTGACCTACTGTTTGAAGCTTCCTCCCCTCAGACAGTATTCTGATCTGCAGCCTCCTCCAGTCTATGTCAGCATCTTACAGACTTCTCCTGAAGCCTTTCAGTCAGATAACTCATTGTCAAACTACTTTCTAGCAAGGTTTTCAGGCTTTGAGAGAAAATATCACACACTTCTCCCAAGGAACTCAGAACAATCAAGCAATGAGCAGAGGGAGTGAACTCTTCCACTCTCTTTGCTAAATCAGCACACAAGGCTTGCATTCTCCAGCCAGGATCTGTACAGCTGCATAGTCAGTGCAATCTTCAATGTGGCAATGTCTCTTAAATATCTTTCTCTCAAAACATGCCAGCTGTGTTTTGCAGAGAGTGAGTTATGGATCAACAATAGTTGGGAGTTTTCCACAGCAAGCCCAATCCATGAATAACCATTCTCCTGCCTGGTTTCTTCCTCATAAGGACTCTGGGGTGGATAAGTCACATACTGCTACAAACTGTCCTTCTTCAGAAAGAATTCCATCTTCTGGGCCCAAGATAAATAATTACAGCCATTTAACTCCTCAAAAGGAAGTCCACCTATCTGTCCACTTGCTGTTTCATCAAAGAACTTAAAATAAAATCCACACAGCAAGTTCCTCTGTGCCAAGCTCAAAAAGTCACCACAACACAGATGAAGCTTCCAGGCACCCAAACACTCTTGATGGCAAATACCTTCACACATGGTGTTGCACGCATTCTGGGCCCATAACCTTTGTCACACTGGGATTGAGGTATGAATGTGATTTTCAATATCTCTGACAGATTTTCAGTATCTCTGCCTTTGAAATTAGGAGGTGTAGTTGGACTGTTCACAGTGAAGGTATTTATTTACAGTTGATAAGGACTATATACAGAAGCAGAACAGAGTTCCAGGATGGAAGTATACACACTCTTCCTCCTATGCAGCTCACAGCAATAAAGAGCTCAACAAGAACTCTCACAATACTCACAAACACCAACTGCAACTGCATTCTCCACAACTCCACAACAATAACCCACAATTGTTTAGATTAGTCTTGACCTTATACACTCTTGGCTGATGCATCCCTCCAGTACATGGCATAAAGCATTACATCATACATGCTGAGTCATACGTCTACAGGTGCAGTGTTCATTACAAAAGTAAGTGTCTGGCCACCTCAAGGACATTTTTCACCAGATCTCCTGGCCTTGTTACATACACCACGCACACATCACGACTGTATAGTTCTGCAGATCTAATTTCCAACCACAATATGGTGACAATATGTACAAACACTCCTCAACTCCCATCAACATACACTGTCTGTTGTAATACAGCTTCAATCCAACCATCAACAACCTACTCTCTCCAAACCACTATCTTCAATCCACACATGCCCTGAGTCTTGGTGCACTTATATACAGAATTGCTTAATAGTTGTCACCTGTTGCCACTTATCATTATGCAATCTCTTTTGCAAGCCTTTGCATCATGCCAAGTGCTATGACTTACCAATTCAAGCCATACAAAATACTTTACAAATACTTTACTTTTAAATAACATTGTTTCAACATATGCATCCTAATTTATGCTGAATAAGGAACATAGCTACTTTAAACTATCAATTCATAATATATACATAATGGGCTATGGTTTCTTTCTAGCAGAGGTCAATTTGGCCTGAAATCCTGCTCAGACATCTAAAATTTCCAGGATTTTTGGAATTTTCACCATTTATTTATTTATTTATTTATTTATTTATTTGGAGCAAGGGATGAAAATGGATCCTTTTTGGGGGACAAGGGCAGCATAGAAGTGGGAAAAAATGAAATAGCTGCACATTGGCTGTGCATTTATAACTTCCTGAAACATGGGGTAACTGTATTTTAATCTTTAAAGGGATCATAAACACTTAAATGAAAAACTGATGCTTCCTACTGATACAACAATATATGCCCCAAACTGTTATTATCTTTAAAGTAGCTGATGCAGATGCAATTTACTACTACTAACATATGCTCCAAAATGAAAGCATTGCCTTCTATTTGTTAGAATAGCCAGCTAGTGCTGAGGCCTTCTGGTATTGCCTCTTTAAGTGACACTATACAATAAGGAAAGTCTTCAATTTCAAAGCATCATTTTTAGAAGGCTGACCAGTTAAGTTTAAAGATAAAAGAGCATGTTGTTGGTGGATGATTTCAAGTAATTTATGATTTATGGTGACCCTAAGGCAAACCTATCATGGGGTTTTCTGGGGCTGAAAGTGTGTGATTTGCTCAAGGTCAGACAGTGGGTTTCCATGGCCAAGGAGGAAATCAAACCCTGATCTCCAGGGTCTCTCCTAATCTTGTGAGATGTTTTGTATTTATATTTAAAGTACAATTTAATTGACAATTAATGAAAGATACCCTTTGATAGCTAATTCACCATGTCTTGATAAAGCAACTAATAATCCTCTTATTGTTCTTTCTGTAAACCACATTCTTTAAAGAAGCTACTGGAAATAGCTGAAATAAAAATAGCAATTGAAAAACCTAGGAAAGATCAATGTGCATCCAAACCTCACATACCGGAATGAAAGAACAACTTTTAAAGTAAAAGCATTAGCAAATAGATGACTTTAAACAAAACATGATTTGCAATTCCACCAATGTTGTATATGTGATTAAATGCCTGCACCACAGACACAATATGTACTGATGGGGAAAACAGCACTACGCACTATTCACAAGATTCAGGAATCATAAATCCACAACCACCACCAAACAGCTGGAAGAACCAGTTGCAAAACATTTCAGTTCTGAGGGGTAAGCTAGACTTCTTGATCCAACCATGCTTCAAAAAAGAAAAAAAAATCTGAATTTACAGAAGTCACACTTTGATGATATTTAACCTTTAATTAGAGGACAATGCTATTCTTGCCTCGAGCACAATCCATGGAATTTTGTGCTAAGATCCTTGGAATTCTATAAATGTTTAGGATGATGTTTATGGGCCTTTAGAGACTGCCAGAAATAATGCAGCTTGAGACCACTTTAACTGCCCTGGCTCAGAGCTAGGGAATCATGGGAACTGCAGTTTATTGTGGCACTAGAACTCCTTGACAGAGAAGACCCAATGTCTCAGAAAAAACTACAATTCCCATGATTCCCTAGCACTGAGCCAGAACAGTTAATGCTACCCCTGGTCTAGACCAATATGGAAACCAGTGAAAACACAAGATATAAGTAAACACAGCTTTCAGCCCACCCCACAACACTCATAAACTGCTTCTAGGACTGCTTCAAGGCTGAAAGCTAGCTAAAGGTCAAATAATTGGTTAGTCCCAACATGGGAGGGGAAGGTGCCCCCTCTGACACACCTGCACTCGTCTTATCTCATGATTTAAGAGTAATTGGGAATGAGAAGCTTATCATGGTGGGTCACCTGACCTTGTGGGAAGCAGTAACTCCAATTCCACCTTATCCCAAATAAACATTGAATGCTCTGTATAAAAAAGGAAAAGTAAATAAATATGGAAATGGAAGAAGAAGAAGAAGAAGAAGAAGAAGAAGAAGAAGAAGAAGAAGAAGAAGAAGAAGAAGAAGAAGTGTGAGCTTCAGAATGAATGCAACAAAATATATGGAAAGCTTTAATATAACAGTAGGATTTTTTTTTATTTCCTAGAAGCTGTCTTGAAGAATCAAAAATGTGAAAGGTCACTGTTAAGAAAAATGGGTATGACATGCTGAAGCCATCAGTAATCAAACAGTGGAAGGATGATGTTAAGGGACCCAGAGCAATATCCTACTTTGGCTCAGTTATGGTTGGCTTCAGCATGTCATTGCATTCATATATATTAAATAACTTTCCAGGCTTTGTTATAGTCTGCTACAAAGAGTCACTGACAAGAGTTCTAGCTGAACAGCAATAGCCAATGTACCTGTGCATATAGTGAAAGAAAGAGAACCATTTTGAGTTTCATTCCACCTCCCACCAGGTGGTGGATTTCTTATATTTGGCACTGGTCCTTTTCCAGTCAAACACTGAGTGTGACCAAGATACAACACTTGTATATTCACATATAAAATATATATCATATAGTTGCAATCTGATTATTATATTCTAAGTCTGGTCTCATGTGCACATGTTCCTTTATTGGTACTGAAGTGATCTACCGTGTGAATGATATTATAGTGTTTTACTGTAACATGAACAGGATCACATTTCTGTTCCTTGAAGTTGCATATTCAGTGCAGAACATCAGTTATTCAAAGCAGAATGTCAGTTTCATCACTCTGCACTGACCTCTAGTGGAGTATTTGTTGCAAGTAACCACACTTAACGATGGCAAACATTAGTTTCTTAATCTACAACAGTTAATGTTCCACTGCATTATATAAATCAAAACAAATAATTAATAAACTTTGATACACTTATTGATATATTAAGAGCAAAGTTATAATACTCATTTAGTATGCCAATATATAAATTTATAATGCAGAAAAACTAAATGCTAATCTACAAATGTATACATTTATCTAACAAAATAAAACATTAGATACCTTATAATATAACTCTATAAGGTTACTCTGCTCTATAGGTTTTTACACACTATGCATAAAAATATCATGTCCAATTTAATATGCCATTTACATTAATGCCCACCCATTCTTTGCATGACAAAAAAAGCATATTATTAAACAATAATAATTTTGTAGTGGCAAAGATTATTCTTTTCCTTGTCAGAAGGACTGCATTCCAAGATGAAAAAATATATAAATATTTCCATATCTCCTTTTGACATGAGATATAAGTTTCAGTAAATTTACATTAAAATCACCAACTAAACACAGTGTGACATAATCAAATCTACAATTTCTCTAACAACTACATCTCTACAGTGGGTCTCCTCTTGAGAAATAAGTCTCAGCATTATAGCTTAACTATTTTGAAGTGAAAATATTCATGCTTTAAAAATGAAATATCCCTTCATTTTCTTTCTTTTGCATAATGTTTTATTTCCTACCTCCTTCAAAAGTAATTCAGTTAGTCAATGTAGCAGTGAATTCTGAAGTATTCACCATTCTGTTTCATACAACATAATGAGTGGAGTCAATAGCATGATCTACTCAGTTCCATCAAGTTTACTAGGGATTATTCCCAAATAAATGAGTATAGGACTGCAGCCTACAGGAAAGGAGTTCCCTTTTAAGTTAAATGGATGGTTCCCAAGTGATAGATGGGGACACACCAACAGAATTATGGTAGTCTGTGGGTAGACAATTAAGATTCTATCTCTGAACAATGGAGGAAACAGCAAAAGGAAGAATGATGTACTCACAGAAGTGAAGGATAGCATTCTGAAAATGTCTACATAATTTAAAGAAATATGTATGTATATATGTATGTATGTATTTAAAACCACCTTACCTTTACCTGGGGAGTTGAAACAGTTGGCTAAGCAATCATTGGCCTTTTCATTTGTTGAATTGTTCCCAGTTTTCCTTTTTGTCCCAGTGTTTTTGAGACTGACACAGACAGCTGCTTCCCGCTTCCTTACTGTCTCCTAAATTTTGTAAAAAAAAAAAAAAGTATTTAAGCATGAATCTTATGGTTTTCCAAGGCTAAAAAGGGGTCACCAAAAGGAAAAGAAAAGAAAAGGATCACATACAGCATCGAGGTTCCCACTGTCTTTCAGGAATTGATTATATATCTATATTTTAGAAAATATTCAAGTCACTGTAAAGTACAGTACAGGAACAACCTGGAAGTAGAGTCTTCCTGATCTTCTCACAAGATCGTCTCTCAACTGTATGCAAAATATTCCATAACTGCCTCCCTCTGCAATGTTTTCTCCTTACCTCTGGTTTTGCAGCAAGGCCACATTCCATGAAAAACATCCTGTCAAGCTTGGTACAAAAGGGCCCCAAAGAATCAGAATGCAGAAGCAATGTAACTTGCTGACTAACTTTGCCCAGTGTTATTTACTAACTACACAAAGAAAATGCTGTCTATTCAAAACACATTTCAGAACTCTTTTCACAGAAAGTGAGTGAACAAATGGTCCCATGTCCTAAGCTGTAGTCACATCTCCCATGAGGCCTGCTAATTGTTGTGGCGCATGGGACGGAGTGACACCAATGCCAGTCACTACAAGGCACTTCTGTAAACAATCCTGTGTGTGTTTGTGTGTGTGTTTGTCTTCTCTTAAGAAAAGTATTCTTTCTTTGTGATATCTGGACCTAATAAAGTTGTAAACATAGTTTGTCTGCATGATCACTAAGTGGCGACACTTTAATTACATTTACTTATTTTCAAAGCTGCAATTTAACTGGTGGGCTGAGATTCATAACCATAGTAGATGGGTCAAGATGAACTATGAGAAGTTGGAGAGGCGTGAAATTCTAAACATGAAACTTCTATTTCACCTGAAATTCAGAAGGGTCCAGTAGGTATATATGATATAAATCAGTCCATTAAAGAATTATATTTTAATAAACTTATTAATAATTAATGTAAACCAGGGATAATTTACAAATAAATTGGTATGTGCAAATATTTCATTTTCCCTTTAACTTATGAATGTCTATGTTACATTATGACATGATAACTGCATAATTTTTGTTACTTTTCTCAAGGAGTGTGACCAATCTAAATTGTAGTGGAGATACTTGACACGGTTCATGTGATGGCTTCTGCAGTACTTCATACTGCTGCCTTGTCCTCTGTGGTGGCCACTCTTGAGATAATAAAAAGGCAGACAGGGAGAGTGTGGTTTATTGTGCAAAGCAGTGGTTGTAGCATTCAGATTAAAAGTTAACTACATATGTAGAGCAGTGGCATCAGTAGGGTAGGTGTCACTTGATGTGTTGACTCGTAGTGTCCCACACCATACAGAATCCTTTGTAATGTTTTTTGTACTAATGTTATTCATAAATCATAATTCCCATATATCACTGAATGTATCTACCAAAATTAAATCTATACCTTTACTTTACAATATCATAAGCACAGCCTAAATGTATTGTCATTTATATGGTGTTATGTGATTAAAGTGAACATTTGGTAACATGTGATGTTTTTAAAGAAATTTTTAAAAAAGTAAAAAAAAATTAAAAACCTCTCCTTTCTCATCTCTCTGAGTCTTGCCCTACTTATGCATTCTCTTTCACTGAGTGCCAGGATTTTAAAGGGTTTTAAAGGGATATGGGTGAATGCCACATCCCATTTCTGCCAAAAGGCAGACATTTGGGAAACAGGTGTCATGCGGTTCAGTCCATACTCCCCACACTCACCCTAGTGAAACCCAGGTGTGGAATGAGAAATTGAACTTAATTTCTATGGGAAACTTAATGAACTAAATTTCTATTTTACATTGGTTACATAGTTACAAATGTGTAAGTAACACCTCCTGACTTGAACATGCACCCCTCTGCCAAGCCTGCCTTAATAGCCAACAACTGAACTGAGCAAAAGTGGTCCAGGATACTAAGAGGATGATCCCCACCATCAAATAAGATTGCAACCATCAGAAGCTCTCCCACCATCAAATAAGATTGCAACCATCAGAAGCAGGACCACAGTTGCAGCTCCTCATTGCAACCTCAATAGGACAGGACTGGAAATATCTTCAATCTTGCTCCCAATTGATAGCTGAACAGAACTCCTTCACCTGAAGTAGTCAATTGCTTATAGCTGAAAAACTACATTTTAAAATGACTGTCTATGATTGCCTATGATTTTTATTTGGGGTCAGACTAGATAGTTACATGAGACCTTATGAGACTAATAAGTTTTTTTTTTTTCTGTCTGCCTATCACATTTGAGACTAAAGCATCATTCCACTCCAGGGACATCATTCACCGTTCTGTAAGTATCCTCTCTGCTCTGTAAACATTTTCTTGTACTGAAAACAATCTTTGCCCAAGTAAGAAGTACCGAATATTGTGAAACTTGTTACCCAAGGAGGGAAGGGGGAGAAATGCTCTTTGTATATGTACGGTCCTATAAAAAGTTGTTCAGTTGCTTAGTTCAGGGCTCAGCACCTTTGGAAAGTTATTTCCTGCTGAGCCCGCTAGCGTTACTTTTTTATTTTCAAAATAAAACTCACTTTCTTTAATCTGTGGTCTACAGATCCCATTAATTTCTGCCACACACCCAATGCAGCTGCTGACTGTTAACATGGATTTGAGAGAGCATTTACAATTGTAGCAGCAGTGCTACAATGGTCACTACGGGCCTCTGCAGACGACTAATAAAGTCGTTTCCGAGGCCTGGAAGAGGAGGGGCAGCCACACGCGTGGCACCCCTTCCTCTTCCCGAGGTTGCCCTCAGAGCTGCCGGCCCTCCGCATGGCCGGCGCTCCGGAGCAACCTCCTGCCGCAGCGTCCTCACACACTGCAGCGGAAAAGGCAGGGAAAGTGCACCCTACGCTTTTAGGGTGCACTTTCCCTGTCTTCTAAAAGGAGCGCCAATTTGGTGCTCCTTTCAGGGACGCCGCAGGAGCGCCATGGTGCAGAGGCTGCGGTCCCGCGGCGCTCCGTCCAGTGGCGTCCTGGAAACACTCGTGTGCTTCCCCCCTATATAACTTTACTTAATGTGGAGTAGTTACAGTCTGTAACTCTATGTTATGAATTTGTAACTGTAATGTAGGGATAAACAACAACAACAACAAAGGGATTTATACTAGAAGAAAAAGAAAAAAGGGGAAGTTAGGTATTTTTGAAAACTAAGCATGATATCTATAAAGTATTAATCTGCTATTTAAATATCACAAAACAAAATCAAATAGCATAAAAATTAAAACATCCATAAAAGAAACACTGAATATATAAAATAAGGTGTGAGATCCTGTGGTCTTTAAGAAATGATAGTCAGTAGTTGTAATTATGAAAGTCCTTGAAGAACCAAGCCTGTATCCAGACACTTGAGTGTTCTGTGGTTACACTCCAGTATAGTCACCAGTCAAACATGTGTCGACATAAAGTCTTCATCAGTGGCTGCAGTGCCACTAATATCACAAAAAGTGAATCTTCCCGAGGCACGAGGAGAGGCTGGG
>CM034706.1:53237824-53256301 GCA_020142125.1 Phrynosoma platyrhinos | reverse complement strand
ACATATACTCCCTCTATTATGTTCACTATTTTACTATTAAAAAAAAAAAAGAGAGAAGAGAGTTAGCAGAGGGTAGATAGGAAGAAGAAAAAGACCAGCAAGGGGGGAAGTGAGGATTAGAAAAGAAAAAAGAGTTGTGGGAGGAAAGACTGAGAAGTTTCAAAGCCATGCAAATGTGGTACAAGCTGAACAAATACTAAACTGGAAGAAGAAAAAGATCTGGGAGGAAAAAAGAAAGAACAGTAAGGTGCAGTGGGCTCTAAAAGTATTCTAAGCCAGCTGAAGTTAAGACATGATGAATGAATACAAGGTTGGAGTGGGGAAAAAAGACCAGAGGAAAGGGGTGAGGAAGAGAAGAAAGAACACTGGAATGGGGAGCAGGCTAGCATGTATCTGATACTTCTTCAATAATATCAGTATAATTAGAAATCAGTTCAATCAGTCAGTCTGTCAGTAGCAGCATAAATTAGTCAATTGCCCAGCCAAACACTTTCTGAAGCAGGAAGAATTTCATAGCCTTTTAGAAGGCCTGCAGTGTCCAAGGTCAAGCAAAGCCATGTGGAAGAGTGAAGGGCCACCTCAGATAGCAGGGTTTGAGTTGTGGTGAAATGGTAGTAAGCTATTTCATTTGTTAATGCAGACTGAGTATCCATTATGTGGAATTCCAGAATCCAAAATTGTCCACATGCATGGTTGGGATAGTGACACCTTTGTTTTGCTTTCAATGTACACACATTTTGTTTCATGCACACAATTATTTAAAAATATCGTATAATATTACCTTCTCAGCTATGGATATAAGGTGACTGTAGGTGAATATCATGTTTAGACTTAGGTTCCATCTCCAAGATATAGATATAGATATAGATATGCAAACATTCCATAATCCCCCCCCCATAACTCAAAATCCAAAACTGACATAGCTCCTGGATTGTAAAGTCTAGCCATCAGAAACTTAGTATGGGAACTAAGGGGCTCCACAACAGTCTGTGCCTCAGGGTTATTTTATTTTAAAATAGCTGTTTCAATTTTAGTTCATTTATTTAGTTCATTCTGGATAAGGAATACTCATCCTGCATTGTAGCTTTACCTCCTAGCATGGGGAGAGATGTTTCTGAAATTTTCTGTCCCATGTGCTGAAGTAATTTTCCTAGATCTGGATTGAGTGGCTGTGGCATTTACCTTTCCACCTCAGGCATCAAGCTGTCTTGGGCCAGCCCTGACCATATCCTGCAAGTATGGTGTTATGTCACAAAATACTGCTCTCCGTTTTATTTAATAATTTTAAAGGGAGGAATTCTATATCCTTCTTCACATATGGCTTCATTTAGCTTCATTATTAGATATGTGAAGCCGTGAAAGGATACTATTTTCAGATGGGTAAAACGATAATAATGCAAACTTGAAAATATTAAACATGTTGCAGAAAAGCCTATGATATAATAAACTGCCCCAAAATATTTCTTAGCAATGAAAGAATTTATCCTTCCAAGAACAATCCTGGAAGATATTTTCAGCAGTTTCCCACATCAGAGGTTGGCACATGATTAAATTACAATCCAGATAGACAAATGCAAGTAGAAACTTGGAGCCAGGCTGTATTTTGAGAAATATCTATTGTTCTTAATGGAAGCCATGCCACATAACAAAATCCATTCAAAAACAATTTAATTAACAGCATTGTACATCTGCAAGGAACAGCCACAGTTATACATAAATACATATATATCTCAGCCTGAGCTTAAACATGTTTACTCAAAAGTGAATCCCACTGTGGTCAACTCTGCATGCAGACACTGTCCCCATGCCATCCTTCCTACTTGTGTTCCACGTAGAGCCCACAACTCCCCAGCCAAAATTTGCTAGGGTCATATGGAAAAGCTTCTGTAACTACAACAAGTTTGTAAAGCAAGCAATATCGGTAATGCTCAAATTCTGGGAAAGGGACATTTAGGAGAGCTCTACTAAAATCATGAAGAAGGTGTCTAAACAGGAATACTCCCAATGCCACCACTAGCAGTTTTTGTTCTTGCAGATAGTCCCCTCCCCCGGTTTTCTCTGAAGAAGGATCCTATAATTCTGAAATGTATCAGACTCCGTTTTTGGCACTTTAGAACACAATTTGCATTTTTGCATTATTTCTCTTAAGTCAAGAATGGGCCAAGTACTGAAGCCCTTGTAATTGCCCCAATACCCCCACGATCCAGTTAAATTTTTGATATCAAATTTCTGGAAGGCTAGCATGAACTGCACAGGCTGTGACGACTTACAAAACACTGGAGAAGCACACAGACCTTTGATAGAGCACGCATGCATGCGTGCACACACACATACACACCAATACTCTGTATTTCTTAGGAAAAGGAAAAGGAAAAGGTAAAGGTATTACTCGTTGACAAGGTTGTCAAGTCATGTCCGCCCATAGGGGGCAGTGATCATCTCCATTGTCAGAGACTACACCATGATCATGTGGCCAGCATGATTGCATAGAATACTTTTTACTTTCCCACCAAAGACTATTTACTTACATTTGCATGCTCTCAACCTGCTAGGTTGGCAGAAGCTGGGACTAGTGACAGAAGATCACCCCATCATGCTGCACCCAAAACCAAATATCAAAATATGAGTTCTGGCAATTAGATCAAACAAGACCAGAATTCCCTTTCATCCCCTCATGTGTTCCTAAAAACCTTTCCTGTCCACTCATTTTGGGGTACTCCAGATCTTGTTGGGTTGTTGTAAAATCAAATACCTTTGACTATCAATCATATTAGCCTGTTCATCTTTATATAGGCTGAGGCTATTTGAAAGGTATAAATATGTCCAGAAAAACTAGGTTCTTTGGTACAGTTGACCTGCTTCAACTTGTGGATATTGCCTTCAGATTCCAGTCTGAACTGCTCCTCTTGCCCCCAGACTCTTGGTCTGAATCTCTCCTGTTTTCCATGGACCATCCATGGAGTGGAACAAATGAGCAAAATAAAGTGGTTTCCAGCAGCTTTGAAGGTGGGGCATTTAGATCAGAGGTAGGCAACCTTTCCCCTTTAAGGGCCAAGGGACTTCAGCTCCCAGAATCCCAGGAGCTATTTGGCCAACATGGGACTATTGGCCAACATGGCTGAGGCTTCTGGGAGCTGAAGTCCCTTGGCCCTTAAAGGGGAAAGGTTGCCTACCCCTGATTTAGATGATGCATACCTTGAAAGTGGCTGGAAATTGGACTGAAGCCACACTCTGGGGCTAAAAACTGGAGCAAAAAGAAGCCGAGATAGTCCAACTCAAGACAGAAAATGCCCATCTTCACTGCTGTATATAAACACCCAAACATGAGTGCAGGGCTGTGCAAAAAAAAAAAAAATAATACAAAGAAATGAAAGTGTGACCACTCCAATTGATGTAATTACAATACATGCAAACCAGACAGTCCAACAGCAGGGCATAGGGTGAAGGGAGGTGAAGGGGGAATGGCTCCATGATTGTGCTTTGCCAGTGTATCACTTGCAAAAGTATGCACTGATACCCTATACAAGTGGAGTATCACGTGTGTGGCTGTATGGTCGATCAAAGGGGAGGCCATTCAGTGGGATGACAACTGGGCAGACAAGGGATGTGCTTGGAGGCAAAAATTACTTCCTTTCCTCAGGATCAGCCATGTTATAACATTCCACTGCACACAGCTCACACAATACCATGTTTTAATATTGTAATATTGAGATATTGTAAATCTCTCTTCACTGTAAATGATCACTTTATACTTTCTGAACATATCCAATCTTATCAGAGTTTGGAACACAACCAGCAGTCTGATTAGTACTTTTCCAACCATGGTAGACAATAATGACCTTTACGAACCAGTGTTCTGACTCAGTATAAGGTAATTCTTACAGTCATCTTTATTTCTTTTTTGGAAGAACGTGTTTTACAAAACATTGAAAGGCCAATTGCAAGAATAGTATACTGGATGTCAATAATAAGATCATGGTCTTGCCACCCAGTATAAAAAAAAAGGAAAGCAAGAGAGAGGAAGAAATTTCACATCCTCTACTGACAATATCACATTAGGTTATATTCCTTTCTGAATATCTTAACATTGTGTTCTGTATAAGAATACTATAGTTTACCTTTTTAAATCAGTCAAATCCCAGACTGTATTTGACTAGTGGTTTAAAAAATATTGGCTTTATGTTTGCAAGGGGCAAAATATGAGAGAAAATGACATAGACAAAGATGAATAACTCATGGCTGGAGGAGGAGATTCTGCAAATGCATATTAGTTCTTTACTCTAAAAGTGTTAAATTGCACTATTGTAACAAGACGACCCTTCCTTCAGACTAAAGTTTGTGATTGAGAGCATTAAGTGATTGAATTGAATTCTTTCCTGCGGGTATGTTGGTAATGGCAGTAGATACAGCTTCTGACGGGATTAAATGAAAGAAGGGGGGATTCAATTTGGCATCCTGGGATAAAAGTAACACCTGGAAATGTAAATTTATTTGGGTGATAATGGTGAATGGTGAAATCACAGATAAGAGGTATGAAGACACCACTCACCCATTACCCGCTCAACTGAGGATCTTCATTTTGCCAAGGAGCTAACAGAATACTCATTCCTCTTTCAAGGGATGTGGGTAGTGAGAAGAAAAATGGAAGTTAATAACAGTGTAGTTGGAAGAACCTGAGGGAAGATCTGGCCCCAGCTTCTTTCAGTTAGGGATCTGAAGTAGTTATACTAGCAGCACAGTGGGGGGGGGGGGGGCTTCAGTGTCATTCTTCCTCCTGCACCTTCAGCAGTTTTGTCCTTTAGCCATTGCCTACAACAATCCATATTTTTTCTATTTCTTCCAAGTGAGCAATCTGTGGTTTGTCCTTCCTTGTAAACCAGTATTGCAAATAAATGTTTCATCCTGAGTTGTAATATGTGTGATATGAAGCGGTATATAAATAAGCTGCTTTGCTTTGCTTTTAATCTTAGGATCTTAGAATGTTATCAGCAAGTGCAAATTACTGTTAATTTTTTTTTTTTTTTACAAAATGATAGCTTCTCAGTGCACACTTGTGTGATCAAACCATGGTTTTGTGCTAGTTCTGGATGATCACATTTATCTGCATAGTAAAATTAGATGGATCCGGGTCACCATTACAAAGACAGCTACTCACCAACCATAAAAGCATGTATAGTGTTAGAGGACTGAATTAAATCAAATGTTGACCTAGTCCAAGCAATTCTCATGGTCTCATACTGAAATCATTTAAACATAATTCATCTTCAAAATAGAACTTACAAAACACAAACATCTTTTACACATTTAATTTCATTCTCGTATGTTAAAGCTCACATTTTACTTGAAGAACATTGCCATGTTGCTGAAACAATGTCTAAGCAGAGGTTCAAAAACAAAAGTTTGCAGGAAAACACTCTGCAGACAAAGATGTAAACAGTTCCAGAAGCCAGTGAGTAAATGTTAGAAAACAAAAGCATAAAGCAGTCTTATTTACAAAATCAATACATGAAATTTTATTTGCTGACCTTTTCTGTATCTGCTGCATATTGGGCTATTTCTGTCCCAAGAAACATTGATCCTGACATCAAGTTAACACTTGAATTGGCCATGTGATGCAGATGATCTACCAGTCTGCATCACCTGTTGTGCTAACTTGGTAAACCTGAGGGCCATATTCAAGTATGACAGGATAATGGTGAATATGCTCTGGGTTCTATTCCACACATGAGATGAGCTATCCATAGTGCTCAACTCTATCCTCAAATTAAATCCAGCTCCTTGAGTATGTCCTTCAAAGTCTGGAATAAAAGCCAGAACTGACTCACTGCCATGGAAACAACTGGCTGCTAATGGTTAAGTAGCTGCATTTGCAGGTTTATATCAGTATGTAGGGCAGCAGGTTTCAATCTGTCCTTCCTGCTGACTGAGGTCTAATGATTGGTAGGTGACACAAGTCACAAGTCTCTTATTTTCATATGTTTTCTTCTCTGAAAGGCTGCTGAGAGAGGATCTTTTCCAACTAGGAACAAGAGGATCCTGATGTTAGTGTATTTGCCTTTGTTCGTATTGACTATTGTGATCTGTGCATCTTCTACCATATTTGTTTTAAAAGGAAAAGTCATCATGATAGAGATGTAAATATTCAACTATTTCATCTTTATATGTGCATATGAATAATTTCTGTAGGTTTCTCTGCACTGTATGAAAATATACGTATGTATGAAAATATATGTATTTCCATGTAGTATTCACCTACATTTAGTCTGTAGAATCAATATGTAGCACCTTGTAGCACCTTTGGAACTGAAAGAAAGAAGTTGGCAGCATGAGCTTTTGTAGACTAAAGAGCCTTTGCAGACTGCCAGAAATAATGCAGCTTGAGACCACTTTAACTGCCCTGGCTCTGTGCTAGGGAATCATGGGAATTGTAGTTTTTTGAGACGTTGAGCCTTCTCTGTCAGAGAACTCTAGTGCCACAATAAACTATAGTTCCCATAATTCCTTAGCACTGAGCCAGAGCAGTTAAAGTGGCCTCAAGCTGCATTATTTCTGGCAGTCTGTAATGGCTCTAAAGTCTACTTCCTCAGATGCATATCTGTCTGCAAAATAGTGAGTTTTATGCTAAAAGCCTTATGGTTCTTGTATCATTCCCACTCCCCACTTATGTTCTTGGAAACAGTGCTTTTTGCATGTATGAAAAACAAAACAAAACAAGTGTATTTCCACAGAAAACAATTCCTCAAAATCCTTTGGGATGTGTTAATACCAGGAGAAAACTGCACAACATTCTCATCTCCATGTTATTTTTTCCAACTAAGTTTCCCAATTGTCAAGAGTGGCATTTTGGGCAAGGAAACAAATTACAGCAAATATTGTTTCCTTCCCTATCACATGGTGTGTTAGGCTTAGGAACTCCAAATAGAATCATAGTTGGAAGATACTTCAAGGGCCATCCAGTCCAGCCCCCTGCCATCTAAGAATACACAATCATAGCACTCCCAACAGATGACCATCCAGCCTCTGTTTAAAAACCTCCAAAGAAGGAGACTACACGACACTCTCAGGGAGTGTGTTCCAGTGTTGAACAGCTCATATTGCCAGGAAGTTCCTCCTAATGTTTTGATGGAATCCCTTTTCCTGTAGCTTGCATCAATTGCTCCATGTTCTAGTCTCTGGAGCAGCAGAAAACAAGCTTGCTCCATCCTCAACATGACATACCTTCAAATATTTAAACAGGGCTATCATGTCACCTCTTAATTGTCTCTTCTCCAGGCTAAACATACCCAGCTCCCTAATTCTCTCCTCATTGCCTATGCGAGGGCATGATTTCCAGACCTTTCACCATTTTGGTTGCCTCCCTTTGGATATGCTCCAGCTTGTCAATACCTTTTTAATTGTGGTGCCCAGAACTGGACAGAATATTCTAGGTGAGACCTGACCAAAGCAGAATAGAATGGAACTATTACCTCCCTTCATCTAGACACTATACTTCTGTTGATACAGCCTAGAATCACATTGGCCTTTTTAATTGCTGCATCACACTGTTGACTCATGTTCAACTTGTGGTCTAGATAAATGCAGATACCTTCTTCTGCAGCATGTGTCTCAGTAGGTATGTTTAAATGGATTACACTAAAGCTCTTGCTTGGTCCAATCCTAAATCATCCTTCTCTTAAGATAGATCAGCAGAATCAAGTACTATCTGAGGATCACTTTGTTATATTCTTTGTTCTAAATATCACAAGCTATCTGCTTCTAATAAGTATATATTCTTAAATGTTTACTCAGGTTAATTCAACTAGGTAGCTGGAAATTCAAGGGAATGAATTCTTTTCAGTACTCACAGTCAGGCTACTGAACCGTTCCTTCTTTCCCATTAGGTATCTGTCCAAAGTCATAGTGTATGTATAGTCCCAGTATGAACTTTTCAGCTGCCATTTTCTTTGGACATTCAGTACACATATTGATCATGATGCCCATCATAAACAGATTCTCTGTCATACCAGTCCAAAATCTCCCCAAAATCCATTTGGCTCACATCCCCTTCTTTGTTATCTTTCTTCAGGGATATGGCCACTGAGAACCAAATGAGGACACTGGCCCTCAAATAAGAATTGTTTCTCTCCAAATGAACTGATCCTTTAGTCCTCAAATTTCTAGCATTGCAGTGACTTCAAACTTCAACTGAGAATTTATAGAGTTTAGACTTCCAAAGAAAGGGGGGCAGGCAAACTCAGCAGTATCACTGGGCATAAAATGCTGCTTGAAAACACTGAAATTCTGGATCATGCCAACAACTATCAGGTCAGAATGCACAGGGAAGTCATCAAAATCCACAAAAACTTGGACAACTTCAACAGGAAAGAAAAAACCCTTAAAGTAAACAAAGTTTGGCTATCAGTCCTGCAAAATAGAAAAATCAGTACTCAGCAAATGTAAATGAGAAACCACCCAGGGTCAGAGGCTTTCCCAGCAGACAATGATCACCAATTAGCAGACCCCAATCCTCGTTTGCACATCCTCCCACCCTGAGGCCCTGCCATCAACAACAGAACAATACACAGTTTACATGGGAATCACTCCTCCCCACCCAGAGGTCTCACAGTGTGTGTGTGTGTACTCACTCTCTTCCATTCCAGTATTCTCTGAAAATGCCAGCCATAAATGCTGGCGAAACATCAGAAGGAAACTCTTCTAGAGCATGGCCACATAGCCTGAAAAACCCACAAAAAACTATGGATGCCAGCCATGAAAGCCTTTGACTTCACATTATTATTATTATTATTATTATTATTATTATTATTATTATTATTATTATTAAATCCTAGAAGAGGATTGAAGCCAGCACAGGTAAGCCAGCATTTCTTGGCTGTGCATTAAGCTCCTGTGTCACTGCTATTGCCATTACATTCAGTGATACATAGGAATTACAATTTATAAGTCATGATAGAAAAAAAAATTAGAAAAAATTTTGGTCTGGTACAGGAGGAAGCTGATGGGCATGACATCATGAGTTATCACACCAGGTGACACCAAACCTAGTGATGTCACTAGGCAAAATTACCAAGGGAAACAGTGTGAATACAGCAAATACAAGTCTTTGAGCCTTTCCAATTCTTTGCCACAATCTACTGACATCAAGAGCTCAAAAGATTTGCCTTATATATATGCCACAGAAATGTGAAGGGCCCCTTATTGCATTTAGTTTCCAAAATGCTAACTCAAAGTTTCCCAGTGGTCTCCCTGCTGATTTTTTGAACCATAACTTCCCAGTGCCTCCTTTTATTGCTCTGTCACAGCTGTTAGGAAATTTGCCATCTGTGGGTAGGAAACTTGTATATTAATAAATTATTTTCCTTCCATAAACATTTGTGGTAAAATAAAAATATGTATGTTTCAGCTGCCAGTGTTCTCAAGCTAATTACCTTAGTTTGTTGAAGTACACTGTGTGCATGAAACTCCTCTATTTCTACATCTTCGGAGATGCATGCATGCAATGAACATCTACCCATAAATGAGGAAATTCTGTAACAGGATTTGAGAAAGTGTCCTTTGTCATGTCATTCTTTTGGTCATTTAGTACATAATTGTCTACACTGGGGTGGGCAAAGTCTGGCCTGTGGGCTACAGTGCTCCCCACAGCTGTTTTTGTTGCCTCAAGGGTTCTCCAAGGGTCAGAAATTGTTCCCAATTTGCTGTGTTTTTACACCTGTGGCAATTTTAGACCCAGGAATACCCTTTAAAAAATAGGATGTGAATTGGAAGTGACTTCTGGGTCACATCCTGATGTACAAACAAGGTCTTTCCAGGGCCTAAAACAACTTTAAGGAGGCCCAAAACATGCCCAAAATACTATCATGCCCATAGAGGGCATTTGGAGGTATATAAAAATGTGAAGGGGATGTGGCTGTGGAGACAGCCCTCTGGGGTCTCCTTGGGAGCAGAGGAGGAGGTAGCCACAGCATTAGCTGCGGCTGAGGCTGCTACTGCTGTTAATAAGATAATAAGTGTGCTCACTCCCAGAGGCTGTCCATCCCTAGTTGGCAATGAGTAGTATTAGCTCCTCATAATTTCACAAAATTCAGTCAGTGCTCCATATCCACATATTTTTTATCCACAGTTTCAACTACCCATAGCTGGAATATATATAATATTTTCCAGCTATGGATAGTTGAAACTCTGGATAAAAAATGTGAAGTGGAAGAATATATGGAACCTTTATTTTCCCATTTTATTATGCCATCGTATTTAATGGCATTTGAGCACCCATGGATTTTAGGGTCCTAGAACCAAACCCCAGTGGAGAGTAGAGCCCACTCTACTCTCCCTGAGACCTATCCTGAAGTATCAGGGCAGAATCTGGGATGCTTTTTTTCTGCAAATTATGTGTTCTATCACTGCTTCAGTCCTTCCCCAGAAAGAAATAATGTAAGTGCAATTGGCAGTGTCAGTACAGTTAGAAGGTCCTTGATAGTTGTAGAGGAGGGGCAGCCAAATGTGTAGCCCTAGAGCCACATATGCAGCCCATGCCCATGGCTGCTTCTGTGGCCCTCAACTACTCCTAGGCTCCCATAACTGTACTTTCTACAGGTCAAATAAGGCTGAAATGCTTCTCTTGGGACCCTTTCACATGATACTTTAGGGAGGGGTAGTCATGAAAGCCAGTTTGGTGTAGTGGTTTGAGCACTGGACTGTGACTCTGGGGACCAGGGTTCAAATCTCACTTGGCCATGGAACCCCATTGGGTGACCTTGAGCAAATCACACACTCTCAGCCTTAAAGGATGGCAATGGCAAACCCGCTCTGACAAAATTTATCAAGGAAACCCTGTGATAGGTTCATCTTAGGGTCACCATAAGTCAGAGATGACTTGAAGGTACAATGACAGCAATATTTAGAATTCTGAACCACAGTGCTCCAGTGCTTCCCCAAACTCCAAAGCCCAGTTGTGTAATTGTCAGTCATGGACCCTAGAGTGCATGGGGAGGGTTGTTGTTGTTGTTTTTCAGCTAAAGAGTTTTGTTGCAAAAATTACTGTACCAAACAGAGAGGGTTGAACTGGGAAAGATGAGGGTGCACTGGTGCACTCCATGAAGCTCACAGACAACACCTTCCCTAGTCCTGTTGTATCTACTCCCCTCCTTGACAAGCAGGAAATGTCCCAGTCTGACAGGGACTATCCCAATTAACGCTCTATTGCTCCACTTGTTCCGTTCCTTTTAAAATGTGACAGTTTCTCTGTCCTCCTTTCACTTTCCCCCTTTGTTCTCAGCTGACTTTAGTTACTGCAAACTGAATGTAAAGTAGAAAAGTAGTTTGCACTCAGTTAACTCAGCAGATGACAGGAGAGGACAAAATCTTGCCCTTCCCAGTAGGCTCAGACAAAAGCAAACCGCTGCAGCCTCTCCTAGCTTGTCTGTTCTTTGTCATTAATCACTTTTGTCATCCTGAACACACTCTGATGTTGTTAGGCCAGATGCTTCCCAGTTTTTGTAAATGAAATGTTGGAGGGTTGTGAGTTAGTCTTTCTGTTTTTATGCTCTTTTATGACTATTGTAACAGACTAGTTTTCAACAACGTATTTCTACATGATGACTTTTCAAGGGTTGGTTTTGCTGTGATAAATTGTATTCTGAGTGCACTTCAGAACACATGTCAAAATTCATGAGCTTATTCAAAGTTATGATATCAGGAAGGATGATCCATTAAGCCCAAGTTATTTAGTCTAGGCAAATCATATTTACATTGATCTGTTTGACTGGCTATATGTTTTTCAACATTTTTAAAGTTTAGTTTTATAAGATTTACCAGATAGTATACATACTGTCTCAGTGTGTTCAAAAAAGGTGGGCTAAACAAAAACGGGGGGGGGGGGGGGGGGACAAGCAGTAAAAGCATTTTAAAATATAAGAAATAGAAAAAAATATATAAGTATTAGAAACATTGTGAAATTACTGAATTATAATTATAGACAAAGTCAGTGTGGTATTGTGGTTTGAACAATGGACTATGACTCTGGAGACCAAGGTTCAAATCCCTGCTCGGCCATGGAAACCCACTGGGTGACCTTGGGCAAGTCACGCTCTCTCAGCCTCAGGGGAAGTCAAAGGCCTTCTGAAGAAATCTTGCCAAAGAACCCTTGTGATAGGATAAGGTCATCATTAGTCAGCAATGACCTGTAGGCACACACTAATAACAACAAAAATATTAGGGTGTAGAAGTCTCCTGATATATGTTTTCTGTGCTCTTTACACAGGAAGTTAAGCCAGGAAGGGGCTGGCTGGTGACTCCATTCCTTCTCCTGCTGGCTAACATTTAATGGACTGTCTGTAGCTATATCTATAATATGGATTTGTCAGAGATGGGGATTTCTAAGCATTGTCAGGGGATGAACTAGATTACCTTTGGAATACTTTTCTATTCCATCTTTAACACCCAACTCTATAATTCTTTGCTATGCCTTACCTTAGAGGCCCTTGTCGACTGAGATACAATAAACATATACTTTTGTCTTATTAACAAATATTAATATGGGGAGAGTATAACTGGTTCTTGCATGCATGTGTGGACACATAAAAACAAAAATCATCAGACAAGAGAGACTGAGCAGACAGAATCATTTCTATGATCTCAGCAGCTGGAAAGAATCCAGCCACAAGTGCAGGAATGGCATCAGCAATTTCTATTTATTCTGGCAAAGTTAACATTAAAGTTTATCTATGCAGATTAGTACTCCCACAGATAAATCCATGGGGGGGGGGATATGTCTACTTGAATGTGAAAATTATTCTATTATGATTTGTCAGATTGCAAAATGTATTACTGGTTTGCCCAAAATGCCTACTTGTAAATTTTTAAAAACAAAAGACAACAAAATGGCAAATCAGATTTGAATAGCATGGGAAGATGATGGCACCATGAATTTTGTATACAATCTGCTAAGCAAATATCAGAGCAAAAAGAATGAATCTTCAGTTCTACCAAGCTGTCATTCAACCAAACTTGGCTATAAGAGCAACAAATATAGTCCGAGATTTAAAAAAATATGCACTAAATTATTTGAAAGGGTTCTGCCCACAAATCCAAAACTGTTTCCATAATGGAGGCAGAATCTGAAATGAAACAAAGTAAAAAATACCATTCCATATTCCAAAAGAGAGAAAAAAGTTGTAGAACTGATTAAGATGTAGTCATTAATCTTCTACAGAAATTCTAGTTCACATATTCAAGGATCTGGAAAGAAAATTCTGAAGAGGACTGTTATCTCTAGCACACAAGTGGAAAAGTGCCTTACTGTTGAGGAAGAACAGTTCTCCATGATTCCTAGCCTGCACAACCAGTAGAAAAGGGTGATGGGAGTAACATTCCAAAAACATCTGAAGGGCCACACATTTCACATATCTACAGAATTAGTAAATAAAAGTCCCTGTTGTTTGGGTTGCAAATGCCATCATCACCCATGCATCTAATTTGAGTATAACACAGCAGGACTCGCTTGAGGAAAAGTGTAAGAAATTGGAAGTGTCTGTCAGTCTGAGATCAGGCAATTCTTCATCAGTATGTAATTGTGAGAAGCATTAATAAAGTAATAAAACCCAGAGTTCTATTCACAGCTTTGCCCAAATTCAAATACAGCACAGTATTGCGTTGGCTGCTAATCAAAAGAGAATACCTTTAAGTGGAAAAAACCTACAGTTGTCCCTCCCCATTCATAGACTTTGAGTCTTGGTCCTTCATGGACCAGCAAGCGGGGGGGGGGGGGGGTAAAATGGTGTGTGCAGTAGCACACAGCCATTCAAGCCAATGGTGCTTGAATATTTGTGGGGGTTTTGTATTTGCGGGGGAGGGGGTCTGGAATCGATTCCCCATGAAAATGAAGGGGCAACTGTAATTATTTTGTACATGCAATATTGTAGTCTCCTGGAGTAATTAGAGTACTAGTCAAGAAACAATCGTTCAGGACTTTCCAAAAGCCTGCAGAATATACAGAATTAGAAACTCAAGGGGATGCTGAAACAAATAGGATAATCCAAACAGATTATATAATTATGGGGAGATAAAGAAAATACTTCTGTGGACATTGTTGTGTTTTTTAAAAAACAACAAAACGATTTAATGTTGTATAGAAAATCTGATCTAAGAAAGAAAGAGCTCTTTTTTTCTTGAGCCACATGTAATGCAGGGACAAGCTTGAAAGCAAAGATAAGGTCCTTCTTGAGCAACTTCTGCAAATCTCACAACAAAGAGAATAGCTTTGTACCAAGTGGATTAGCTTTTAAAGGACTTCCATGATGACAAGCTAATGTTTGATAGAACTTTGACTTAACAGATTGTAGCCTAGAATGCCTGAGGCAGCCATAGTATCTTTTTGGCACTGCCCTTTTGATCCTTGGAAAAATGAGGTGTTTGGACTATGGCTTCTTGAATCACTGAGCTAGTACGGTTGAGCTATGCTTTCAAGTTTTAATCCAAATTAGTAACTTTTTTCAAGCTCTGCTGCCCTTCCTGTTTTCTGACCAATTGAAGTCCAGGTTGTTACAACTGGCTATGGATGATAGAAGCAAGAGTTATAGGTAGAAAAAGTGGAGGCTGTCTCATCAGTGGCAGAATGTGACTCTGGATTGTAGTCTGGCAGATTTAATGAAGCTCCTGTCACTTCATCTCCAGTTAAAACCATGACAGTAGGTAGCTGAAAGAATACTCCAGAACTCTTTTAGATGGACAAAAGCCATATCACTTTTGATTAGATGGAAAGCTTCACAGTGGCAATGCACAGTGATCATAGCAAGGATCCAGTCTGGAAAACCTGACTGCTGTCAGAAATGCTTGCCTCCATTTATCAATTGAGCCCTGGTTCACATAGTAAGAGGAGGATCCTATCCTATATCTTCACTGACAATTAAAGGGAAATAGTTCTCCCTCTGTTATGCTAAACATGACCCTCCCTGCCATTTCTATACCCTCCAACACTCCACACATGAGTACTGGGAGACATCTATCAAGCAACATCCAAGTGTGGTGGAGATGGCAAAGGTTATTAATGAGGAAGAATAAACAAGCTAGTAGAAGCTCAGCAGGTTGCTTTTGCCTGAGCCTATGGGAAAGGACATGATCCTAGCCCTCCTCACCCTTCTCGCTGCTGAGTTATAGTGCAAACTATTTTTGTACTTTGAACTCAGTCTGCAGCAACTGAAGTAAGCTAAAGACAAAGGGGGAAAGTGGAAGGAGGACAGAAGAACTGGCACATTTTACAAGCAGTTGAAAATGGAGGACAACAGAGGATTAATCAGGATTGCCCTGACAGATAAGGACAGTTGGAGGGCATGTATTTCCTATTTGTCAGGGAGGAGAGTAGATAGAATAGGACTTGGGAGAGCATGGCCTTTGCCAATGCTCCAATGCACCCTCACTTTCATTAGTCCAACCTCACCCCCACCTTTTTTGATGCAGTGATTTTTGCAACAACAACAAATGTTTTAAAAACTTTTTGTCTGAAAAAGCCTCTCCATGCACACTGGGATCTATGAGGAGCCATTATGATGCATCCCTCCCCCAGTTTGGGACTTGTTTTAGACCAAGCCAAGCTTTCTCTCCCAACTGGAAGTCATTTCTAGTCATTTAATTAATAAAGTCAATCTGATTCTAAAACCCAGAGACCTCTTCCACTAAATGAGGGGGGGAAAAGTCACCCATGGCCATTAAGGGGCACACGGAAACTTTTCCAGCCAAAAGATATTTGGAGGAGGAGGAGGAGGAGGAGGGCCACTGTCCATTTCTAGGCCATGGACAATAATCAGGGATTCTGAGAACTGACATTCAAAACATCTGGAAGTCTGCGGTCCACACTAGTGCACTCTCGTGGATCACAGCAAGTACATATCCAAAGATGCCAGTGGAGTAATGGCATTTAAATTGGTATCTAATAATCAGTGTTCAAACATATAACAATCCAAGAGTGCATTCTAGTGATGCACTACATCAGGTCTGTTTCCAGTAGACAGAACAAGGCTACCTACATCTATACTACATTATTATCACAACATGATGCTATTTCATTGTGGCTCCATTTTACAGAATCCTGGAATTTGTAGTTTAGTGAAGTACTTAGAATCCCATGGTAGAGCACCCCAGTGCACTGACTCTTAGCCTTTGGTCTTTCAGAGGGTCAGACTGGTCAATCAACATGAGATTGGCCAACTGATGTTATGGCCAATGGTCAAGGGTTTGAAGAATTGCAGATCCAAACATCTGGAAGCCTAAAGGCACATTCTTGCTCTCCTGGTCTACAGCAAAGAATTCTAAGTATCTTACCAAACAACATATCTAGGGCTTCTTTACCATGGAGCCATGGTTGTTAAGCTGCTAGAAATGTGTAGTATAGATACATTCTTAAGTCTCAGAACACAAGCAGTCACCCATGCCATAATGCAAGTAAGTACAAAACAATCACAATGAAGACACAATTCCAAATTTGTCCTCAAAGACAAACAAACAACAACAAAAAAACAGATACTAGTCAATATTTAAAACACACACCTATCAGCAGGGGCAATGCTCAACTTCTTGTCAATAAAACATTAAACGTTTCAAGATGTTAGACTGTGAATAATTAGAGAGAGAACCTGAATTATACACCTTCAAAATTTAAAATGCTTCTCAGAGGATCAATGCTTTGAAGCTACTGTAAAACAACAATAGCAACCACGTGCAATGATTCATGCACCATTAATTTGAAGTCTCTTTTTAAAACATTGCATTTTTTTCTTAAAAAGCAAAAGTGCCTTACTTTTTAGATGTTTGAAAGACAGCTCCTGGGTATGGTGTTATAGTGAGGAAGGGAAGCGTGCTCACAAACTTCTGAAAAACTAAACCAACTAGACCAAAGGATTTTTTTTATATATAAAAAAAGTTTCCACAAACTTTGAAACCATATGACTAACTGCAAGCAGCAGTTGCTCCTCCCTCCCCTTTTGTTTGTTCATATTCAAAACTCTTTTGACTTCATAGCACACTGATTTATTTGCAGGTTACTTTGCATGTAGTTATTCTTTGTACAAGATGTGATGTAGAGGACCTAATAAATGCTTTCTGGTATTTGTTGAAATATTTTACCTGAAACAAAAGCCAGTGTGTTGTGAAATGATGGCAGGGTATTTAAGTTCTCATGCTTGGTCCCCCACATGCTTTAAACATGAAAACCATGGCACGGATGACATGATAGTGATGCACCTGCCTTTTTACGTTGCTTGAAGCATGTTTCTGAGAGTGTTAGCACGACCAAGCCCCTATTCAAATGTTCAACTAAGTGGACAGGTTTGAAGGGAGGAAGTGGCATGACACACTGTCTCCACTCCCAGTCTGCACAGATTCTCCATTTGTACAACTATATGCAAGTCTCCTGCATTCAGTCTCAAACCAATTCATATCTGAACAAGCTGCAGACAAATTTTTGCCTAAATTAATGGAAACAGGAAGCTAGGAACAATGGGCTTCTTCTACCTTTCAATTGTTCAGCTAAACATCTCAAATTTGGTGAATATTACAAAGAACTACTTGTTTTCAACCTACCCCTCTTCCAATTATCCATGTGATTGCGACATTAGATTATGTAATTGGAAATAAAGTCATTCCTTTTGTGGTGTAACTGCAAGTTCAAATTACTTTTATAGAGGTAAGTAAATGGTGGAGGAAGCATATCACTTGGTTCAAAAGCTGACTTATGTTGTGCTTTGTACTGGCACCTTGTGATCTATTGTGGTCCCACTGGTTTTTTAAAGTATGATTACAAAAGTGGGAAGAAAAGAATGGGAAAAAAGAAGAAAAGGGGTAGGAAAAGAAATCAGAAGTACACTGGATGTGAATATTAGCATAAGCAAAAATACATTATCTTGAGGATGGCATCTGTAAAA
Organism: Phrynosoma platyrhinos; assembly: GCA_020142125.1. Taxonomy (NCBI): domain Eukaryota; kingdom Metazoa; phylum Chordata; class Lepidosauria; order Squamata; family Phrynosomatidae; genus Phrynosoma; species Phrynosoma platyrhinos. The sequence continues at coordinate 53,238,392 of CM034706.1, read as the reverse complement.
TACATATTCATCCATAGCTACAGCTGTTGGGAATTTTAAAAGGATGACAAAATGAGTGTGAGTGTATTTTTTTAGTGCAGGGCAGCAGATTGGAGCATTCAGATTTTCTTTTAAGTTACTAAAAAGTAATTGCTTTCAACATTTATAAGAAATAGAAAAGTGGGGGGAAAGATAAAAATAATTTTTGGGAAGTCTTTGAACTATAACTAGCTACATTCCAGGTTCTTAGCACTTTTGCAGTTTTGACTTTAGTAGTTTATGCTGAATAGATGAGGAAATGTCATAATGGCTGTTTATATACATCTCCTGGTGAATAATACAGCAGCGATTACCATGAAAGTGAGTTCCTAATGAACCTGTGAATATTTTTTTCCCTGAAATCAAAATTCTGCCCAAAGAAAAAAATGAATTCTATAGCTTGTATAAAAATAGAGCACATTGGCTTAGTTTTGTTCAGCTTGTGTAAAGTCCCATGCTTGTGACAACCATTGTAGGTATAAACAAACATAAAGGGCCCAGATGGAAATCCTGCTTGATCCTGTAGCACGTAATGTCAGTTCTATAATAA
>CM034706.1:53171546-53197430 GCA_020142125.1 Phrynosoma platyrhinos | reverse complement strand
GAGACTTTATGAAAAATGCCAGAGTAATCAGCCTCAGCTGAGCTCCTGAAGCTTGGTAATTTAAGCAGGTGTAGAAGGTTTGCCTTGGTGCCAGAGATTATCTGTGCTTCCTAGTGAAAGCCTCTGTATTTGGCTCTCCTTGTTCCTTGGCCTGAACACTTGACCCTCAGACTGTGGATTTATCTTGAACTTCTGGAACCCTTGACCATTGGACTGCCTTGCCACTCTGACTCTCTGGAATCCTAGACTTTTGGAGTGCTTCACCATTCTCTGGATGGACCTCTGGACTGGGAATACGGACCTTTTCTTTCTGGCTTTGCATTAGCAAAAGACTTTTGTTTGCCTTCCATCCTCAAAGGAAGCTGCTATCAGCCCTCTTGGCAGCTTTCCTGGACAGAATAATCTCTGGCCACCACTTAATTAGGCTGATTAGAGCATAATGGAAGGGAAACAAGCTTTGGATGAGCTGTTGCAAATAAATTTGCAGCTTTCTGCTCAGGTGCCGCAATTAACTCAGAGTGTGGCTACAAATTAAGGGACAAATTAATCCTCCAGCTCCTAAACAATGCCAAAAATGCTTTGCTTCCCTTCCAGATAAGTTCCAGGGAGACAGGACTATGCTGGACAGTTTAATTGATAATTGCAAGCTGCATTTTAAGCTTCAAAGGGACAACTTTCCTGATGACTCCCATAAAGTGGCTTTTATGCTTAACCTGCTCTCTGGGCCTGCCAGCAAATGGGCTACCCCTACCTGAACCAGGATAGCCCCCTCCTCAACAGCTTGCAGGGCTTTATTGCAGAAATGTGAGCCACCTGGGGTATCCTCTGAAGGCCAAGATGGCAGAGAGCCAAATCCAGAGTCTCCAGTAAGGCAAGAGAATTGTAGCAGAGTACTGCCTGATAGTGCAGTATTTGGAGTGGAATGATAGTGCCTTGCAAGTGCAATTCCATTGCAGTCTGTCAGACCCAGTGCTGGATGAGATGGCCCTCTCTTCTGGAGTTGTTGATCGTGCAGGCTACTAGACTGGAATGTCACCTCTCAGCATGCAGGCAGGTGTGATGAAGCACCCTCCTGCCACTTCTGAGTCCTGCTCAACCAGCTCCTGCAATTCCACCTGTGGCTGCTCTCCCCAGCCTGCAGAAGAACCTATGCAGTTGAGAGGGGCTTGGCCTCAGCTCACTGGTGCTGAAAAGGAATGTAGGATGAGAGGGGGCCTCTGTCTGTACTGCGGCCTTCCGGGACATTTTGCCCAGGAATGTTCCACCAAGGAACTCCAACCCACACTGCAGGGAAATGGGCCATCTCAGGTGTAGAGCAGGTTCACCACCTGGGAGAGTCTCTTGAACCTGCATCCTCCAGCTCAGCTTCCCGAAAGAACCCTCTGCTGGTGGATGTCAACCTCAGGCTCCCCACCATGGAGCTCCTTCTCATAGAAGCCATGATAGACTCGGGTTCCTTGAACAATTTTATGGATTTGGGCTTTGTGAAGCATCACCACATCCTTCTGGAGGCCCTGGTCAAGCCCAGGCTGGTGTAGACCAGTGATGGACAGCTCCTCCGGTCTGGTCCTTTGACACACCTGTGCTCCACTTAGAGATCCAGGCCCATGTGAAGGACATCCGGTTTCTCCTGGCCACCCTACCTCATTTCCCTTTGGTCTTGGGAATGCTGTGGCTCTCCAAGAATGACCCACAAATCTCTTGGGCACATTGGGAAGTCCTGTTTGCTTGGAGTATTGCCAAGAGCACTGCTGGCCAGAGCGGATCTCAGCAGCCATGGGCGAGGACACCAAGGCCTGCTCCATCACTCTTCTCATGAAATATTAGGATGTTGCCAACATGTTTGATAAGAAAGAGGCAGACTGACTCCCACGGTACCGGCTGTATGACTGTGCCATTGACCTGGATGCCTCTTCTTCCTCTTGGAGCATGAGCTGGTGGCTCTGAGGGACTTTCTGGAGAAGAACCTCCAGAAGGGGTTCATCCATCCCTCCAAGTTTCCTGCTGGTACATCAGTCTTGTTTGTGCACAAGGAGTGCAGGGAGTTGCACCTCTGCAATAACTACCTGGGACTCAACTGGATCACCATCCAGAATCAGTATCTATTGCCTTTGATCCCAGAGCTGCTGGAGTGGATCTGCCACATCAAGGTCTTCACCAAGCTGGACCTCCAGGGGCCCTACAACTTGGTGATAATCTGGACAGGAGACAAGTGCAAGATAGAATTCCAAACACAGTATGGATATTATAAATATACCGTAATGCTCTTTGGACTTTGTAATGCCCCAGCCGTCTTTCAACATCTTATAAATGATGTTTTCAGGGACTATCTGGACTGCTTTGTCATAATTATTTAGATGATTTTTTTTATTTACTCCCCCAGCCAGGTGACCCAGCCAGGCAGCCACACTGTTCTCCAGAGGCTCTGAGAGCACCAGCTCTACGCCAAGCTCGAGAAGTGTGTTTTTGGCCTCTGAGAGGTGGACTTCTTGGGCTACCATGTCCCTGCCCAAGGCATGGAATTGGACACTTCCAAGGTAGAGGCAGTGCTGTCTTGGCAACCCCTTTGCAGCAGGAAGGATGTCTAGTGGTTTCTAAGGTTTGTGAACTTCTACTAGAAGTTCATCAAGGCCACCCCGATTGTTTGTCAGAGGGGTGGGATACATTTTATTATTATTATTATTATTATTATTATTATTATTATTATTATTATTACACAACCCAACCAGCCCCCATCTCCCAACTATTGTGAGAGAAGGTGCGCTTTCAGTGAATGGGAGCACTGCAGCACTCCTTCGAGGTCCTGAAGGTGCACTTCACTTCAGCTCCTATCCTGTGGCACCCAGAGTCATGGGCTCCCTTTGTCATCGAGGCTGATGCCTCAGACATTAGCACTGGGGCTGTGCTTCTCCAGCTGATGGGGTCCAAGTCACATCTGTTGCCTTGCACTTTTTACTCCCAGCAGCTCCCTCCTCTGGAGAGGAACTATACCATCTGGGAGAAGGAGCTGTTGGTGATCAAGGTGACCTTCAAGACCTGGCAACATCTCCTTGAGGGGGTGTCTCACCTGGTCCAGGTACACACAGACCACCAGAACTTGCAGCACTTGCAGACAGCATGGAAGCTCTCCTAGCAGCAGAAGTGGTGGTCCATGTTTTTTATTTGCTTCAACGTCCAGCTCCAGTATTTGTCCAGCAGGCCCACACCCTCTCCCAGAAGCTGGAGAATGCCACAGACCTGGAGGAGGAGCTCCGATCCACCATTCTGAATCTGGAGTACTTCACCACTGCCCTGAAGGATGCCACTTTGCTGGACAAGATCCGCAATCTCTAGAGCTGGGACCTGCTGGTGGCCCAGCATGCTGTGGAGGGGGACACCTCTTCTTTTATGCTCTGGGATGGCCTTCTCTACCACCGAGGCTGCCTCTACATGCCGGATTGTCCCTGTTGGGAGGAGGTCTTCAGGCTGTGTCATGACAGCAAGTCCACAGGACATTTTGGCTTCTGCAAGACTGCACCTCCTCACCCAGGAGTTTTGGTGACCTCATGTCCAGGCAGAGGTGGCCAAGTACATTGACACTTGTCTGGTGTGTCACCATGCTAAAGACTATCCAGGATGGCCCACAGGTTTGCTGCTGTCCCTGCCAATGCCCTCTGGGCCATGGAAGATAGTGTCCATGGACTTCATCATGGACCTGCCCCTCTCTGCTAGCTATACTACCATTTGGGTGGTTGTGGACCTTGTTTCAAAAATGGCCCATTCATGCCCTGTGCTGGCCTCCCTACAGCTTCATCCAGCACATCTTCTGGTTCCATGGCCTTCCTGAGGGTGTGGTCTCAGATCGCAGCATGCAGTTCACCACCTGTTTCTGGACCAGTCTGCTGCGCCTCCTGGACATCGTGCTTACCTGTCCTTGGCTCACCACCCACAGTTGGCTGTACAGACAGAGTGCATCAATGGGACTCTGGAACAGTACCTGCAGTGCTACTCCAGTTACCACCAGGAGAACTGGACTGACCTTCCACTGGCCGAGTTCACCTACAACATGGTCCATGCTTCGACCTAGCAAACTCCCTTCTTTGCCACAGGGGGATTTCATCATTGAGGGTTCCCTGCTGTCGCCCCAGCCTCGTCAGTCACCATGGCAGATCAGTGGCTCCAGGGACTCCAGGCTGCATAGTCCCTGTTGCAGGAGTAGCTCAAGGTGGCCAAGGAGGTGTACAAAAAGGGAGCGGATCAGCGACACCAGGAAGATCCTTCTTTGCAGATAGGGGATCCATCCTGGTTGTTGACATGGCAACTTCCTCTTCAGTGGCCATGTTGAAAGTTGGATGCCTGGTTCATTAGGCCTTACAAGATTGTAGCCCAGGTCAATCCCGTGGACTTCTGGCTCCAACTTCCCACTCTATCTTCCACTGTTCCTTGTTGCTCCCAGACATGGGAGTCTGGCCCATTGCTGGCTTGGCTCCACTGCCTGATCCAGTCCTGGTTGATGAGGAACAGGAGTTTGTTGTAGCCCAGAGTTTGGATTCCCACCATCGTCGGGGTTGTCTCCAGTACCTCATCAACTGGGTTAGGTATGGGCTGGAGAAGCATTCCTGGGAGGATGCCATGGATGTCCATGCTCCCCTCTGGTCTGGGCCTTCCATCATTGCTTCCCTGACATGCCTTGGTTTCCTCCAGGTGAGGATGATGGGAGTGATGTCATGCCCTGCCTGGAAGAGGACTCAGAGAACAAGCCAGAACCTCCTCTGGGACCTGAACTTGTAGCTGTGGAGCTTCAGCCCAGCCCTAGTTCTGCTTTGCCAACTCCAGCAGAGCCCGTGGTCCCCCAGGAGGCTCTGCAGGCAAGCCTCCCAGCAGCAGAACCTTCAGACATGGAGGAGGATCAAAGGACAATACCTACCTTCAGCCAGCATCAAGCAGAAAGGGAGGGGCTTCAGCGTTCGAGGAGACTTTATGAAAAATGTCAGAATAATCAGCCTCAGCTGAGCTCCTGCAGTTTGGTAATTTAAGCAGGTACAGAAGGTGCCAGAGATTATCTGAGCTTCCTAGCAAAAGCCTCTGGCTCTGGTTCTCCTTGTTAATTGTCCTGAACACATGACTCTTGGACTTTGGACTTATCTTGAACTTCTGAAACCCTTGACTTTCAGACTGACTTGTTACTCTGCCTCTCTAGAATCCTGCTTGACCATTCTCTGGCTGGACCTCTGGACTGGGAATACAGATCTTTGCTTTCTGGCTTTGCATTAGCAAAAGAGTTTTGTTTGCCTTCCATCCTCACAAGAAGCTGCTATCAGCCCTCTTGATGACTTTCCTGAACACTATGTTCTCTTTCCCAAAGGCCAGTATGGTGCCTACTGGGAAAAGCAAGAACATCAGCCAATCTGACTGGAGTGGGTGGCAGTTTTTACTATTGTCAGGTGTTTGGCTTTACCTCCTGTCTCCTCCCTGAGGCAATTCCTCTTGAAGCACTAGTCCTCCCTCCCACCCTCAGTTTTCACTTTCTGTGTTTGCCCTGATATCCATAATACCCAAACCATACTTTATCAGGGCTGTGCTTTACTTGTCTTTGCTTATAATTTTCTATGCCATTGTCACAAATTGGGCACGATTGGCATGGGTCCAGGATCCAGGATGTTGCTTGGGTGCTTACAGGATTCCTTTTATGGGACTCAACATGTGGGGGCTGGAGGAAATGGGATGCCCAGTCATGGGCTGAAGCATTCCTGGCACCCCCTACTAAGCATATCTTGTTACAGCCTTATCTTCTCTTTGCTCTTATTTCTTACTGTTCCCATAGTTCTACTTGCTTTTCCCTAGCCATCTTTTATTATTTTATTCTTCAATTGGTGACCATTCCTTATCTACCTTATAAATCTACCTTATCTACCATAAATTTTATGAAATGAACTTATGAAAATCATGCAACAAAAAATTGTAGTATTTAGAAGATTTCTGTTATTACACTTGCCCAATCTTGGCAAGTTGCTTTATTTGCCAGACTAGCCAAACATCTGTCTCTGCCTCAGTTGACTGGAAATGAATGAAAACAATTAAGGATTCACCTTGGTGCAGCTTTCACCACTGCCAATTGCAGGACTGGAGTAAATCTGAGCATAAACATAAGAACCTTCCTGAAATTAGACTAAAGGCCTGTCCAGTCCACCATGCTTCCTGCCTCCACACCCATGTTCAACCAGATGCCCACAAGTATATCATGAAGGCAAGAGCGCTTTTCAGCTGTTTTCCAAAAATGGTCTTCAATGACTGCCTGTAAATATATTTAAAAGCAGAAGACCATGAGCTCTGGAAATCATCTCCACAAGTTAATACAGGAAGTTCAGAGGATATCAGTTCTTTGGGCTAGAAAAAGAAGCCAGGTTCCTCCTAACGACATATTGCTAATGGTTCAAAATCTTTCCCTGCAACCAGAGTAGTTTTGAAACTGCTTGAGATGAGTGAACTCTTCATCAGATAAACGTACAGATAGCATATAGATGTTTTTCATAATTTTTAAAAAGGAAGATGGGGTGCCTGCAGCTTGGGAGAACCTGGCACTGAAAGTTGAGGCACAGGGAAATTTGGGTATTTGCTAAAGGGAAAACATGTAGTAGCTGGCATTCAGTACCTCCTAACATTTCACAGATTAAAACTGGGATGTGTGTGGCCAAACACTGGAATGTGGTTGAGGTGGCAAAAGTTATGAATGAGAAAGAACAGACAACAAGCTAGGACATGCTGCAGCAGTTTGTTTTTGCCTGAGCTGACTGGGAAGGGTAAGACTCTGGCCCTTCTGCTTCTCTCCCTGCATTGAGTTAACTGAGCACAGACTATTTTTGTACTTTGAACTCAGTTTGCAGCAATTACAGTAAACTGAGGACAAATGGGGAAAGATAGAGAAACTGGAATATTTTAAAAACAGCTAAAGAAATGGGACAGGAGTAATCAGTACTATCCCTATCAAACTGAACAGTTGGAGAATATGACATCATGTTGGTTAATTCTGAGTAGATCTATTTCATCAATTCTTGAATGGTGAGTTGATTTAATGGGTCTTCTTTAGTCAAGACTAACAATAGAATTTAGGCCAGTGACTCCTCTAATTAGGTACATCAATATACATCTGTCCTCTTCTGCAGACAAGAGAGTGTAGCTTCTACTTGTCTGCCTTCTCCTCTATTCTTTTCTTTTTTGTCTTCTGAAGTAGTGTACCATTGCAGTAAACATTTCACTTATTTTCTCAGTATTGCAGCTGACTTAACTGAGCTGTGACTAAACTGAGCAAATTAAGCAGCTAGTTTGAACAGCTATTGTGGTTTCTCTTGCAATGAATAGCTTCTGTTTTTATCAGAGAGTCATCTCTCCATGTGATACATATTCTCTGTGTTCTAGAACTTGATTTTTTTTCCAGTGGCCACTGGATTTTAATGGTTTGAGCTGCCTAAACTGCTCCACAGACTTGAAAGGATAGACCAGATGCAAAAAGGATCAAGATCTTCTGATTTAAAAAAAAATCAAGTGAGTGGGAAGTAAACATAAATGTAAATCTTTTTGAGCATACAAAGTGAGATAAATCACCAGAGTAATTTAATAGAGTGACTGGTAGGTTACAAAATGCTGGTGAAAGTTACAAATTACAGTCATGATCTTCAAAATTCACAGATGTCATTTTTAAAAAGTTTTTAAAAATAAAATATAGAAAATAGCATAGTAGATGCAACAAGTATTTCCACCACATCCATGGAAATCCTGGTGCCCCCTAAGCAATTGCCCCCTTCCCACAAAAGAACTTGAGACCTGCTAAGAATACAATGAATTGGATTCAGTTATTCCCTTCCTTTTGTCAAGGGTTCTGATCCAGTGGGGATTTCCACTAATGGAAGAGAAGGTAGGTGATTTCTCCTGATTTCCGTTCATCCATGCATGATACTCAGCCCTAGATCTGTACCAGAGGGATGGAGCACCCCCAAAAACAGCATGGAAAGTGACATAGCAGGCTGTAGGTTGAGCAAAAATCGCCTCCCTCCCTTTTATGGTATCAGAGACCTCCCCTAGAGACTAAAAAGCCTCCTTTCCAAACTAGAAGGGCTCTTTCTCCTAGTGAATGCATCCATGCATACACTACTCCTCCTCCCAAAAACATATTTCTATTTGTCTCCATGGAAGAGGAACAACTATTTTCATTCCCTTCAGCATTTCACAGATGAAAACCAGGACACATGTAGTCAAGTAACACCAAAGTATGAGCAAGTCGGCATATGTTATTAATGATAAAGCACACACAAACAAGAAGACGCTGCAGTTTGCTTTTACCTGAGCCTGCTAGGAAGAGCAGGGCTCATTCCCACTATGCTTTACATTGATTTGCTGATCACTTTAAATGTGCCTCATCCCCATTTGTAATGGTTTCAGATGCGAATGCAATTATTTGGACTCACTTTGAAGCAAGATAAATGTAAAAAAATCGCCCTTTTCAGACACTAGTTTTTTTGTCGATCCTTTTGAAAAGAAGCGATTAGCAAGTGTGTTCAGGAAATGGGAATGACAGACCTGAGTTGCATCAAACTGAAGGGAAGGGATTACTATAGCAGATGGTTGACACAGGGGTGTATCCTATCCCTCAGCAGTTTTTGGGGAAATCTGCCATTTCCCCCCCTCTGCCCTTTTGTGCTTTTTGGCATTATATATATATATATATATATATATATATATATATATGTATATATTGACAGTATATGCACAAATACATCTATTGTATTTGCAATTACTTGCAGTTACTTGCAGGTGGCAAGCTGGGTGAGCAGATTGACTGTGGCTCAGCGAGACAAATTGCAAAAACAATGGAGCACATATACTGACAATTTTTTTAAAAACTGTTTGCATCCTGGGGAAAATCCTCCATGATACTCATGGATACATGTATCCTGGAGGAGAGTCCTCCAGGACACCCATGGACCCATGCATTCCAGGGGAGAATTCTGACCACGGCACCCATGACTACCTTCTGTGTTTTCTTGAATGTGTTGCCGGTTGCATCACTGATGATGCGTAGATGATTGACAGGCATTTTGAAGCAGCACAAACTAGAGGGAACAACAATCATGCCAAAAAAAGAAGCAAATAAAGTAAAGACCTGCTTCCATAGTGGGAATGATGCATCTACTAGAATCAATTCACTGACCCGGAGCAAAAGCAAATCACAAACCGGTTTAAATTTAAGTGGGAATTAACCTCAAGATTTCACACATACACTGCACTGAACTGAATTCTGAATTGTCAGCCAGACTGGACACAACATGATAAGAGCTCACTCCATCAAACAGCACCTGGGCCTCAAACTGCCAATGTGCCGATCTTGCAATCAACAGAGTTAGCACTTGAGCCACCATGTCCCATAGAGCTATTTACCCTCTTTGAAATCAGATGTGTTGGCCAGCATATCTGAAGGCTACAGGATACCTCACAATGAGGGATGTACTAGTGTCGACTTGTTTGGCACTCAGAGGGGGTAGATGAGACACTTAAGCCCTCATTGCTCTCAATAAATGCAACCATTTCTTCATCAGCAGGAGGGGAGAGTTTGGAGTACAACTTTCAGTAGAATAAGACGTTTTTCCCCAGGATGGACAAAGGATCCAGGTCACAGCAGCCCTAACCTATCCAGTGTGAATTCCTCAGATTCTGGCAACAGACAGCATTCCTGTCTTATGCATCAGAGTCTAATATTCATATTTATTGAGCATAAGATGCAATAAAGCAACTGTGCTCTATTAGGCATTTGTATTTGGAATGTGGTGTTTGCCATTTATGAAGATTTACCATAATATTTACTCTTCTTCAATGAAACTATTGTGTGCATATTGATTTCTGGGTATTCCAAAAAAAATTGCCTTTTAGAGAGTTTTGTGTGGATATGGGTATTAATTCCAATTGGCCTAAAAGATGCTATTGACCCAAGTTACAAAATCCCCTAAACAAATGTGTACACAGAACATGTATGAATTCATTCATGTGGCCTGAGGCCATACTTGGTAACAAATATACTGTGGAACTTCAGGTGTACAATGCTCTCCTTATGGCAGCCCATTTGCTACCAACACTGGCTTCATTTAAACACCAAATAAAAACATGGCTGTTCACAAAAGCCTTTGCAGTCTGATTAACCCAGAATATTTATATACTTGGTTGTAATCTGTTTTAAATTTGTCAATTTTTTAAATATTTTTAATTAAGAAATAAGGATCTATGCACATACACCACCAATTTCAGTAAAAAACAGTTATAGATTGTGTTTTTTTCATGCAAAGGGTAATTCTTAACTATTACCTACTTTGCTTTGAGGTATGTTGTAATTGTTCACATGGTAGCCTAGCCTTTAATCATTACTTTACAAAGAAGCCTAGCAAAGCCTCATCCTGAGTTCCCCTACCACTTTCTCTTAGGAGTATGTCACTTCTGAGAAGGAAAAGCAATAAATCTTGAATCTGCAAAACAGCTGAAAGGAAGTGTACTAGATAAGATCACAAATGTGAACAGAACATTTGAGGAATCAGAAGAAGTCACAGGGTTAAAACAAATGAAGCAGTCTTTTTTTCAAGGCTCATTTAAGAATAGTGAGGTCCTTGTGTTTCTAAGTTTGTAAGTATATTACTGAGTGCTCCCATCCATTTGAAGTTGATCTCTTTACAAAAACAGAAATTATGTCTAGGGCTCTCCTTAAAAGCCTCCTGGAATTTCTTGTACATTGTGACAAAAAAGTGCTTAATGAAGGCATATTATGACATTCAAGAAAATGGTTGTACAGCCTGATTTAATAACAGTAACAGCTTTTTCAGATTTAGGGCAAACAGGGTTATGGGGCAAATATTCCTTCAGCAGAGATTTGTAAGATGAATGGGGAGTTACACAAATAGTTACATTGCTCTGGTTATTCAGTAAACTTGATTGAAACCATCAGATTTTCTTTTTGCCAAAGTATATGGATTGCGGATTTCCCCCCTGCCTCCACAGACACAGATAATGTTTTTTATTCAATAGTTTATAATTTAAATATTTCAGGCATCTTAGTGATAACATTGTAGGATTAATCTGTCAAATTATTTCATAAAGTCTATACTGAAGTTGCAGGCATGAGCTTGGCAAAGTCTCAAAATGATGAAAACCTGATGGAGACTATCTAAACAGAACTGAGGTGGGAAAAGAAAGTACTTGAAAATCAAACTTAAATAAAAATATTTCGCAGGGAAAAAGAAACATTAGGAAAAGCTAATGCACCAATCTCAGAATAGTTAACAAGGGGAGGGAAAGATCCTGCATCAGTAGTGCATAGTGTAAATCTCCCTGTGTGGAGTTATGTGCTATACATTCCTTGTGTTGAATGACAGTTTTGCAAAACTGAATGTGTGCTCAGTATGTGTAATTGAATATATAACTAAACCCACAACTGAAGGAGTAGTACCACCAGTTTTACTAGGAGCAGATGGATACACACATTGGACGTTTTCACACAGGCGGCTCTAAAGCCGCCTGGAAGCCCCCTGGAAGCAATCAAGAGCCATTCCGGCAGCGAAAACAGCAGCCGCCGGAATGGCTCCTGATTGCCTCCGGCAGCAGCCCTTGTAATTCCTTTTTAAAAAAGGAATTACAAAAACGGGGCTAAAGCCGGCTAGCGGCAGGGATGGCGCAGGGATTGCGCAAGATGGGGCGGGGCTTGCTGCGACGTCGTGTGAACACGCGCAGCAAGACCCCGGAGTGAGGCAGGGATGGCGCAGGGATGGCGCAGGATGGGGCGGGGCTTGCTGCGACGTCGTGTGAACTTATCCTGCACAGAGCCGGAGTGGGGCCGGACAGAGGTAGGAATGACTCCGTTTAAAGCCCCGTGTGAAAACGTCCATTGACTGAGAATGCACATACACAAAACAACATCATCATATGCCAATTCCACTTTGGCAGTCTTGAACATAATGCCAATGTTGCACATTCACAAAGCCATCCAACCACTTCCATCAAAAAAACTGATGCAGCAATAAGAAACCATAGGATTCCAAATCACCAGGGTGTACCAATTATAAGTTACAGTTTTTAATTTATTTTTATTTTTAAAAAATACAGTTTAAAAAAACAGAGCAGGTAGAACAAAGGTATTGTATAAAACAAAGGTATCATATAGGACAATCTCTCCCAAACTGGTGCCCTCCAGATGAGTTGAACTATAACTCATCAACCCAGCAAGATTGGGAACTATAGTCCAACACCTCTGGAAGTCACCAAGTAGTCATAATAGTCAAGACCTGGAACTTATTGAATCCAATATGGACTAGGATCTGCTTTCCATTGACAGAAGGGCTGTATGCACAAAACTGCCACTTCTTAGTTTGCACTGATCCTGCCCTTCTCCCAAGAACCATTCAACAAGATCACCCAATCCTATACTTGGGCAAGAGTAAGAAAAGTTTCTATGGAAAGGCTTAGGAAATTTGTTTCTGCTAGTATAGTTGCAAGTGTCTAAATCTAGTTCCAACCCAAAATATTTTCTCTTCTTCATTAATATTCATGAGTGAAATTTATTTTTATAAAAAAAAAACCTAGATTTTTTTCAATAACAGATGACAAAGTTTGATTATGACATCATCAGTATGTCATCAAGGATAAAGAAACCCTTTTTCAAATTAACTTTATGTGTATTCTGCAAAACAGGCGTTAAGAGGTTGACAGATGTTCAAACTCAGGGTCCTTCACAGAAGAACAGAAAAGAAATTTATTCATTTGTTCACAGGTAACCAAGTCTACAGCATATCTTCTGCTTCCTGAAAGAGGAAATCAGAAACAGAAGGACAGTCATCTGCATCTGCAATTCAGTATAGCAGCCTTATTTCATCTGTACCTGACAGGAGGATATAAAGCTGCAGACAGAAAAATGGAGACAGATTTGTAGCCATTTATGTAAGCAGCCTGATTTGTTCATATCATATTATATATAATATGAAAACTTTAATAAATGTTTTGACAGATCTGATATAGAGGGTGAGAGGAAATTGATGGTAGGTTTTTAAGCCAGCCATCCTCGGTTCATACTGGCAGGCAATTGATGTTTCTCTGACTCCCCTCATCTCAAAATGCTTATTAAATAGGATGTTTTTGTGGAATAGATCCCAAACAATAAGGGCCATGGGCAAAAAACAGAAAATTGCCACAGGTACATCCCTTTTTATTATTTATTGAATGCATTCAGTCCCTGGTCACATTCCAGTAATATTTGTCCATTAGCCTCAACTGCACCTCTGTTCCCTAACTCCAAAGCTTTCATTTAAAAAGTCTTATTAATCTTAATGTTGCTTTTTCAGTCTTAAAACTACTATACAGAAAAAATTATGGTGAACATTAACTAACATTTAAAATATTTTTTTACTCCTTAGTTTGTAAACTGGCATCCATTGGGAGCTCATTGCTCATCACGTGTCAAATCTTTATTTTTAAAGCAATGCAAAACTCCAGTTGACAGCAAGCCATTCATGGTTTAATGCTGGCCATTAAAGGTTTTGCTGGTGAAGACAAAGTGCTCTATATCTGAAATATGATAAGCAACCACAGAAACCTTGTTCAATCAACAGCCATTGTGTGTTATCTAAAACAAGCAGAGAGAAGATGTTAAAATGTTATTTTAAAATGACATGACCTACCAATGACATGACCTACCAATATTATTTTTAATATTTAATTTCAATTTAAAAAATTAAAATTAAAAAATTGTAATCAATATGTACCATATATACTCAAGCATAAGTTGACTTCATGTATAAGTCAAGGACAGATTTGGGGGGACAAAATTATCGATTTTGATACAAGTGGATAAGTCAAGGGTAAAACTTAGGGGCATGTAACAAAGAATGTAAAGAATGAAGCAAAGGAAAATTATGTCAAAAAATTTACAAAATACCAGCAGGCATAATTGTTTGTGCTCACCCTAAAGGCTGTTGCTTCTTTTAGGTGCTCCCAGGATGACTAAGCTCCCACCTTTCACCATTCTGCTCAGAGAAGCAAAGCAGCAAAGCAGCTTCGTTTATATACTGCTTCATACCGCGTTATGGGGTGTCTAAGCGGTTTACAACTGTAAGCTCATTGCCCCCAACAGTTGGGTACTCATTTTAGCGACCTCAGAAGGATGCAGGCCTGAGTCTAGCCTGAGCCCTGGCTAGTATTGAACTCGCAACCTTGTGGTCTATGAGTGAGTGGCTGCAGTATAGGCATTTAACCACTGCACCACCAGGGCTCAAACAGAGAAGGTGATGGTTCCTTTTTTTGATAAGAGATAAAGTACATTACTTATACTTACACTAAGTTGACCTGTTTTGGGAGGTCTTTTTTTAAAAAACTAAACTTTGTTTGAGAACCAATGTCTTCTCTAATTTTGAGTATGCCGACTTTCTGGTATGGCCCTAAAATGGAACTGCAGAACTCTCCATAGAGACAAAGTGCACAAATCACACCGCCCTTTAGGCTGGTCTGCATAGCCCCTAAATTAAAAGTAAAATTTCAAGGGGTCCTAACTTTACTCCAAAGACACATTTCAAGAATATTATATAGATCAAAAGAAGTAATAGTAAACCACTCAATTCCGCTTTTGTCAGACCTCGCCTGGAATACTGTGTCCAGTTCTGGTCACCATAGTTCAAGGAGAATGTTGACAAGCTGGGGTGTGTCCAGAGAATGTGACCAACACAGTAAATGGTCTGAAAACCATGCATTATGAAGAGTGCCTTAGGGAGCTGGGTATGTTTAGCCTGGGGAAGAGAAGGTTAAGAGGAGATATGATAGCCATCTATACATATCTGAAGGAATGTCATATTGAAGAAGGAGCAAGCTTGTTTTCTGCTGCTCCAAAAACTAGGTACATAGAGCAATGGATTCAAACTACATAAGAGATTCCATCTAAATATTAGGAAAAGAGTCTTGGTCATAAGAAGTGAAATATTCTGCCTCAGAGTATGGCAGAGTCTTTTTCTTTGGAGGTTTTTAAAAAGAGGCTGGATGACCATGTATCAGGAGTGCGATGACTGTGTATTCCTGCATGTCAGGAGTTGATTGGATGGCTCTCATGGTCTCTTCCAACTCTTTGATTCTATGATTCTAATGTTGAATTTGGGGAAGAGACACCATAATTAAATATCTGAAGGAGTGCCATATGCGCTACTCATGCTGCATTCTGCACAGCAGTGCACATCTGAAAACTGGACATTTTGCATCCTTTTTTCTCTTATACCCATCTGCCCCTGACCCACCCACCCCAAATAATAAACTACTCACATCCCCAAATAATAAACTACTCCCACACTGCTCAGGAAGCTGGAATTTCGAACAGTGTCATCATTAGAAAGGTCTCAAAATGGGACACTTTATACCTGAAAGTTAAAATATTGACTCAAAAGGTGCTGTCTAATGAAGCTACACCTAGAAAAGAGGGATGCTGTCATGTATTGAGATCTCAGTGAGTGGATAAGGCATTTCTATTCATTGTAACACAAATGTATTTATGGGTCCCTTTCTGTGAGAAAGGCAGCATAGAAATGAAATGAATAAAATATATTTATGCTTGCAAAAATCTCATTATTGTTCTTGATGCAAATATTATTTTTGAGTCCCAGGAGAACTTTTTAAAGCAGCCCGCTCTCACCAACATACTATAATTCCATATCATATTATAGAATCACAACTGGAGAACATATCAAGCCCTGGATTATCCTGAAAAAGATCATTCTGGGATCAAGGATAACTAAATCGGGGCTGTTGTACTTTGGTCATATCATGAGAAGGCATGACTCATTAGAAAACACAAGAATGCTAGGAAAGTCAGAGGGCAGTAGAAAGACAGGTAGGCCAAGTGCCTGAAGGTTGGACTCATTCAGAGAGGCTACGGACTTGGGCCTGCAGTACCTGAACAGAACAGTGGAGGATAGGGGGTCTTGGAGATATATCATTCATAGGGTTACCAAGAGCCCAAGTAGACCTGAAGACAGTTAACACATTTAAAAAAAAAACAATCTGAAAGTTTATATTTTATTCCAAACTTACATTGTTGCTACTGCTACTGTTCCTACTGTGGCTTTTCTATCATACCTCATACTTTTTGCTATTTTTTGTTTGTTCCACTTAACATCCCACTTGCTAGATGAGAAGCACAAATCACTCTGTCTGAAATATCACAGTACAAGTTCTAGTTTGATGGTGCAACACTTCAACAGCTCCCAGTTGAAAACATTACTTGCTCTGTTCTACCACTACTTCGGCTTGGATTCAGCAAATGTCATAGGATCTAGGAAACAACAGATAGGGAAACCAATTTCTGTAATCATCTTCTAGTCTGAGCTATAATTTCTTAAACTGCAACTTGTTTTAGTTTGTCATTGCTATCATGTACCTTCATGTTGGGTCTGACGTATGATGCCCTGTTGTAAAGTTTTCTTGGCAATGTTGTTTTGGAAAAGGTTTGCCATTTCTGCTTTCTAAAAGTGAGAGAATGCAACCTGCCCAAGGTCACTCAGTGGGTTTCTATGGCTGAGTAGGGATTTTTATACCAAATACATCTATTTTACTCTAAAGTAAGAACCCAATTCTGCTGCAAGCATGAGAAAGGAATCTAGTCTGCTGCTCTTTGCCACCTACATGGTACTGGAGTGATACAATGCAATATGATGTCACATCAGTTGTGACAGCAATCATTTCAGCAGAACTGGCTGACCATCTCCTTCTGACTACATGTTCTGGATTGGTTTCCTTAAAATGCAATACTCCCAAATTATTCTCAGAAATGTGGCCATCCACTCCCCTCTAGGCATAATTTCTGAATGGTTGGGGAACATTGCATTACTTTATATTTCTCTAAAGCTATTGTTGCAGGTATGGGAAGCTTGAACAAGTAGAGAGTTGTTGTTATTGCTTTTAAGTCCTGCATTGTACATGTCACTGTGTGTTTACAAGCAGAAAGTAGGCTCCATCCACACTGCAAAAAATCCAGTTGACACTCCTTTAACTTCCATGGAATTCTGAGAATTGTAGTTTTGTGAGACATTTAGCTTTCTCTTTCAGGGAGCTCTGGTGCCCCAGCAAGCTACAGTTCCCAAAATTCCATAGCATGGAACAATGGCAGTTAAAGTGGTATCAAGCTGGAATTCTGCACTGCAGATACACCCTAGAAGAAATGTCAGCTTATATTAGGATTTAACAAGAAATAAGAGCTACCAAAATGGTGATACAAGGATAAGAAGATCTTGGCTAACAAAAAGAAAAAGTTGTTGACACTATTGACATTATAAGGAACTAAGGAGAAGGCTTTACTTTGTCAAACACCAAGTAATTAATCTATGTTCAACTGCCTATCTACTTAGTAAATTATGCTGGCAAGTTAATGTCTGTAATGAAAGGCATAATCAAGCATCAAAATGTCCTCTTCCATTGCATTAGATACTGTTCAAGATACATTAATACTGTTATTTTGCTGGATATCACTTTCCGGTTCCCACATGCTCTCCCCTCCCTCTTTTCCATGCATTTCATTACTTCAGTGGGGATAGAGGTGGGAAGGGTACTTCATCAAAGGACACTGGAAGTTTTACAAACTGGCTTAGACTGATTAATTCTGCATCCTCCTAAAGACTAGGCTGTGAGATACCCGAGAGTGAATTCTTTCCGGCCCTTCTTCTGCATATTGAACTTGGTTCCATAAGCCACGCTATGTAGCAAATCACTTTAAAAATTTCACAGGCAATATGCGAAGCCAGTACATAGCAGAAAAGCCGGCTTGCAACAGAGACACTGGGTCATGTTGGAAACTGCCTGAAGATCAATTTTTTTCTGCATTGCCAAATTAAAACTGTGGGAAGAAATTCTTTTAAAAATAACAAACTGCAAATGAATATAAGACAGCATTGCTTTTTCCTTTCCAAAATAAAACAATTCTTTGGGAGGTATGTGTGTTTTCACTAAAGATACAAATTAAGTACAGATGTAGGATTAACTGGATGATGGTTAGCACTTCAAAATAGGCCATGTCTAGCTCAAAGCATAAGAAAAGCTACCCAATTTTTACACATTGCTCCTCACTTAAGCTAGGTGTATTTTGATTTTTAACCCTTATCTGTCCTGGAAGCTCTTGCTGGTTTTGTTCAGTTAAGAACTATCTTTCCATGTGCTAAAGCATGACAAATATCTCAAAATAGTGGCCTTGCCTTCTGGGAATTATCTGTAATGGTTGCAGAAACTAGTGCAAAGGACAAGGCAGTGGACAACAATAAAGACCCAGATAGTACACTAGATTAACTAGTGTATATTGGAGCAGGGATGAACTTTACATACAGCTAGAACTTTCTAATTTCCACCCCCTCAGAAACCACCAAGACATTTCTGTTGTCCATGTCTCCTTTTTTCTGTCTTGTTTCTTCTTTCTATGGAATCCAGCCAATGACAGTAAACCTGCCAAATAATGAAGGAGTGACAATCTGTAATCCTGTGCATGAGCATCTTTGGACTTAGTTGGACCTTCTGGATAGATATGTATATGACAGCACTATTAGTGTTCAGCAATGTTTAGCCAAATAGCCGTTCATCCCCTTCAGAAGCAGGAAAAATATTTGTTTCCTTATATGTATATCCTGTCTTTTCATCAAAGCAGGAAATGCATGGTTCTCCTTCTTCTCTCTTGATCTTCATAACAATCCTGAGGTAAGTTAAGCTGAGAGAGAGATCACTCCGTGCCTTTCATGTCTAGATACTAGAACTTTGCTCTCTCAATTCCCAGTATAGCACTCAAACTGCTACATCACATTAGTTCATCAAGTAGCTTTTGACAAGCAGGAAAATTTCTGTGAATTTTTGGGGGGTTCTTACCTAGGGGTTCTTAGCTAAAAGACAAGGTGACCAAAACTTCCTCTCTTATTCTCTTTTAACACCTACCTTGCCCCCCACACAAAAGCACACACACACAAGCTTTGATAACTCTCACTACTCTCAGCAGCCTGACAATGCACTTAGGACTGAAAGCCCCAGAGAACAATGCTATTTGGTTCCAAGCCTGCAGCTCATAAAGCAAGTCCAAAAAGAACCAAATGACACCTTATATTTAAAAACTAGACATCCTATCCCTCATTTTTTTTTTAGAATTTCACCCCCTCCAAAAATCAGTTTTCACCCACCTCTGAAAATGAGAATACTGGGATAGATTCTTTGGTTCAGCACTTAGGATTAGATTTGAGGAGAAAGAAGAGAGTGAACCAATTCACATAAGGAACCCTAGTGGTCCAGTGGTTAAATACTGGTACTGTAGCTACAAGGTTATTATGAGTTTGATCCCATGGCTCCAAGGTTGATTCAGCCTTCCATCCTTTTGTATGTCAGTAAAATGAGTACCCAGCTTGTTGGGGGCAATTGCCTTACAGATTGTAAACTGCTTAGAGAGTGCTGAGTTCACTATTAAGTGTTATAGAAATGTAAATGTTATTGCTATTGCTATAAACAAGCTGGCTTAGAGAATGAATGTGTTCACTCTGCACTTAACTAAACCACCAGGTGTTAATCCTGCAGGCTAAGCTCATCCCAGATTCATTCACATATGCTCCACATACCAACCTAGCCTTGTATGTGTGTAGTTTATGATTGTTATATGCCTACAAGTTGACTCCCACTTATGGCTAAGGTGTTCTTGGGAAGATTTCTTCAGAGAAGATTTGCCATTTTCTTCTCTTAGGCTGGAGGAGTGTGACTTAGTCAATGTCATCTTGTGGGTTTCTGTGACTGAGTGGGAATCCAAACCCAGGTCTTTCAGAGACCTAGTCCAACACTCAAACTATTATACCACATTGTTTCTCAACATTGTGAATTGTCCCTAAACATCTGTATAATGGATAATGTATATACATAATTAAGTTATCTAACGATGGACTTTTGTCATAACTATAGCCAAAATGTCCTCCTAGCACATTATCCTGAAAGTACATCCCAATGAGAAAAAAAAATGAGGGCCTGCTTCTAAAGAAAAATGGATAAGATTTCAGTGCAAAGGCTACTACAGCTCCCAAGCCTCTATACACAAGATTAACTCTTTTTCCCCATGTCATAGTGTTTCCTTTGTCCTAAGCCCTTGAGCAAAGAAGAGAGGGCTAGCCAGCAGGAACTCCTCACTTCTATTGATGCATTCCCCAGTGTCTTTTTCTCCATCTTTTCCATTGGAAAGCAAAGATATGAGTAACTCAAAATAAAACCACTTTTCCCTACCCTCCCCCTTGAGAAGAACAGAACCTATGTGTATGTGCCAAGTAGCCTAAAGCACCCAGAGGCTTAACAGAGAGTTTAAGAAAGTTTTATTCTAAATAAGGAAGATTATATAAGGTTTCTGGGCATCATATCTTGAAGCGTGCTTCTCCAAGCACAGCTGAGAAAGTTGCAAAGTTATAGAAACAGATTACATTCCAAAGATACCTTTGAACCAGCAACCACATATGTAAGCATAACAGGCTCTACAGAGAAGTAGATCTTTTGTTCTCAGGTTTTCCCATAGCTAAATAATGACCACAGAAGATCAACAGGAATTCACTCAAGACAATGAGAGCATTGAAACAGTTAAAGAGATTCTATACTTTGGTTCAAATATTGATAAGTGTGGAGACTGCAGTCAAGAAATCAGAAAAAGTTTAGGACTGGAAAGGCAGAAAGAACTAGACAAGATCATAAAGTATAAAGGCAGAACTCTGAACATTAAAGTGAGGATAGTCCAAGCTGTTGTGTTCCCCGTCACCATGTATGGATGGGAGAGCTGAAAAATGAAAAAAGCTTGTTGGAAGAAAATAAACTCATTTGAGCTGTGGTGTTGGAGAAAACTAGCGAGAATTCTGTGGGTGGACAAGACCAACAAATAGGTTCTAGAACAGATCAGGCCAGAACTCTCCCTGGAATCTATGATGACTAAATTGAGGCTGTTGTACTTTGGCCATATCATGAGAAAGCATGACTCATTAGAAAGGAAATTGGAAAGGAAAGGAAAGTTGCTAAGGAAAGTAGAAGGCAGTAGAAAGAGAGGAAGACCACATGCCAAATGGTTAGGGAAGATACGGGACTGGTAATAATAATAATAATAAATTTTATTTATATCCCGCCCCTCTGCCAGGCAATCGGGGCGGCGTACAGAATTCAAAACATCAACAGTTCACATAAAATCAAATCCCCTCCCTCATTCCCACCCCCACTCTGCTCAGGTATGTACTGGGCCTGCAGACCTGAGCAGAGAGGATGAGGACTTGAAGATACCTCATCCACAGGGTGTGAGTTGAAGTCAACTCGAGAGCAGTTAACAACAACAAAAGGAAATGGAAGTCTGACCCATCAACCTCTACCGGTCTTCCTCATACTGATGGTCAGCATTCCAAGGACAGCTTGAGACAACAGATCAACACACAGAACAAACCAGTAAACCTTTATATCCCTGATGGTCAAAGGTTACAGATGTTTTGGATCAGTGGTCCCCAAAGTGGGCAGTAGCACACGCACACCCCCAGGAGCATTGGAATGCTCCAAGGGCTTGCTGAAGGAAAAAAGAGCAGCAGGGGTTCTGAGGGGGAAAAGGAGGCAGCAGGGAATTGTGGGGATGGGGGTTGCAAGCAGAGTTGCCATTGGTGTTGCAAAACCATGAAAGTCTGGGCATGAAGTTTTTGAAAAGCAGCATATCTTAGATTCCTGAAGGCAGGAGTGAAAACTCAGAAAAAAACTTGACCAGATCCCCCCTTGAGGCTCTGGGTGGTACTGTGCAGGTGTGCCAGACCCAGAGCCCAGAGGTGGAAAAGGGAAAGGGAGGTGGAAAGGGAAGGGAGGCAAGCAGCGACTTGGAGCAGCAAAAAGGCTTCCTTGTGTCCCAATATGTGTGTGACAATGCTGTATGCATGGTGGAACTTTTTGCTTGCTTGGGACTGGACCTGCCCTTCCTTCCAGCTACACACACACACACACACACACAAAGAAATGTTTGTGTGTATTTGAAAAAGGGTGAACCCTTTCTTAAGGTCTAGTGCCCCTCTTTCCTCTTAGGGCCTTTGCAGACTGCTAGAAATGTGCAAATTGAGTCCACTTTAACTGCCCTGGCTCAGTGCTAGGGGATCATGGGAACTGTATTTTTTTTCTGAGACACTGAGCCTTCTCTATCAGAGAGCTCTGGTGCCACAGTAAACTACAGTTCCCATGATTCCCCAGCACTGAGTCAGGCAGTTAAATTGGACTCAATTTGCACTATTTCTGGCAGTCTGCAAAGGTTATTAGTTGCATACTAATGAGCGGGAGTTCCCCTTTCTTCCATTTCCCTCCCCAATAGAAATGTGTCTGTGTGTGTTTGAAAAAGGGGGGCATATGGGCTTTGGAAGACAAACAATGAAGGCCAGGAAATAACATTTGCAAATAAGTCCATACACAACACAATGAGAAACTTTCTTTTCTCTCCTGCCTCTTCCTTTGGCAGATGATACTGAATTTCTCAAGAAGTCTGTGTTGCTGCATCTGAAAAACCCTTTTAATACTGCTTAAAACACATCAAATGCAGTTGCATTTTAAAAACAAAAAGAAACATTTGACTTTTGTTGGAGGTAAAGACCTCAAAAAGTCAAGTCTCGGCCCTTTGTTTGCCCTTGCTTAGGATTCTCCTGTTGTGTCTAAAATGCAGTATTCTGAAATCTAGAAAGCATATCCAGGAATAGTTGTGTTGGCCACACTGCAAACAATACCCACCTCTGCTAAGTTATCTTCCAAGTGACTAGAATTGAGAGACATAGGTTTAAGTTGCATTACAGAAATGATGCAGTTCAACACTGCTTTAACTGCCAAGGCTCAATTCTATGGAAAACTGGGATTTGTAGTTTTGTGAGCTATGTAGCCTCTCTCAGGGAGCTCTGGTGTGACAACAAACTACAAACCCTAGAATTCCATACCATTAAGCCATGGCAGTTGAAGCAGTGTCAAACTGCATTAATTCTGCAGTGCAGATTCAACCGTAAGTCATATTAGTCTGCAATATCAGTATTCTAAGGGATATTGAAGCACCTTTGAGACTAACTGTTTGAAAAAAGTTGTAGCATAAGCTTTCATAGACTTGTATCTGAGGTTTTGTGGAAGAGAATTATGGCAACTCTAGTTGCAAGAAACCTTTTTTGTACATCATTCTGGGGCAGGACAGAGGGACGCCAAATGGAGACCTGCGGGAAACAAACCATGTCTGTCCAGGCTGAGAGGCAAGAGACTTAGCATGGTTTCTCTAGCTTTGTATCACCTTGGAACAGAGCAAAATGACCCTGTCTTTCCCTTGCTCCATCCCCTCTTTGGGCACCAAAATACTTGCCATGTCCACTTTTTTCCAGAAACTGCTCAGCTTCTCACTGCAAGGAGCCCAAGAAGGAAAGCTTATTTGGGTAAGAAAGGCAAAACAAAAGGGAAGGGAGGGGGTAGGCATGTGCTCTTCTTTCCCCTTTGCCTTTGCTAACTAGCTCAAACCAGCTAGCCAAAGTGGAAGGGAAGGGAAGGGAAGGAGGCAGGCTCTGCTTCTCTTCCCCCTTGCATTGGACACTGTCAATGGTCTGGTGACTCCTGGGGTTTCCTGTTCCTTTCCCCCCTTTTATTCCCCACTCCCTCGCTTTGCCAGGAGACGCCTGCAGGAGGTGGTAGAGGAGGGCAGCTGCAGGGACATTTCTTGCCATGGCCTGCCCAGATGGTCATGTATCCCATTGTTCCTCAGGTGGAAATCCTGCTGAGCTCACCTGCCCACCCACCCTCTTCGGCAAGCACCCCATTTGGACAACATTGTTCCTCCCATAGCAGGTCCTCCCTCTTACACTTTTCCAAGCTACCCCCAGGCTCACCTTCCTTCCCCCAAATACAGACTTATGGAACTCCAGGTTCTCTTTGGAACTTGGGCTCACTAGCAGCAATTGTCGTGAGCCTTCAAGTTGTTTTTGCTCATGATGACTCTAAGAAGAACTTATCATGGGGGTTTCTTGAAAAAAAATTCTTCAGAGAGGGTTTGCCATTGCCTTCCCCTGTGGCTCGGAGAGTGTGACTTGCCCAGGGTCACCCAGTGTGGTTGCATGGCAAGCAGGATTTCATTTACTTCATTTGCAAAATTGCCCAAAAGCAGCCACTTCCCTTGCTTGGAATACTTTCTCTCTTCTCCCCCTACCCTAGTAGAACAGTGGACCTAATGCCATGGGGAGCGCTAAGGTTGTCACTCAAGAGGAAAGGGGGTGGTAGCCTGAAAAAGTTTGGGAACCACTGTTTTAGATTCATTATGCTCAGGCAAGCCTGTGGGGTTAGGATTAGCAGAAGCCATTCTCTATTGTTTGAATAGTAAAATATTTGTTGCAGACCAATATCTTCAGGAGAAGCAGTTTAGAATAAAATATTCTGGGCCCATAACTCAAAAGTATTTGATAATTTAAGTTTCCTAAGGCTTCCACCTTTTTAAGGAAACAAAAATATTTAAATATCAAAATCAGAAAGCCAAGACTGTTAGAGTCTGGCTTTAAATTAGTAAAGCAGAAATGTGCCTTTGCCTGCTATGCTTCCCTATGAACTGAGACTGACTCCAAAAAAACAACAAACATGTAGTTTGTAGTTTAAAACAATGAAGTTTATTTCACAGGAGGAAATTAGGAGTTTAAAAAGTAATTAACCTGTGAAAATCATGCAATTGACATTAAAATGTAATTAAAATGAGATTAACACAAGAATAACCATGAATAACCAGGAAATAACAGGCAATAAACAGCAAAAAGTCATTCACAGAAAATCCCATTTGCTGCTGTTTCTTGCCTGGTTATTCATGGGATAATGGCACTTTAATCATGTTTCATCTCGACATTGTGTGAAAACCATTAGTGCAGGATTATTACAGGTTATTAATGGGATAATAGCACTTTGAACATGACATTATGTGAAAACCATTAGCACAATTGCAGGATTATAACAGGTTAATCACCGTTTATGCTTCCAATTGTCCCCTGTGTGATAAACTCCAATGTCTTTAATACATAATATCCTAATCTAACTAGCGAATAGTTCAGGTAAAGAGAAATATTTATCTCACCATCTTTCCAAACATAGTTGAGAGAGCAGGAAGAAGCAAACAGCTTAGTTGAAATCTTTGAGAGAGAAAATGTCTGTTACTCCCAAAGGGGAAGTGACCTAAGTCACATGGTTCATTTGATGAGAGAGAGGGGAGTTTGATGTAGGAAATCCCTATCTATCTAAGGAGAGGGAACAAACCTTGATTGGCAAAGGTTATCTCCTATGATCACATATAACCGCCTGCTACCCTAAGGGGTAAAGCAACCTCTTTTTAGCTGAATGTTGAATAGGGATTTTTTTAATGCACAAAATAAAAGTGGTCAATAATGAAGCAATAGTTGATACATGTTGAATTGTTTTGAGGGGTGAGTGGGGATGGGAATGAGGGATGGGAGTTGATTTGTAATTTATTTTGATGTTTTGAACTTTGTACGCCGCCCCGATTGCTTGGCAGAGGGGCGGGATATAAATAAAAATTATTATTATTATTATTATTATTATTATTATTATTATTATTATTATTATTATTACATTCATCTTAAATGTTTAGTTAAAAAAGCATTTTTATGGGGGGGCAGTCAGTGGGTTGCTAAAAATCCCCCAAAGAAGGGAAAGAATAAAGAGGATGTTTTAGAGTGATCAAGAAATGCTGACTGTTTTAAGAACAGAAGCAGGAAAACAACAGCTGAATTATACTTGTGCATATGCTGATCAGTCATACAGTTGTTCCCCCTTAAAATGTTTTAACTTGAAAATTAGGCTCACTTCAAGTACAGCCATGGATATTACCTAGTGATA
>CM034706.1:53143402-53153992 GCA_020142125.1 Phrynosoma platyrhinos | reverse complement strand
GACAGTATCCTGGTCAAGATTAGATTATTCTTATGAACCAGAGCTACTCTGCCCCCCCCCCATATACTTCCCCTCACCTGCTCACTGACAGAGTACCTGGCTGGGAGAGCCTGCGCCCAGGTAACAGCACTGTCCTCTCCCAGCCAGGTCTCTGTAATGCATGCCAGATTGGCATCCTCATCCAAGAGTAAATTATGGATGACATGAGTCTTATTCTTAACCGACCTGGCATTGCAAAGGAGCAGAGTGAGGTTCTGTGGAATGGAAGGTCTGCTCTCCAAGCCATTCTGGGAAACAGAGGGAACTGAAGATGGGATAGCTTTCAGACAGCGATCCCATCTTCTTTTGTAACATCTGTTCACTCTGTTCCGACCGTACCTCCTTTCTCCTCCCACTGAGCTTTGCCCCACTCCCACCATCTCTTAAAGCATTTTAAAGGGAAGCAGATGAATGCCACAGCCTGTTTCTGCCAAAAGGTAGGTGTTTGGGGAGCAGTGGTGTCACCTCCCCCTTAGGGTGTCACCTGGTATGGTCTGCACCCCCTTGTGACACCACTGATAGACTCTTTCTCTGTATTATTCAAACAGCATGCAGACTACTTGACTTGAACAATGTAATTTCCCTCTTCCCCTGAATGCTTTTTAAAAGTATCTTTGCCTGATGAAAGCTTGCCTAGATAATTTTATGCCTCTTTGGTAGGTGTAACAAAAGTATTATCACAATATGGACTTCAGGATTTTTGTTATGGTCAACATGAATCCTGGCAGCCAGTGTGGTGTAGTGGTTTAAGCATTGGATTGTGACTCAAGAAACCAGGATTCAAATTCACCTTGGGCAAGTCACACTCTCTCAGCATCATAGGATGGCAATGGCAAACCCCCTCTGAAGAAACTTGCCAAGAAAACCACATGATAGGTTGCCTTAGGGTTGCCATATATTGAAAATGACGTGAAGTCACTAAACAACAACATGAATCCTGCATTTTTGTATTAGTCTTTTACTTATTCTCATCATCATTTTTCTGTGACTGAGGTAGAGATAACACAAATATAACTTATTTGTGTATGTTAATTTGTATACTATACAATGTCAAGTATCAAGTCACTATTTTGAATTGCAATATGCTTTTCTACATATTTATTTCTAAACTGTATTGATCAATAGTCTCCAGTCCACCTAAAATGTCAATAAAACATTAAAATAATAGTATATTTAGATTGTTTTATTCCACCAAAACTGCATTGCAGTCTTCCAGTCTTTTATATTTACATTATTTGCAACTCTTTCCATAAGTGCCAGTACAAATGCAACTGATGTTAATTCAGAACAGCTTTACAGATGTTCCCCAAAGCAATGTGCATTTCTGAGCATTTAGTTCCGATGTGCAATAATATATATCCTATGTAGGCATATATATTACCAAAGCTTCATAATATATTTCCACTGAAAGTAAAAACATCCCTCTTACAGTTTATTCAGATTTCAGTTACACAGACTTCTGCAGTTCAAGTTAGTGCAAATAATGAAAGAAAGAGCCTGAGCAAAATGGTGTACATATAATGAAACAAGAACAGCAAACACTAACCAACTCCCTGCATATAATTATTACATTAGTATATTATTAGTAGTCTTTATATACAACATATTTAAATAAATTGGCTTATTTGAGCTATAGGCAACATATTTACAAATTCAAATAAAATATGTTCTTTCACATAAACATGGAATGTCCAAGATGTATGAAAATAAAATGCTTCTAGTAGCAAAAGATGCTGCAAATCAAAAAGGATGTAATGTCTTCTCTATTGTCTTGGGATAGAATTCAAGGCACTTTCTTGGCAAACCACAGTTCAATCTTAGCAGGAACATCTGAAAGATCAGTCATCACACTGCTGTTCACCTAGTTTCAGAGTGATTTAATAGTGATACTGTCAGTAGAAATCAAAAGCATTTATAAGATCATGCTTACTAAACTTTTTAAAAAACACATTCATTACAGTTCTTTTCCAATTATATATTAAATGTTTAGTGAGTACAGAGCATGGCAAATGACACTAAAATATATCTTAGAAAAGTTATTTTTGGTCTACAACTTCTGGACTCCCCCAGCCAATATAGAGTATTCTGGGAATACTAATCCAAAAAAATAACTTTTCTAAACTCTCCCCCAACCTAACCCTCCATACTTTCCACTGAAGATCAGAGTAAAGTGGATGCTTGTGCAACTGTCTACACACTGGATACTGTCCAGATGTCTTAAGAACTGTAAAAAATCAAATAAAAAGCAGGGTTCCAGTAGAAGGCAGGTGTAGGCATGCTGTCATGATTAAACTCCGTTTTCTTTATTATTATTTTTTTAAGTCTGTGCCTTTTAAATATTAGTGCATTTGCATGCCTCATTCCAAATACCTATCTTCCTGCTGACAAAAATAATGTTATAACAGTGTCTCATGATTCAAAAATGTTGAGAATAACCTGTTCTGCAGTTTAAAACATTTGTTTAAAACTGAAACTATGCCTGCATTATTGTATCAATAGACTTCTCCATGGTCCTGAAATGGATGCAAAAGAAAGTCCTGTGAACAATCTCCTGTAGAACTGATAGTGCAAAAGCGTTTTAGACATTTCAAACAGCTGTTCTCAAATGAAGTTGGCCAGCTGTAGTCATATTAAAAGTAGATTTAACATAAGCCATGGGTAAAAGATGAAGCAAATAAAACCAGGCCTTGGCTATATGCATTCTGACTCAACTCTCCCTCTCTTGCCCCTCCGTGCCACTATGTTTGGCATTAATACAGAGGTATGCTGCTTTGTCATAGCACAGAGCTAATGAGTTAATTCACAAAGTTCCAGGTTAAAGCTACAAATCAGGGCAAGAAGGTGGAGAACAGTGACCTTAGTATACTTTGTTCTTACTGGAGACTATTATGAAGGTCTCCAGTAAAAAAAGGAAGGAAGTACAATGGAAGGAAAGAGTCAGACTGCATCAGCCCCCTTACCTTCACAATCTCTCCCTTAACTCTGGTCAGTTTTCAGCACTTTTATTTAACACCCCCCCCCCAGGAAAACAGTGACTCGAGGGAGTTTAAAATACAAAAACAAATACAAGCAAAAACATGTCCCTTCTCTCTAGAGTAAGAAGGCTAAAAAGAATGAATCTGAAAACATTATGTCACATCAGGGGTAAAGCAACCTTTCCCCTTTAAGGGCCGAGGGACTTCAGCTCCCAGAATCCCATGAGCTATTGGCCAACATGGCTGAGGCTTCTGGGAGCTGAAGTCCCTCGGCCCTTAAATGGGAAAGGTTGCCTACCCCTGTGTTATACATTAGAATGAAGTGATAGAAGACAGGATGTAGAAATTCCAAAGTATTTGAATAAAAGAAAAAACTTCTGTATGATTCTCTTATTGTTTGACTCCTGTAAAAAATAACTTAATAGGATCAAACTAGTCATTAGATTACAAAACACTAAAAAGAATACTTACATAACAGGCCTTCTATGGCTGTGTACACAGTGGACTCATTGCTAACCTCATCAGCAATCTGGCACACCTTTTATAATCTATTTAAAACCACAGAAACAAAGTTGTTAATGATGGGCTATTCAAGGGCAAATAAATAATTCCCAGAGAAAAAAGGTACGTTAATGCAAAGTGTAGATGTTCATAAATGTAGATGTATATATATAAATCTGTATACAAATTACAGTATAATACAGATTGAGTATCCCTCACATGGAATTCTGAAATCTGAAATACTCCAAAATGCAAAATTGTCCACATAGGTGGCTGTGATAGTGATGGTTCAGTGTACACAAACTTTGTTTCATGCACAAAATTATTAAAAATATTATTATAAAATTACTTTCAAGCTATGTGTTTAAGATGCATATGAAACATAAATGAATTTCCTGTTTAGACTTGGGTCTCATCTCTAAACTATCTCATTATGTATATGCAGATATTCCAAAATCTGGGGGGAAATTGAAATCCAAAATACTTCTCACCCCAAACATTTTGGATAAGGGAGACTCAATCTGTAACAATAACTTATTTCATTTCTGCTTTCCAGTGCAAAGATTTCAGTGCTTATAATTGCTATACTAGGCTGGGATCCAATGGGGTTTTCAGGTGTTTTTTCCTTAGGGAACTGCACTGAACAATGGCACTGGGATAGGCAACCCTGCAGCATCTGGATTTTTTGGCACCCTCAAAATCTGTTCCAGAGGATGGGGAATCCCTCCATTGCAAGTTTCTGACCAGTGTCAAGGGCTGTATGAGGGACAGGAAGAAAATCCTGTTGTACTTTTGATTTAGGCTTTAAAGCTTAAGAGACAGTTGAGTAAGAAATTACATAGTTAATTGACACAATTAGGCCACATTTGGAAGTACTTCGAGGATCCAAATGATTTATCTTTATTAACAAGGTACAAAGTTCAACAAGCATTTTGAAATATCAGTTGACATTGAATAATAAATTCCAACATAGTTTACAATACCTGAAGCACTAAGTATAAAGATTAGCAGTGCAATCCTATAAACATCTACTCAGAAATAGAGATGGATCTTCTACCACTGGATCTGAAGCTTTAGACGTATGACTACTTTCCAGGAGAAAACTGCTGTTCAGTGATTTCAAAAATCACTGAGTAGTAGGAAAATATTTTCCTGTAACTCCATCATTATTCAGGCCATTTGGACCGCTGGTTGCTTTGACCCTTGAATGGTTTATTCTTTGGACTTCAGCTTCAAAAGAAGTGGAACATTCCCAACACTCTGCAAGAAGCATTCCCTGT
The DNA here is from genome assembly GCA_020142125.1 of Phrynosoma platyrhinos. Taxonomy (NCBI): domain Eukaryota; kingdom Metazoa; phylum Chordata; class Lepidosauria; order Squamata; family Phrynosomatidae; genus Phrynosoma; species Phrynosoma platyrhinos. The sequence continues at coordinate 53,149,197 of CM034706.1, read as the reverse complement.
CTTGAAGAAACAATTACATATAGTGGAACTGACCCATTGAAAAACATCTTAAACTCAAGTCTTGAAGAATTAGGAGTGAGGATGAGGAAATTACCCATATGGCTATGCATGGCCAATAGTTTGGTAATTAAATGCTCACTTCCCTTTTCCCAAGCTGACTGTTCTAGTAAAATTTATCAGACAACAGCTATTTTAGAGATCCAGGAGTTTCATTTATTGCCTTAATAGGAAATGTTGTTTTTAAATTCCGTTTTTAATAAAGTACGTGTTGTGTGCTGTATCCACTAAACTCAAATGGGATGTATGTCAAAGTAAAATATCCAGAACACAAGATGGCAATGAAAGAAATGATTATTGCTGGTCTTAAATTTTGGAAACACTACCCGCCCTGCAAAGCACATTGTAAGAAACTTGTAATTCAGCTACCAAGACATAACATTTTTTGCTATTCATTATGAAACATATTTTTTAAGGTTAATGTAAGTAGATCTTAATATGAGCAAAGCCAAAAAGTGAACCTTAACCAGGGCCTCATGGCCAATAAGCCCCCATATATCTTTTTGGTCAGAAGAAGTCTATAAATCATAGAGGGCATTAAGAATTTGTCAGGGGCAAGTGGGACTTTGGTAATTTTAGACAGACATTTCCCTGTTCTTGTACTAGCTTGTGTCATTGCATTAGAATAGTTGTTATATACTGCTCATCCTGCCTTCAGGATAAAATCCTAGATCTCTAGGTTCTTCAGAAAGTGGCAGGCAGCAATGAGGGATCAAACAGAAATGCCCCTCATTCATTTCAGATGAAAATCAACAACAACAAAAATAATGCTCCATTCATTTACTACAAAACTGTATTTGATGTGCATCCAAAAAAGGAAACAGAGGGGAGCATTTTACCAGAAAAAGAGCACTTTTACAATTGGTTCTTAGTGCTAATAATCAAAAGACATTATACAGCTATTCTAGCTTTCCTTCCTTAACAGTTTCAGTAATTTAACAAAAGGTGGTAAAATACAGGAAGTAAAATAATGACAACTAGACTTTCCCCCAATAAAATTCTATGAATGATCTAGGACAATTGAACAAGAGAAGCTTCATCTGAATAAGGCCCAAAACAGGCATGCAAGAAAAGGCACCTTCCATGTGGTTTGGGGGCTGGCACTTAGATGACACACACACCTCAAACCACATAGAAGCTGTGTCAGGGCCATGCGAGGGCTACCTAAGACAGCTCAAGCTCAGCTGCAAAAGGAGTGGACTTTATCCACTCCTTTCCATGGCCTGTTTAGGGCCATGGCAGTGGCCAGCCTCGGGACTATGGCGTCTGGTCACAACAGTCCTGCAAAGATTGGGATGGCCACCTAAGACAGCTCAAGCTCAGCTGCAAAAGGAGTGGACTTTATCCACTCCTTTCCGCGGCCTGTTTAGGGCCATGGCAGTGGCCAGCCTCGGGACACCACAGTCCTGCAAAGATTGGGATGGAAGCAGCCTCTGGCCACTCCTTTTGCCCTGTCTATTTGAGGCCTAAGTCAAATAACAAGGGAGAAGGAGATTGTCATCAAGTGCTATCAGGTTCAGGCAAACGTAATCCTTACTGTCAAGCACAAGAGTTTTACTGTATGGATGCCTGAGATCTATGCATCATACAGTTATGCAATTCCCAGTATCTAATAATGGCATTCCATTTGTTAAAAAAATATTGTAGATGCCTAGTTTCTGATTATAGCAATAGCAATAGCAAGTACATTTTTATACTGCTTATCTGTGCACTTAAGCACTTCCTAAGCAGTTTCCAATGTGTAAGCTAATTGACCCCAACAAGCTGGGTACTCATTTTAGTGACCTATGAAAGGATGCAAGGCTGAGTTGACCCTGGAGCCCTGGAAAATTGACCTCACAACCTTGTGGCTGTGAGAGGCTGCAGTATAGTCATTTAACCACCAGGTGCAGTGCCACCAGGTGCAATAGTTATGCACAGAGGGAATCCAACACAATATTTTCTTATAGAATTGGTTGCCCAACCAGTTACACAAAAGAGTAATGGAATCAGTAGCATGTCTGGGGACTACAATAATGAATATTCTGCCACTTGCGTAACTGGAAAAACCAATGGCACTTTGCTAGTTTTCCACCACCAACATTACACTAGTTTTAGGACAGTAAACACATTAGATTTAGAACAGTAAACATATCTAGGTTTCAGAATAAAATTGTTTTGTCCCAGATTATTGTTTTCACATCCAAGTTTTTTACTTGTGGCTTGGGAGATATGTAACTATCCTTTTTGCAAATTTGGGAAACATTAGTAGATTAAAGGTTAGGAAGCAGTGGGTTGATTCATATTCCACAATGAACAGTACATCTGGTAAGGACTTTTTTCATTAGGAAAACTAAAAATAGAGGAAGCAGTTTACATTATGTATCCTTCAACCCCATTTTATTTCTCACAGTGTAATCTCTGAATCATAGCTTACTACATGTATAATCCTGCCCTAATTCCTCACACTGAGACAGTAAATTTGATTACCTGAACTCCTGTGATATTACCACTACAAGGAGGAAGGAAAACTGAATTCTGAGACTGCTGGGAACATTTGTACTCCAGTTACAAGAAGGACCAAGTTAAATGGTCTGATGCTAAGAACTGCTCATCCCCCATTTAAGATGGGGCAGACTGGCAAAAACATGTATCAAACTTTAGCTACAACTTACAGGCTGGTGTTGAGCAATCCCGTGTATTGTGATATAGCCGGTGAAAATGCTTACTACATTCAGCTGAAAATGTAACTCGACCTGTAAGAACAAAATAATTAATTAAAATTAATGTTATTTTTAATACCATTGTGAATTAGCTAATGTGAGCTGTATTTTTAATAGCCCACATTTCCTTCAAATATAATGGATCGAATCCAGATTCAGTAAAAGAGCAAAGCTATTGAAATCAGTGGCATTTGGTAGTGAGGATTTCAATACATACACTCTAAGAATGGCTAAATTGGATACCATCCAATATGTTTTGTTTTTTTAATAAAAACACACCTCACCATCTGTATTCACACTGCAACTATAATTAATATTCTGGCATTATTCTTTGAACAGAAGCTACCAAAATAATGAAAAGAAAAGACAGAGATGGTGCTTAATTTTAAAAAAACAACACCTATTTTAAATCATGAAAACTTTTTCATGCCAGTTCTTCCACTCCACTGAATTCTTCTAATCCATTGGCAGAAAACAGCCAGAAGTTGTTTAGGAAAATTCAACAGGTGGTAATTAGGTGCCAAGTGATGAGAGGCTTTTGGATATGATTAGGATTATCTTGTGGTGCCTGTGCATCTCACTACTCATTCTGTAAGGAGTGTAACCTCCTGGGATGCTCTTGGAAAAATGTCATCTAGGATGAAATAGGAGCAGTATGGTCTCTCTCTCCAGTGGGAGAACGGGGTACAAGTGTTTTCCTTGGTGTGATCAGCATCTACAAAGAAATTAAATAAACTACCCCTCTCCAATTCTTCTTACCTGTGAAGTGTTTTATGAACTTGTCTTTTAAGTTGGAATCTCTTGGAAATACCTCTGTGAAAAGAAATGCATATTTATTAAGAATGACAACTGTAGGTACAATATATTTATATGTGAAACATATACAAAAATCTGCTTCATTAGTAATAAACTATATTTGTTCATAATCTATGCCAAAACTAAAATTAATATGAAACAAAATTAAAGAACAATGGGAGAGCCACACATAAATATACCATACAGGTAAAAACGTGTTTCAGTAACCATTTAAATACATCCTAAAGAAACAAACCTTCCTGCAAATGCAAGAGCCCTCCTGTACATAGAGAGAACTCCCACACACACACTTGGTAACAATTAATGAACTGAATAAAGATCATAAAACATGTGTGATGAAAACATTTATGGAAGACTATCCAACAGTCATTCTCTATTGCATTTAATCGTAAACCCTAGCCTTCCACAAAGAATACTCAAAGGAAAGTGATACCCTATTTTTACACAAAACAGAAAAGATGTTAGACTTGATGTTCTTAAATACTGCACCGGCTTTTATTTGCATAGACTTTGTGGATCTACAGGCTCATAGCCACAGTCAAAGAAATAAAATCAGATGGATTTGCATTATATAAGCAAGAGTTCCACTTCTAGTATAATCCCAGTTAATAATAATAAGTAATCTTCTTTACCAGGGATTTATTTCTTATTGCCAGCAGGATCTTTCAACTTCTATACCTATTATTCTTTAGATAATTAAGCATCATAGAACAAATACTGTCCCTTATTCCAAATGTGTCAGTTGGTACGAAAAGCTGAAGACACAGAGTTTAATTATCTGCTACTTCAAAGTATTGTTATTATTGTTGGTGGCAGATGGGGGGCTCAAGATTAGCTAGATTCAGCTGGACAATGCTACAGAAGACCTCCTGGGTGACCTTGTACAAATGTAATTGTAGGGTTGTTTTTTTCTGCTTTTCTGCCTGAAGTCACTTCCTTTGGAGTAAAAATTCTCGAAGAAGGATTATATGGTAAATAGTTTGAGGATGTTCATCCTTTTAGAGCAATTTGTGTCTTCAGATCTGAGCTTTCTCCTAGTTACATAGTGAAAGAGACTTTGCAAAGCACTAGATTTATTTTTGAATTTGCAAGATCAGCAAAACAGATACCAGATTAAAGTCTTTCTCTTGAAAATCCTGTCTTTGTGTTTTGTTTTGAAAACCATGTTTACCACATGACACATTCACCTAGAAAATACAGGCTTGTCTGTGAGAAGCTGTTGCAACTGAGCTATCACAGGTTTAGATTTTTCAAAATGTTACACAGTGAGTGAAAACATATTAATGTGACCAAGTGAAGGCTGAAATTCAATGGTGCAATTCTATAACCAATTTCATATTTTCATATTCATTGTCAGCAGCATCTAGTGGGTTTCCATGGCCAAGCAGAGCTCTCCAACAGGAAATACTAAATGTATCACAAAATTACAATTCCCAATATTCTATAACATTGACATGTTTTTAATGCTGTAAGCTGACCCGATTGCATCACAGAGGGGCGGGATAAATTATTATTATTATTATTATTATTATTATTATTATTATTATTATTATTATTATTATTATTAACCACCAAACTGGATTGTTTCTGCAGTGCAGATGCACCCTGTGTCCAACACCCAAACCACTACACCATGCTGACACATAAATAAAATGTTTGCAGTATGAAAATCAAGTAATTTGTGGAATACCAAGTGTGCTGAGCTAATGTGAATGGGCTGACCCCCCTACATTGAAAGGCTGTTCCTAGGGAAATTGTTGGTGGAAGAGAAAAGACCACTAACTGGAAGACCCCATGTAAGGGTTCCACATGGTCAATGGCCTTCTGCCTCTTTGCCTCAATTTCTGGAATTAGCTCTTCTCTGCACCAGAGAATAACTAGCAGGCTTCATGCTCAACACTCACCCATTGAATTCCCAAGCATAATTTTCAGGCTTTACTTGCTAAATTGAGATTGACATCTCTGTTTTTAAAATGCCAGCTATGTTTTAGGGAAGAGAGACAAATGAAAGGGGTAGTGGGAAACAAGGCTGAGAAAGGCTAGTTAAAGGCAGTAATATCAATGAGTGAGTTCCAATATGAAGCCATTATGACTCTAGGCCCAAAGCTGGAAGGACCTTTAAGGAACAGACATTTCTAGCTGGGGAATGACTATGAATATATTCTTAGCACACATACTATATATCAGGGGCAGGCAACCTAAGGCCCGGGGGGGGGGGCG
>CM034706.1:53107026-53143302 GCA_020142125.1 Phrynosoma platyrhinos | reverse complement strand
ATTCATTACCATAATTGGCAAATGTGTGCCTGCCTTCAAGCCACCTATCGACTTATGGCAACCCCATGGATTTATATAGCACCATATAAATTAAGCAAACTATAAAGCCAATGCAAAATCAAGGACATTTCACACTAGTTATAAAATCGCTAATTATTTCCTGTTCAGTTGTTTTGATTATTGAAGTCCTAAGAAAGTTGGCTCATTTTGTGGTTTCTCTAAAGCCATCTGGTTTCTATTATAAAGAAACACATTTGGGTAGAATTTAATGCCATTATTCAATTGGTTTCATTCAGAAGTGTGCAAACTTTGCAATGGAAACTTTTCAGAAGTGAATAGGCCACACCTGTTATTTTATATAACTGTATTTTGTTACTCCATCCAGAAAGACATGAGAAACATTACAGAAAATCTATGCCAACTCTCAATTACTTTGTTGGCTTCCAGTTTTCCACCACATATTAATCTATCTTCCTCTCTTTTAGAATGTCCTATTCTGAACAACAGACTAGCAGGACAAACAAAATGTGAAGAAGAGGAATACAACTATTTGAAAATAAACAGGCCTTTAGCAACTTTGAGAATAAGGCCTTATATGCACAGAGAGAAAAAATGCTCTGCCATGTTCCCACACTGTCCCACAGGTCCAAAACAGGTGACACATGGGTCCATTCCACACTCCAGGTTGATTTTTTGGAGTAAAAAGAATCCCTGTTTGCTCCAAACAATGAGCTGCTTGAATCGTCCCATTGTGGGTGCTGGTTGGGAAGACAGCTCATCTTCCCCACAGATCCACAAGCTCTGATGGTAAGCTGAGTTTTCCCATCACTGCAAACATAACTTGAGAGAAAAAATTGCATCATCAGCTTTCATAGCCTGGGGGTGTAGCCACACAGCAGAACTGAAGCAGTTTGACACCATGACTCTATTCTACAAGAATCTAGGATTTGTAGCTTGGTGAGGCACCAGAACTCTCTGATGAAGCAGGCTGAATACCTCACCAAACTACAAATCCCAAGATTCTGTAGAACAGAGTCATGGCAGTTAAAGTGTTATCAGAGTGGTTTAATTCTGCAATGTAGCTACACTATCAGTCTACTTCTGATGATTTATGAAGTAGACTGAGTCTGCAAAAGTTCATGCTACAAACTCCTTTCTCTCAGTCTCTAAGGTGTTACAAGAACCCTTTGTATACTGGTACAGACTGACACAGCTATGTCTTTGATATGACTACCCAAAAAGATGTGTGGTGAGAAGCATCATCAATCACACCCAAGTTCTCTTCCTTCCATTCCAGAGTTATGAGAGAAAAGAGACACTCTATCTTTGCCATAGATCTATCAACTGTTTCTTTTCTTTTTAAGAATTGCCATGGGCATAATAACCCTCCAATATTAAGCAGACTGAATGTTCACTGATTTTGCTTTGGGAAAGACTCACAATTATGGAGAACAATGCAGCTATTTCAGCTAGAAGTGTGAGTTTCATGCAAGCCAGTTGCATTAAGGTCCAGTCCAGCATACCACCCTGTCACAATCTGCCTTTTGGATAAAAAGAAACAACAGCTAGTTCCATTGCCTTCAATATGTTGAATGCAGGATGGGGGACACCATCTTGTCCTTTATTTGAGGCTGCAAAATGTCTTTGATTAACTTAATTGGAAGATAATTAGTAACAGGCTTATGTTTCCATGGAGCTTTATGAGTAGTTGGTCTAAAGCTCTGAATACATATTCAGAAGTCACACTCCCAATAGCACTGCTCAATACCAGTATTAAATATCAATGTGCAATAAGTAGAAAATAATGGATTTTACTGTAGTTCATGTACAGTAGATATTTCCTATAAATACTTAAATATTTACCAACAAATGTGGGACACCAGTGATATAGTGGATTCTATCAACTTTGATGGTGTCCCACATTTTCTAGTAAATATGCATTTATAGGAAATGTTTACTGTACATTAACTACAGTTGGCCCTTTCCATCTGTGGGCTCGGCATCCATGGATTGTTCTTCTCAATGTGCCATGTGCACATGGCCACACTTAGATAACCACATGGACATTGTACCACCATTGAGAAGAATGGGATTTGAGGCCCTGTCATATTTGGCATTTGTGGGGGGGGGGTGTCCAGAATAAACCCCCATGGACATGAAGGGCTGACTATATTCTGGTTTATATACAGAACTAAATCACACCTTATTACATGCATGGCAAACCCCTTTCAGCTCAAGCACAAGAGGCCTGTTTTTTTGGGGGGGGGGTAGATTTTAATCTTATACAATTCCTGTGCCAGTGGTCATCAGTATAAAATGTGTCCATATTTCCCTTTTAACAACGGAGAAATACATCCCATTGTTACAAATCAAAAATCTGTTATTTACTCCTCTATGACTACCAAGTGTGGTTTCTTAACATTTGTTTTTATAGATGTTGCATTCTTGAGAAAAATAAATTTCAGTTGGCCACCATTTTATAATCTTTCATCCAGAGCCATGAAAACATTTGATGTAAATAATGGGACAAATATCAACTTGTCAACAATATTAATAATGCCAGCTAAACATTAAGTGTTTCTGTTGTTAGAGCTCATCAACACAAAAATATATGGCTTAAGTATAGGCATTTGAGATCTATCCAATTAAAAACCATTTAAAAAACACTCTTGCAAACCAGTTCCTGACAAATAGTTTCAACATTTCAAAAATCTCCCAGCACTGTAGAAGACAGACACAACTGCCAGTCAAACTGCATGATAAGGCTTCATGAATACAACATACATTTGATCATCTAGTCAGCATCAACAAATAGTTGTCAAGTCCAGTGACTCCCAGTGTAGAAATCCAGAAATACTACTTCCATAGTAAAAACTCAGGAAATTTTTATTCAATAACTAGAGATCTACACCAGATATTACTGTTGTCAGAACTAAACAGCAAAAGGTATCAAAGCATGATTAAAACACACAAAATTTAAAAACATTGGTAGGCTATTTTCTCATTCTGCACAAAAGCAAAACAACCTTTTTCTCTCTTGTTCCCACAACATCCCTTCCTCATTTATTCTTCCTGTGTTCCTAGGCAAATGACCTTGGATAATCTCAAGCAATCACAATTCCCTTCCTTCTCTTTGCAAACCACAAAAGAATGTGATCAACAATCTCTAGAAATAGATAAAAACTGTATGTTCCATCATTTCTTCTCAGTATGGTATAACACATTTACCCCATTTAACATCCCACAATGTGAATATCCCATTCTAGATTGACACTTCAAACCATGGCAGACAAGATGCATGATGCAGCTCCTGACAATACTGTGCTAATATATAAATTAATCGTGAATGAGATTTTTGTGTGAAGAAATATTTTCAGTTCCTGGAGTCTACTACTGGTATACTTCATAATATGATCCTCTATTTGACTAGATACGAGTCAGACAATAATGTCAATCCAGTTTCTTCCACTGTTAATAATTTTATAATTTTTTTTAAAAAAAATGTGTGTCCTCTATTCAAAAACATATGTAGTTTTACTGTCTTAACAAGCATGCTTTAATAAAGATATTCAGATTACAGAGGTATTTGTATGTGTGTGTTTAAAATATTGTGTGGATAAGTCTTAAAGTACATCACTCATGTGCCTCATGGTTCTTATGAAAATGTATCATACAAGACAATTAAGTTTAAAGTTATGGGGTGTTTGGACAGGTTTTAATGCTACCAATCATGATTTTTTTCAATATAAGATTTAAATTTAACATAATTAACTGCCAAAATAATGTCCTCAAATTCAATAGTGTTTCATGAAAATTAGAAACCCTTCAGAATAGTAGTGCCATTATTTCGTTTTCTTTTTAGTTCACTATTACAGACCCCGTTTCCTACAAATTGTTTAAATAAGAGGGTATGAGCACTCCACCATTTAAACACATTCAATACCAATATACAAATCACATATGTATAAGATGACAGATAATATAAAACAGAGAATGACTGTCTTTATACAGTATCACTTTCAAAATAAAATAATATTATTAGTTTTTGATGCACCCAGCAGGCAATAAAAATAAACCTTTTTGGAAATCCATATGGATGTTCATTTTAAATAATTCAAAATTTCATAGTTCAAGCCTATTTCATATAATCTACAAATTAGCTGTTCCATATATAAAAATGCCATCCATTATTTAACAAGCCATGTCTGGATTTCATAATCCTGAAATACTGTCAACCACATAGTAAGCTAAATTTTTCAATGGCACACAAACACTCTTGCTGTTCTTAAATGCAAAAAGTTTGGATGGATAACAGAAGACTAATAAGCTACAGATGAACTCCAAAGGCAGTTGTGTAAGTCTTACATTGCCCTAAGACTTTCAGATTTCATTTTCTTTAAAATCATTTTCTACTACAACAACAAAAATACACAAATAACTGAAAATGTGATTGATAGCTGTCAACTGAAAAGCCTGAAACCAAAAGCTTTATAAACCTATCTCAATATTCATTATGTTTTCAAATCACTTTAGTTCTAAGCTATCCTTATAATTTTGGAAACTTTTCAAACAAATTTGAATATCTTTGATTTGCTCAGGTGGTAATAATACTCATCTAGAAAGAAGCAAGTGCAGAGAATTCCCAACATGTCATGAATTGCTGCCTGGAAATGAAATAGCACACAAAACATAAAACTCTGAATTTACAGGAGCTCATAAAAATAGGGTGATGTCTTCACATTTTTTGGTCTGGACAAGGAAAGACTCCCTTTGGCTCCCTTCTTGAACTCTATGGTGCATCTGCACTGCAGAAATAATGCAACTTGAAACCACTTTAACTATCATGGCCCCATTTTTGGAATCCTGGGATTTGTAGTTTTGTGAGATACCAGCACTCATATAATTATAGAGTTAGAAGAGATCACAAGGGCCATCCTGCCATGCAGGAACTCAAAATCAAAGCATTCCCAACAGATGGCCATCCAGCCTCTGTTTAAAGACCTCCAAAGAAGGAGACTCCACCATGCTCTGAGCGAGTGTGTTCCACTGTCGAACAGCTCTCACTGTCAAGTAGTTCCTCCTAATGTTGAGGAGGAATCTTTTTTCCTGTAGCTCGTATCCATTGTTCCAGGTCCTGTTCTTTGGAGCAGCAGAAAATGAGCCAGTTCCCTCCTCAATATGGCATCCCTTCAAATATTTAAACAGGGCCATCATATCACCTTTTAACCATTTCTTCTCTAGACTAAACATACCCAGTTCCCTAAGTTGTTCCTCATAGGGCATGCCCCCCCCCAGTTCAATACCTTACATTTCTCCATGTTGAAATTCATTTTGTTACTTTGGCCCAGTTTTCTGATCTATTATGGTCATTTTGAATTTTCATCTTGTCCTCTGGGGTATTAGCTATTCCACCTAATTTGGTGTCTTCTGCAAATTTGAGAAGCATGCCCCCTATTCTTTCATCCAAGTCATTGATAAAGATGTTGAATAGCACTGAAGAACCCTGTGGCACCCCACTGGTCACTTCTCTCTAGGATGAAGAAGAGCCATTGTTGAGTACCCTTTGGGTTTGGTCAGTCAACCAATTACTAATCCACCTTACAGTTGTATTGTCTAGCCCACATTTTACTATTTTGTTTGCAAGAATATCATTGGGGACCTTACTGAAATCAAGATATGTTATGTCTATCGCATTCCCTCCATCTAGCAAGCTGGTAATTTCATCCAAAAAAAAAAGAGAGATCACATTAGTCTGGCATGACTTGTTTTTCAGAAACCCATGTTGACTTTTAGTTATTATGGCATTATGTTCTACATGTTCACAGACTCTCTGTTTAATGAACTATTCTAGAATCTTTCCCGGTATTGATATCAGACTAAGGGGGGTTGCAGACTGCCAGAAATAGTGCAAATTCAGTCCACTTTTAGGGTTAGGGTTAGGGCTAGGGAATCATGGGAACTGTAGTTTATTGTGGCACCAGAGCTCTCTGACAGAGAAGGCTCAATGTCTCAGTAAAAAAAAAAAAACATTTCCCATGATTCCCTAGCACTAACCCTAACCCTAAAAGTGGACTCAATTTGCACTATTTCTGGCAGTCTGCAACCCCCCTAACTGGGCTATAGTTGTGGGATCCTCTTTTTCCTCTTTTTGAAAATGAGGACAATGTTTGCCCTCCTCCAGTCTGCTGGGACTTCTCCTGTTCACTAGGAGGTGGCTCTGAGATTACATTTGCGGGTTCTTTTAATATCCTTGGATGTAGTTCATCTGGTCCTGGAGACTTAGGGCCTTTACAGACTGCAAAAATAGTGCAGTTTGAGGCCAGTTTAACTGTCCTGGCTCAGTGCTAGGGAATCATGGGAATTGTATTTTTTTATGGGAGATTGAGCCTTCTCTGTCAGAGAGCTTTGGTGCCACAATAAACTACAGTTCCCATGATTCCTTAGCCCTGAGCCAGGACAGTTAAAGTGGCTTCAAGTTGCACTATTTCTGGCAGTATATAAAGGCCCTTAAATTCATTTAGAGTAACCAGGTAATAATAATAATAATAATAATAATAATAATAATAATAATAATAATAAATATCCCGCCCCTCTGCAGAGCAATTGGGGCAGCTTACAACATTAAAATTTCTATAAAATACAATCCCAATCCCACCCAATCGTGGACTATCTCTTTACTTTATTGCCTGTGTGAGGTTTGTTGCCTCCCACTGTTGGGTCCTTGCATCATTTGCTTTGTTCCCTTTATAACACTTTCACTATTATCTCCAGCCCATGATGTACTCCTGCCTTCCAAGATACCTTCCAATATACTGTCTCCCTCCCCCACATGACTCTGTTTAAAGCCCTCCTGATCAAAATTTTGAGACTATTGCTAAAAATGTTTCTGCCAACTGGTGTGGGATGCAGCTCATCTCTTGCCAGAAGTCCACCCTCATGGGACTGCAGCCCATGATCCAATAATCCAAATCATTCTTGGCAGTACCATCTATGGCGCTAGTTATTCACACCTGCTATTCTCCTTTTGGCAAAGGAGGCTAAAGACCTTATAAAACTACATTACACAAGTCCCAGGATTCCATGTGATGGTGTCAAACTACATTACTGCTACACTGGAGATGTATCCCATATCTCTCCCTCTGCTTGAAGGCTGTAATATGTGAAATACCCCTCTAGTAGTCTAGTACTGCTGTATTGGAGTCTTGAATGTGGCCAGTGTATTGGAGTCTTGAATGTGGCAAAAGATGTGGAATGTGCCAGGACACATTTTCCCAAGCAGTCACTGATGATGCCTTTTCCACTTGCAGACATAACTGTGATTTCCCACTCTTTTTCAGTACTGGTTGGAAATAAGTGGATAGGGTTTGCCCCATCCCATTCTGGGACACAACAGAACAACAACAACCTCAAGGGATGAGACAGAAATGTGTAGTTGCTCTCTGAAATTACTGGGAAATACCACAGGATGAGAGGAATGTTGTCTAGTTCTTCAAAATAAAACCAAGAACTACATGTAAAATACACTTTCACCAACATTTACCCTGCTTGGATCCACACTGCATCAGCCCACAACTTAGTATATATCTACTTGTATATTCCTCCTTTTGAAAAGTGTCACTAAAATAGAACTTTATTTGAAATCCATTGTATGTTATTGTTACAAATATGAATTTCCAGTGACATAATACTGTCACACTACTATGGTTATGCATCCTTGTAGAAAGGTTTTATACATGCTTCAGTTATAAGTATGTTTCATATAGTTTTTTCTCTTTCATCTGCTGGTTCTGTACACTTGTGTTTTCAATTAATTTGCTATCTGGAATCAATCTTGTTTTGTTATACTATCAAATACATGCATTATAGTCCCTCCATTCATCATTCAGATGTCATAATTAATGTGTCAACCGGTCTAGATTTTACATATGGGAGGAAGAGGGAATACCTTGCTGCTGTGATGGCACTATTAACAAGTAATGCAGAGTAGGCTTGTGCACCTGTGTGAAAGAAGAAGAGCATAGAACTTTTGAAGGACTAAAGAATAAAATCACCTTCATGCCCTGCTAAATAAATAGGTAAAGACAAGGGGACTACTTCTAGAAACAGAATATTGGATTAGACAGACCTCTAGTCTAATCCGTCAATATAGTTCATATATTCTTAAGATAAAGCAAAAAAGTCATGAGATGCCACTACACTGCTGTCAGAGAAGATATCCTTGCAAGTGTGCAAGTACAGGATGCCTGAGCTTCATGCAATTAATAAGTAAAAGCAAAACAGTGCATTATTGCACTAAGGGTGTTTAAAAGCATATAATATTACACATGATGGTGATGGTGGTGGCGGCATTAAAAGATAGGTCTGGGAGTTACAAAGAGTTAGAATGTCTAAAGGCAGAATATTAATATATCATATTTTTGTTTGAAAACATTTGAAAAATTTTGGGGAAAATTTTGAGATAAAAATTTGAGATATATATCCCAAAACTTGAAAGAGAATTGGTAAAAAATGTTCTATCAATGGTATTTGAGCCCCAGCAAATTGTCCAAAATATACAAAAATTGTGATAACTGTTGTTGGAAATGTAGAGAGCCAAATGGAACATTCTTTCATTGCTGGTGGACATGCAAATACGCAAAAAGATATTGGGGGATGGTTAAGGATTTAATGAATGAGATATTAGGCACCAAAATAGAATTAAAACCAGAAATTTATCTTTTAGGAATCTTGGATAATCAATTGGAAAGGAATCATGGGAAATTATTGTTCTATATGATCACAATTGCCAGAACCCTCTTTGCAAGCAGATGGAAATTGAAGGAAATCCCAAATAAAGAAGATCCCAAATAAAAAAGTTATATGACATTTTAGAAATTGATAAATTGACATTGTTGTTAAATATATTAAAGATTGGGAAAAAGTTGTTAAATTTATAAGAGAGCAATAGGGAGGGATTGCGATGGTTAGTATGTGTATGTGTATGTGTAAACTAGTACAGTAAATCTAAGCCAAGTCGATTTTGTACAGGACGTATGATTAAAGACTAGGAAAACTAAATGAATGAATATAAATCAACTATATTAGTGGAGAGAAAGTTAAGGTTAGCTAAGAATCACAAGAATTAATTTATTAGGCTGAAGTAATTAAGGATTATATAAGGAACTTACAAGAAGTCACTAAATATTTTATAAAGAGAAGTGGTAGCCAGGAAGTCTTTTTCTTGTGTGTGTGTCAGTATGTAACTCTAGTTATTTTGTGTTTGTATTCATATATATATATATATATATATATATATATATATATATATATATATATATATATATATATATCCTCCCTTTGTAAAACTTTGTAGTAAATTGTTTTGGTTTGCAGGAATGGGTGTTGAGAGTTAGGTAAGTAGGAGATGGTAGGAGAAAGTAATGATAAGATGTATGATGGAGGGTGCGAGAGAGAAAGAAAAGATAGGATATAATGACAGAAAAAGGAAAGAACAAACTGATTGAGAGAAAGGAAGAGACAGGGGATTAAAGAAATTAAGGGAAAGGGAGGGAGATTTGTAAAGAAGATTGATATCAGTAGGACAGACTGAATGGGGAAAGAAAGTATATTAGTAATTCTTAATTATTTTATTTCACTATCTATTCTATTCTATTAAGGTTATTGTTTGTCTTGTTTGTATTGTATGGCACTATACTGTTTTGGGGTTTTTTGTTGTTGTTGTTTTGTTTGGTTTGGTTTGGTTTTGGCCATTTGTTGTCTGTAGAGATGTTATCTTCATTTCTGTTAATAAAAGTTAAAAAAAAAACGTTTATCATCTGTCACAAAGAACTGGTCAGAAAGAAAGCTAAAACAGAAAAGGCACAGCATCTAACATTTAGTCTGTAAAGAATTGTTGGCAAAAGTTTGGTGACATGTAGCTAATTTACAAAATCAAGAAAACAACTACTTGAAATTTCTCATGCCCTAATAATGAATAGTGACTATATAAGACATGGTAGTTCATGGAGAAGGTTGAGAATCTTTTTTACATATTGCTCTACCAGTGGCATGTAAAACATACGAGCCTGCTCTTAAAAAGTGGATTGTAAATTGCAACTAATGTGTGTCTTCCCCACAACACCCATATTGTCAAACATTTGATTTAACTTTCTACCACCAATTTTTAAAGAAGTCATGCAGTATGGCAAAAGTTAATGCAGCTCTTGTTAGATATCTAGAAAGAACTGTAAATAACAGATAAGTTCAAAATAATTCTTACTGTCTTTATAATTATCTTTGTATTCAATTCATTTTTAGGACTAGTTATGTACTAACAGAGCCCACCAGAAGTAACATCAACTGAGTCTACCTGGCAGCTATCCATGTATGCAAGGTGCTGAGACAAGATCTACCAGATGATAACATCATGATCCAGGCACTCTTGTTTTTTTTCTGCGATTGCACTACTCTGGAGTAAATGAGGGGCCACTGAATCTTAGTAGTGCCCTCCTGGGGTTGATATTAACTCCACTCAAAAACCAAAACATTTAAACAATCTTACACAAATCTTGAATACACTTAATAATAAAAATATGAAATATAATATGTATTAGTGCTTTATTTTTTCTTTCCCAAGCACCAATCCATATAAAGGTAAACTCTATACTTCTAACGGGCTCTCACTCTTCAGATACTTCACTGATAAAACTTCCTGTTGATACACAGTGGGATTTGCATTGGCAGAATGGATTGTGTTCAAGTTCAAATTCAGAGTTACACACAAACCACAAACTAGTCTGAGATCATTCAATTTCATAACAGCAAAATTCTGTAAGAAGAACAATGCCAGTAAAGCAATTAAAGATGGGAAACATAATTAAAAATTTGTGACAATAAAAGATTTATTGATTTAATTTCAGAACAAAACATTTATTATTTTTATTCATTGTATAAGTTATTTAATGAACTCAAGCTGCATTCCTGCACACTAAACTAGAAACAAAACACATTTACTAGGGAATACACCGCAATGAATACAATGGGAGTTACTTTTGAGTCAACAAATACGGATGGTGCCTTATCTATCTATCAGTGAGAGAGAGGAAATAATAGAAAATCATACAGCCCACAGGCACTGCACTCCTCAATTTCAGCTGCTCTTCTTGGCATGCTCATTCAAAAACATACTGACTTGTTTGAAATCTTTAAACAAATGTTTCACAGAATGTCTCTATAGTAGGTAGAATCCACTGGAAGCCTCCTTCAAACCAGTTTTAATGAAGTGAAAGTGAATTAGTTTTTAAAAATCCATTGTTTAGTTAACTATTGTAGGGGACATGATCAAGATAGGCTGTAGGCAAAGTAGTTGATGGCAAGAGTTTTCATATTTAGTCTCTGGATGTTATTAATCAAATATAAACAGTTTTAAAACTAAAACAGCTTTAGTTTTAAAGAAGAGGTAAAATACCCCAATTTTTGTAATATCTTAGGAATATGGAGATGCCACTTAAGATGAGAACAAGATTGTATAGGATTTTACAATGCTTTATATAGGTTCTCTGCAACTTAGTAGGATCAGCATAGTAAGATATATTGGATTTGTAATGATTTAATTTGCTTGATTGTGGGACAAGCAGCTGGAGGCTCAAGCAGATAATTACAGCCTTAAGCCATGAAGTAATCCATATGGGGGTGGGGTTGTGGAATAGTTGCAATGGTAGGCAGCTTACGTTAGAAATCAAGCTAAGCTGATGCCCACATTTTATAGCAGGACAAGGTTCAGGGAATGATTACCGTTTATATTCAAGGAGCCTGCCCTAGTAGAAAGATGCAATATTTGTTTCCTGAAAGGCCTTACAACAGCCTTGTTTTAGTCTCATTAGCAGAATTCTGAAAAGTCATCTATAGCAGTTTTAGAAATGTTGTAGAGATAGAGAACATATAGGGCTGGCTTCATAATTAGTCATACTTGGAGAAGATGCAATGAAATCAACAGGACATAAGCCAAACAATGGGATTAATTCAAATAATTGTTTTCACTTTGAATGTAAAGGCCAACATGCAGTGGTATGCTTTGGCATCTAATATTGGTGGAACTGAGAGTTATTTCCCCCCCCCCCACCCCCACAGTTCTCTGCAACCAACATCCTGCTCCAGATGGTCTCCAATCCTTCTGGAGGAGGATTTTAGGATTCATGGAGGCTGTAAAAAGACAGAATAACTGATTCTTGCAGAAGGAATTCCCTGTATTCTGACTACTATGTTTTTATCCTGTTTGGGTACGTAAAAAAAACAACTATTAAAAAAGATGCAAAATAATGGGATTTTAATGACAAAACCTATTTTTCTGTCCAAGACACAAAGACTGGTAAAACAAATTTGAGCAGAAAGAAAGGATTAAGCATTTCATCAGTTCCTCTAACACTTTTCTTTCATGTTATTTTAATTCTGGATTTAATTATATATCATTAATGTTATCCAATAACACTTTATTCATTAAAGAAATCACCAGTCCAAATAAAGAGAATGTTTTGAAAGTGAAACAAAGTTTTAATAAATAAATAAACCCTGTTGTTGTTTTTTTTTAAAAAAAGACATCAATAAAGCTATTAGATAATGTTGTTCTTATTGCAAAGAGTATTGAGCTACACCAATTAAGCATGTTATCAGACATTTGATCAGAAACATGTTCCGCTTAAAAGTTATGCCCATATTGGGACAAGAATTGGAATATTACATAGATTTTTTACTTTTACTGTAAAAGTGCTGTGAACGTTGTTAACTACTGCTTCTTCACAAAGCTGTTGCTTCAGTAATAACTTTTAAAGAACGCCTTTTCTTTCAGACAAGGTTCCAGACAATTGGGGATTATGCAACAAGAACAAGAACACACTCTAACAACTATAGGTTCACCAGCAAGCCAGTTCTGCTTACCAATAACCACACAGAGACAACCAATGTTTTAATGAAACAGGCCACAACTTCTTTGGTTACAGCTGCAAAAGGCTTAGCCCCCAATAATGGGTTTGGATCCAACCAACTGCTTGCTGACCAATAGTGATCATCAGTACCACTACAGACAGGTGCACAGACACCTTCTCTTCATCAGTCAGATTCCACCCTTGATGTTAGGATGAAATAAAAGTATTATATAATTATGACCCAATAACAGACTTCATAAACTGAAGCATGATTGAGGAAGGGTGGGGACAAAGGTCCTGAGAAGACTAATGAAAAGAGCACAAGGGCCTAACTTATGCAGCCCAACCCTGGATCAGAGCAATGACTGCACCTTCATTCCACAGGTCCTTCCCATCAGTCAACCCAATCAAACCTGATTGGTTGATTTTCTCAAACCTTCCCAAAACCCATGAAATCTGGGAACAGGAGAGATGTTCAAGCTAGAGAAGATAGCTTCTTCTATTCTATCTGGTCATGACCTGCAACCAGCACCCCCACACCCTTAAATGCCAGGAAACACTATGTTTTGAACATTGGAGGGGGTGCCAATCATGGCAAGATTAAAGACCCAAACTGACTGTGCGCCCCAATAGCATTTTCGCCCTCTGATTTTCAATATCTTAATGGATAAATGTTGTTTTCGCTTTTTATTTCTGTGTTTAAATTTTAATATTTTTTTAAAAAAATAAATTAGATGCTGATATTGAAAGTAATGGTTTTAATCACCACTACCATTGCCGTGAAATCATATCTCTCTCTCTCTCTCTCTCTCTCTCTCTCACACACACACACACACACACACACAAAACAAAGACAATTTCCTTCAAAATATCCTCATTTTGAAGCATTTGTGTCAATTATTGTCAATCCTGCTGTCAAATTAACTAGAGTATCATTTCTTCACTTGCCATACTATGCCACCCCTTCTGCTGTCTCTTGAAATTATATTCACCACCTTTTGTTGCTGTTTGACTTCAAGTTATTTCCAGCTTCTGGAGACCATAGGACGAACTTATTGTGGAGTGTTCTGAGCAGTATTTCTTCAAAAAGGGCTTGTCATTGCCTTCCTCTGCAGCTGAGAGACTGTTTCACAACTGAGTGGGGATTCAAACGCTGACCTTTCAGAGTCCTAATCGAATACTGAAACCACTACCCCATACTGTCTCTCATCTTCAGGCACCCCAGAAAGCAATGAAAATATTTTTACTGAAAACATTTACTATAAGACCTCTGTCCCTTATCCCCTTCAGTTTATGCCTAATGTGCGTATTTAACATTCTGCATTTAATTATCCTTAATCCCATTGACTGACTGACTCAGTGTTGGAATGTGACCATGTACTGTTTGTAAAAAGGTTTGACTAGCAGCAATGGAAACTAACCATCAATGGCTTAAAATGAATATAACACAGCAGAGCCATCATTACTCAGACTCGCTATGCATATTTCTAAAAAGAAATGGCACATTTCAGTGTACATTCAGTCCCTTGCTTCTTGTGGAACTGGCTACGTATCAGAAGCATGCCTTTAAGCCAGACACTGTGCAGTTCAGATTAATTGAATTCCTTGGCTGTTTCTACACTCACTCCTCCTTTTTCCCCTTTGGGTGACACCTTATTTTTTATGCCAATTTTTTAGGGTTTTCTAATTCTTCTCTTCCTCTCATAGCATGGGCTTTTCCTCATATTTCATGAGGAGCTAAAGTTCAGTGGCAGGATGCATGACTTGAATTCAGAAAGCCTTGGGCTCATTCCCTAGATTATAGGATTAAAAAGATCTTAAACAGCAGAAATGGGAAAGCAATATGTTATTTTCCCATGAATTTCTTTAAAATCATATTATTTGCTCATGGCTAATGATGTATTGAATTCTGGGGCTCTTATTTTGATTTCTTCAACTGATCTTCCCTTCCTAAAAAGTCCCTAACTTCCTACTATGGTTACCCTAAAAGATCTCCCTCACCCCACAAAAAGACCTTTATTCACAGCAGCAAAGGTAAATATTAACTCTTGTTTCTTCTCTCTTAAGCCAAAATGCAAGCCACATGTGATATGCACAGCTTCACTGTGAGGCTAATAATGCTCTGTGAAGACTTGAGTCATCCATGTGCTTTGCTTCCGATAGAATTCCACTTGTCTGCAAGCCTATTAGTACTTCTGGGAAGCTTCCCAGAGTGCTATTGGTTCTGCAGAAAAGCTACACATGTCCCATATAGCTTGCATTTTGATTTAGGAAAGAAAGAAAAAACAAATATTAATTTTCTGTGATAAAGGTGGTGATGGAGATTTGCCAACCCCCATCAGGTTCTGTGTGTGTGTGTGTGTGTGTGTGAGAGAGAGAGAGAGAGAGAGAGAGAGAGAGAGATTTGTAAGAAATGATAAACTATAGCTCATCCTGCTCAGAATGAAATGTTTCCCAAATAATGTTAAAAGTGTTAGCATAAGAACAACATTAACCACTGTTATTTAATAAATTTTACAAATTATATGTAACAATCCTATGGCTGATGCATAACTTCCAAGCTCAGATTAGATCAGGGGTAGGCAACCTAAGGCCCGGGGGCCGGATGCGGCCCCACGAGGCCTTTGGACCGGCCCCAGGCAGGTCCTGTCGCCGCCGCCCCCCGCCACCTGCCATGATTATATTGATTATTGTTGTTATTACTTGTTCTTGGGGTTTTCTTGGCAAAATCTCCACAGGCGTTTTGCCATGGCTTTTCTGGGCTGAGAGAGTGTGCATGCATATTTTTTAATTTTTTAATTTTTTTTATTATTATTGTTATTTATTTATTTATTTTTGGTGCTTCGGCCCCCCCAATTGTCTGAGGGACAGCAACCCGGCGCCCGGCTCAAAAAGGTTGCCTGCCCCTGGATTAGATAGTACTGAATTATATGAATAATGATCTGACAATATAAAATAGTTATTACACACATTCAGCTTCTTGCTTTTACTCCATTTTTTTCTATAAAATATCCAAAGTATTTCACAAATTAAAGACAAAAATTGTATTACAAAATCAATGTACAGTTAAAAGAATAAAAAAAAGATGAGCAATAAATAATACAAAATAAGACAGCAAAACAATGAAAGCATCTAAAATGTATGGCAAGTGTGGGGGGGGGAAGAAAAACCAATTTAGCTGCAAGTTTATAGATGTTAATGTGTTGCTAATTTTTTTATGTTTTTATTCTTCTCTATACTGTCTTTTAATGGTGAAATCATTTGTGATGCTCTCAGGTTTAACAGAAGATTTAAATTGATTCAGGACCTGTCTGTATGTGCCAAATAAAATGGCCTCCCTCATCCTCCAGTCTCAACTAGAAAATGCATCACTCAAACTCTAGTTCTGGTGCGAACAGATTGGGCAATGTCTGGCCCATTCAACAACAGACCCAGGGCATACTCCCCTTAAAATGAATTAAAATGCCTCATCAGTTGCGCCATATCTTCCAAGAAAATCTAGAGCCCTCCATTCCAAAGCAAGGCAGATGACTGAAACACGTCCTGGTGTATCTGTTGCTGCCACCAGTCATTCAGTCTGAGATAAGAACAAGCCATGTGATTGATACTGGGTGCCTCATTCTGAGCTCAGAGCAAAATGACCCATGGTGGCAGACACACTGGGTGGCTCAGCAGGATACATGTGTGATCAGCTGCCTGGCATCAGAACGAAAGGCCTTTGTAACAAGGGAGGCTGGCTGCCACACACCAGTGCAGTGCAGGACCATAGTCCCTCTTATGCCACCATGACCTGTCTTACTTTCTCTACTCCAAAAAGAATTATCCATTTGTTCCTTTATCTTCTTTCTTACAGCTGCCCTTTCAACTACAGTGCTCTCTTATCTCTAGAATATACCTTCTCTCGTCTATGTGTCAAGCCATCTACCACCTGTCAAGCTATTCCACATCATTGCTCCTCCTTCCATTTAACAGAATTATTTCATCATTCTTCCTACTCTATTATGATGATGTATCCTCTCCTTTTACTTTTGCATTCTCACTCATGCTATGAATTGACTTATATGTCATAATAAATAGCAATACCTGCTTCAAGCAAGTAGTCAGTCTATTCAATAATTTAACAATTCTAGAAGAGTGTGGTGATGATGCTTATGATGGTAAATTCATCAATTCTATCACATTGCAGAGGGAATTAAAAGAAACTACAACAGTCTTTCAGCATAAAAAGGAAGGGGGAATCTAACAGCACCTTTAAAACAAACTGTTTTATTTTAGCATGAACTTTTCTTGATTTCAATCAAAGTGGGTTGGAATCTATGAAAATCCATGAAATCTAATTTAATTAAAATCCACAAAAGCTCATGCTAAAGTAAACCAGTTGGTCAAAAAGGTGTTGGTAAATTTCTTCCCACTCACCCACCCACCCACCATTGCCTTTCTTTTGTATAGAGCCATGTTGGTGAACCTGTGGCACATATGCCTTCTCTGACATGCAAAGCCATCTCTGAGAGCATGTGGAAGCCACAGCAAGTAGGGGCAGGGACGCACGTTTGCCGTAATTCCTTGTCACAGCTTGGTTTGCCTCAGGAGAACCAGGCCATGGCAAGGAGGGCTGGAAAGGCATGCACAGTCAACCCAGCTCCTTGCCACGGCCCAGTTCTCTCATGGAAAACCAAGCTGTGACAAGGAGGGACCAGGCACAGTTTCCACAGTTTCTGAGTGGAGGTCCCACCCCTTCCAGGAGGAAGCTCTATCCCTTCTGGCTGGAAAGCCCACACCTCTTTGCCATTGCCTTCCTCTGAGGCTAAGAGAGTGTGACTTGGGTTTCATGGCTGAGCTGGGGTTCAAGCCCTCATCTCCAGAGTTGCACACTCAAACTGCTAGTTCTCTTTGTTCTTGTTATTGTGCTTGCCGTCTATGCTTTATTATGCTTGTTGTTGTTGCTGTTGCTGTTGCTGTTGCTGTTGCTGTTGCTGTTGCTGTTGTTGTGTCATTTCCAACTAAATGGGCCCAGATCACCCTCTCAGTCTTCTGAGCGCCAGTTCCTGGTGCCCCTAAGGTGAAACTATCATGAGGCAAGCTTCAACAGAGGGGGATTTCCATTGCCATCCTCTGAGGCTGAGAGAGTGTGACTTGTGTGTGTGTGTATGGTGCCTTCAAGTTGTTTCCAACTTATGGCAACCCTGAGGTGAAACTATCATGAAGTTTTCTTGGCAAGTTTCATCACAGGTGGATTTGATCTTGCTAGCCTGAGGCTGAGAGAGTGCTCCCTGGGGGTTTTCCCCCTGAAATCCCACCCTGGAAGGCAGAAGTCCCACCACTGGGAGATCCTGCCCCTGAAATTCCCATCCCCCGAAAGTCCTGCTCCCAGACACCCAGTGTGGAAATGCTACTGAGTTTGGGTACCATCACTGGTGTAGAGTTTCCTAAAATCCATCAGCATTAGCAGGTATTTGTAATTGATCTCAACCATTTTAAGTTACCACTTACAACTGCAGATGGTAGACTTAAACTTTGAATTCCCTGTATATACAAAAAGAGATAGAACAGGCCATGATTAGACTAGACATGGCTGTTTTGGTTGTCAGAAATTCTGCTAATGATATGAAGTGGTAAAAATGAAGTTATAAGCTCCTGAACTATAAAGAACACCTGAACCATAACAAACCTTTTTTCATATAATCATAGAATCATCGAGTTGGAAGAGGGACATCCAGTCCAACCCCCTGCCATGCAGGAACTCCCAATTTTGTTTTTTCCTGTTGTTGTTTTTTCAAAAACCCAAAACAGATCAACATTTGTAAAACAGAGAAAATTATTATGTCTGCACTAGTTCTCCATAGTGACACGCAGGCATAACACAAACCTTTCCATAAAAAGAATGGAGAAGATGAAACCAAGAGCAGGAATTGTAATAATTTGATACTGAACATGATGTTACATAAAAGTCATGTATGTATTTATTTATATATTTGTTTCATGCTTTTCTCCCTATGTGAGGCCCAAAGCAGCTTTGTCTTTTTTGGTTTTAGAAATGATCTTGGGGCAATGAACATGTGAACATATTGATTCTTATTTCTGGAGAAAGGTGGGATATTAAATAAATAAATAAATAAATGTTTTGGTACATTTGTGTATCACGAGCAACTTCAGTCACTAGGTGGCAGATATCCCTAACAAGCACATAGGTTTCCAGTCAATGTTTGAAGCCAAGGCATGAGTGAGAGTCCAAACATGGGAGAATCCAATTAAGGAAAAGCCAGATACTTCAACTTGTTTATAGTTTTTAACACAATCTAGTCCTTTTCTCATCCTTCTTGGCTATTAAAATATTGAGAGTTTTGTTGTGAGGGTTGGTCTCCATCACTGTAACATTTCTTGTGTAACTGCACAAAAGAATTCAAAACCTTTTTCCAATAAGAAACTATAGTATTTCTTTTTTGTGCAATGTAATAATAGCCTGAACCTTAAGTAATTGCTTTTTTGAACATAAAAATTATTTGAAATAACATAAATAGCATCTATACATATAAGCAATTTGTTCTGAAAGATTACATATGAATAAATGAATAAATATGATTAAATAAGAATATATTTTTTATTTTTTATTTTTTGTATTTCAGCTCTGACAATCTATGCCTAATATAGGCATTTAAATTAGTGGAATCACTAAAACACATAGAAATAGTGTCTAACCATGTTTACCATTCTCTACCATTCTATAGTCTACCTTAATATCTACAATTTAATAAATACTATATGTGTCTTTATATTTTACATAGTTATAGCTATGCATTATGGATTTTTCTGCTACTTTTCCATGCATCTGCAAGGCATTAGATGTGGCAATTTACAGCTGCAATACCTAGTTCAGACAAAATATATCTCAATTTATTGAGCCAAGAAATATAAAATCCTTCTAAATGTGTGCTTCATTCTCATGACACCTCTCCTTTCTTTTTTGATTTACTATGGGCCTTTACAGACTGCCAGAAATAATGCAGCTTGAATCCACTTTAACTGCCCTGGCTCAGTGCTAGAGAATCGTGGGAACTGTAGTTTATTACAGCACCAGAGCTCTTTGACATAGAAGGCTCAATGTCTCAGAAAAAAAAACAG
Organism: Phrynosoma platyrhinos; assembly: GCA_020142125.1. Classification (NCBI taxonomy): domain Eukaryota; kingdom Metazoa; phylum Chordata; class Lepidosauria; order Squamata; family Phrynosomatidae; genus Phrynosoma; species Phrynosoma platyrhinos. Next base: position 53,123,284 of record CM034706.1, on the reverse strand, counting down.
TTCCCATGATTCCCTAGAACTGAGCCAGGGCAGTTAAAGTGGACTAAAGCTGCATTATTTCTGGCAGTCTGTAAAGGCCCTATGACTCAATAATACCTATGATAATTAAACACAGATCATTGAGATGTTCTGGCTGGAAAACTATAATTACAATGTTTCAACTGAAGCAATATCTGAAAACACGATTTGAAATTCATTTCAGATCCTGGTTTAATCCTGGTTTCCCAGATTCTGACAAAATAGTAATCAGAAATTATGTTTAATTAACATAAAATAAATTCATTCATGGCAAAGCAAAAGCAAAGCAGCTTCATATCGCACTATGGGATGTCTAAGCAGTTTACAACTGTGAGCTGATTGCCCCCCAACAAGCTGGGTACTCATTTTAGCGACCTCGGAAGGATGCAGGCCTGAGTCGCGCCTCAGCCCTGGCTGGTGTTGAACTCGCAACCTTGTGGTCTATGAGTGAGTGGCTGCAGTACAGGCATTTAACCACTGCACCACCAGGGCTGAGCAAGCATATAGGAGAAGGGCACGGACAATACAACTATGGTCCAGACAAGCACAGGCTTAAGAACATGTTCTACAACTGAGCCAGACCTTCACAACCTTCACAAACAATTTTTTGATCTCAAGACCTATCTCCAAAGGATTCTTTTTCTAAGAAATATCCCATCAAAAATTCCCATTTCATTTAAAGCCAGATCAGTAACTAAAAAGAAAGTGCAAAACTATTATCACTGATAAATGTGTATGAATATGTCAAAGCCACACAAACACACTTGGCTGACTCAAAACCACAAACTAGTTAAGTAGAGAGGATGACCTTGTAAGGGTACAATTCTTATTCTGTCTGATCATTATCTATTCTGTTTGGTTTATTGCCATCATCTGATTAACCAGATTAACAGGCCTCAAGGCAGTGTCCTGTCACTCTTACTTGTCTCTTTTATATATATCTAAAGCACTGAGAAGAATAACAAATATATTGATTTTGCTCATAGGGCAATGTAGTCATCGGCATTCTTGTAAGATAGATCCATTCAAATTGATGGCCTAGAGACATATTTCAACTTCCTGGGCCTCTATTTTCAGTCACAAATCTGTTCTGATATCGTTCATCCATCCATAATCCAATTCCCTCCATATTGATTGAATCTACTTATTTATTATCATATTATAAAATGTACATCATGCCATTTAACAATATTTTCCAAGGCGGATTATTTTATTGCAGTAAACATTTTTAAAATAAATATTTTAAATATTGAGGGCACAATCACAACCCTAGTGGTGATCACTAAAATTAAAAGGAAGTCTTATGGTCTACAGTCATAGATTTGGAAATCACCACCACTTCAACAGAAAGTAAGCTCACCTGAAAGAACTTTGGTCTTTCCATTAATGCATCACAGGTTTGTATAATATTCATAGGTTCACTTTTCCTAATAATAATGCCAGCAATTTGAAGAATATGTGGAGTTATATAAATCTATATTCCTTCATCCGTTGGAAAATGCAATTTACAATTCAAAATAAGAAGTACAGAATCCAGAACTTAACATTTAGATTTCTGTAGCTTTCACTAATGCCACAAGAGTACAAGAACTTGCAGGAGGAATACATTAAATAGTATGCACACTCATATATGAGCCTGTAGAGTCAATGGATGCTTTTGATTTGTTTATGAACATAGAGTTGTTTTCATCCCTTCAAATATGAATGCCTCATAAATTATAGACTTTGTACTGCAGGTCCCTTTGCTTCTGTGAATTTCAGCTGAGGAAAGTGTTATTTCCCCAGACTCATAAGCAACCTATTACATCCTGGCACTTCTTGATTTCAAAACATCTATTGTAGTTGGGAAAACTGATCAGTCTGGTAAGCATAACAATTAATACTTTTTTGGTGTAGGTGCATATATCAGCTTTTTAAAACACTATGGTCCTTATTTGCATCTTTTAGAAACTAAAGGGATCATATATGTTAGCCTCAAGTCCTCCCTTTTTACTGAAGCTGGTGCTATAGTAGGTTGTGGCCAAAGAACCCCAGGTGCTGAGCCACAAAACCAGTTATCTAGATCCTTAGTCTGTTTTCCAGCTGAGTTTGGCAACAAAACCAATTTGGTTCCCCTAATGGCAACATAACAAGTAAGTGTGAGCCTGTTTATTGTCCTGAGCTCTACATCAGATTTGATACCATCCTGCATGATACCCTTCTAAGCTACGTATTTTTCTGGATTTGGAGTTGAATACACTAATTTTAAATGTTTTCCCTCTTCCCTGGAAGGTTCCAGGAGGTAGGCCTTATGTTCCATTCTATGAAATGATATTGCATAGCTGTCAAGTTTCAACACTGACTCCTGTGCTTTTTAATATGTATTTTAATAGTTAAGTTGTCTGGGAGTGTGAATGTTGGTGACAACAGTACACTAATGTCCCCAAGCTTTGTTTTTTGTTCTTACATTTCATCAATCATTTCTAACCTATGACAACCCTAAGGTGAACCTATCATGGCATTTTCCTGGCAGAATTTGTTCAGAGTGGGGTTCCCTTTGCATTCCCCTAGGGTTGAGAGAATGTGACTTTCCCAAGTCACCCAGTGGGTTTCCATGGCAAGTGGGAAATCAGACTCTGGTTTCCCAGTGTCCTAGTTCAACACTCAAACCACTACAACATTCTGGATCCTATTTTACATCAAAGCAGTGGAATCCAAAATTCATGTCTCAGATCAGTTGAAGATGAATGAATACATCAAGCCTCGAAAAGATAAGGTTAACAGTCCAAATTTTCATATAAGGGTAGTACTATGATTACTATTAGTGTTTAACTATATTATTGGTTTTTATTCTATGGTGACCTTGTACTAGTAGAAATCATTTTCCCTTGTGCAAGACAGGGAATCTAATTTTTGATAATATGTGATCCATCACAAAGTGTCTATGGAGATTATCACATTGATTTTAAAACTAGCTTACCTGATCTGGTTTAAAATTTAAATCAGGCATCATCCTAATCTTACCAGAACGATTTAGCTCCGGTGGCCATTTCCTTAAGCTGAAAAAAAGACACACTGAGCATCCCTGGGAATGGGAATGGACCTGGGATGGACCCAGGTGGAGATTTTGGCAACTAAATCCTTCTGATAAGATCAGGATGCCGCCTGCTTTAAATTTTAAACTGGATCAGTAAGCCAGTTTTAAAATCAATGCAATCATCTCCTAAACCTGTTCTTGCTATTTATAGTACAATGAAAAAATATGCAATGGTCTGCAATAGGTTGGTGAAAATTGGCTGCCCTACCTCACATGACTGGAGGCACTTTTTATGAGCACAAACCCAGCATTAGTTACAATCCATTGTCAAAACAACACCATTGCTGTAAATTGTACGTTTCAAAGTTCCATAAACCAAAGAAGGAATTTGGTACATAGTCTTACAGTAGAGGAGATAACATGACCATTGGAAGGTAATAAGGGAGTGGAAAAGATAACAGAGGCTAGAGCAAAATGGGACAAGGACATATTTATTTCATAGAATCATAGATGCATGAAGTTGGAAGTGACCACAAGGGTTGTCTAGTCTAACCCCTAGTCAAATAGAAATATACAACTAAAGCACTTCTGAGAATGGCCATCTTCTATTCAACTTCTGTTTAAAAACCTTCAAAGAAAGAGAACCCACCACCCTTCCAAGCAGTTTATTCTACTATTTTGTTTCGGTGGTGGAAAGCTTTACTTAGCAAGCTTCACTTGTAATTTAGCAAGATTTGCTTGTAATGCTTCTAATATTTACAGTTGTGGGAAAGCATATTTTTAAAAGGCACAACATGAATAATCTACGAATAAAATGAACAGTATCAAAACAGAAAGGTGCCTTCTCTCTCAGTTTACAGTCTGATTTCAGCTAGTACATGTCACATATTCAGTCAGCTGAATACTTAGAAACTACCAGGAGTTTAAGTTAAAGTCATTTATCCTGCTGATAATGGCTGTGCTTCACTACAGCATCTGATGAATTACTGGGATGTCTGCCAGTGAAATGAGGGATAGGATGTCAGCCCTGCAGGTCAAAACTGACATTATAAAACTAGGGCAAATAAATTAGGTCTTCTTTAAAGCAACAGGAAATCAAAGTGAAAAGTAACTCAATAGCTATTTAATAAGTCTTAAACTATGTGAAGTCAAGAAAAATAACTGCTGCTGTGATTCAGACATCAAAAGGATGTGAACATTGTGCTGCCTTTCTAAAACATGTCATTCCTTCTGTAAAACACATTTATGTCAAATAATTAAATGTTTTAAATCAACAGCTTCAAAATCACAGAAGCTATCAGGCAAAACAAGGAATAAGTAGGGAAACTGTAAGTAAATAACTGTAATAAAGTAGGGGAAAGTGTATAATTTATTATTATCTAATAATATTATTAGTGCTTGTCAAACTAATCAGATAATTATTTATATTTACTCGAGTGGTTTTCAGACTATACAATGTTTACAATATTTGGACTTGAAGGAGAAAAGGTAATCTGCAAAAGATTTCAGGTTTACCCCTTTACTGATGGGCAAATCCTCAAAGGAATGGTAGCTCACATTTCAATAGCATGATAATTCTACTCTGGTCTGAACTTTAAAGACATACTCAAGGTGCTTAGCCTGTTATGGAAATAGGTTCTGCACCTTGGACTTCCTTTAAAGTTTAGACAATTGAATTAATTCACCCCACTGACCTGGAAGCCACCAGCTGCTATTGGGGATACTTCTCTTATCCAAATTGAGAACTGACTTGATTCCCTCTTCCTCTTCATTACATTTGTTATTAAAATTTCATAAGCAAGGTGGAAGGAAAGAAATGGAAAACTGTGGTGCTTGCAAAAGTTTAGACATTCTCCTACATTTTCATTTTTCTGCAGTGAAGGTTCCTGAGAGTGTATGAACTCTCCAGTAATGAAAACAAGAGTGAGCAACTGTGGCAGATTCAGAAGTTACATGTATGTCCTGAAACCCTCTAGAGGCTACTAGACTACTGAAAAATATAGCAACAAAAAAAAAAAAAAAAAACCTGGATGGAAGTCCATTTCTACATCTCAAAAATAGGAAAGTTTGATGTTCTACAGTACAGGAAAGCCTTGAAACCTATTTAAATATTAAATTGTACTTGGATACTTCCAGAAGTACCAATTCACCCTAATGCAATGGGATGAGTGAAGCTGAAAATGCAGGTCTTCCTAACATCTGGATACTTAACTAAAATCTGCACAATCCTGATACTACAGCTTAAATTCTATGTTGTTATGACAGAGGTGGGTAAAAAAACTGGACAACCCCCCTTGCTCCAGTGACCACACTTGGGTGCAAAAGAAACATGCACTTAGAAATGAAGAACTTCCCTTGGAAACTATATAGAGCCAAGATTTGTTTTCATTTGCAGAACTGAGCTCCTCCTCTTATTCAAAGATTTACCCCTAGCTATGTCAAGCCATTTTCATTTTGCCAGCCTAATTAATGTGGGGAAAGCCATATTTTGTTCCTCTTCTTAAACAAATGGAAGTCAGAAACTGTATGCTCCCACTCTAGTAGGGGAACATTAACCATCCTTGCTTTTTGAAGCCCATTGACTTCACTAGTGTATATAGTTCAAACTGCTTTATTACTGGCTTCAGCCTTAGATTCCCTTATTCTCACATTTATAGATGTGGGTGATAATCAAAAAGAATCTCTCCAAATGCTACACCATAAACTTTTTTACATATCTCTGCACTCCTTCACTTAAGGCATGGAACCATTCTAGGAACCCCTTCTTTGGGGTCCTAAAACTTCTAGCCCCTGGTGTCCCTTAATTCCCAGTTGCTGATTAGACCTATTTCTAGATTCACCTGGCCCTGAAGAGGATCCTGGTGTTCTGGCTGGAAAGTACATCAAGGTTACCATAGCTATTCCTGGCACTGCTGCCTCGGATAGGCTTTCACCTGAGCTGAAATACCTGACAGTCTCCTTCTGTCTTTCTTGCTTGGCCCCAGAAAGCATGGCTTGCCTTCAGACTGGGTCATGTGGTCAGTGGGGTTCGGATCTGCTTCTGGCCAGAGCAGACCTGGGCCATTCCATTGTACCCATCTCCTCCACCCCAACGTCTCATTTGCTTTTGTGTTAGAAGACATGAACAACTATATCCACAATGGCTGTAGGTTTCCAGAAGCTGTAATTTTTATATATATATATATAACTTTCCAGGTCTTGGACATGACAAAAGCAAAATGACACTGAAAGTAGTAGTGAACATAACTGACTCAAAACCTAGATCTTTGATATATGAACTCATCCAGATTACTGAAACATTTTGGGACATAGTGATTTTCACTGTTGTATTTGCTGATTTTATTTTTGAGATCCAAATGATGTCTCTCTCATCCCAGTGTATTTTCATGTAATTCCCATCAATTATAAGAGTTTGTAACTCCTTAGCTAAATGCCACATTGTTTGCTGACCCAGTCCAAAGACAAGTCAGCAAATTCACATGTGCAGCTTTTGTTGCAACTCATTTGGTTTGGGGGAAGCATCTTATGACTTGGGTTGTGAGAGTTATTTTTTTTTTTTGGCTTTTTTTCCCTCTCCACCCAATACATTTCTACAGGAATTGGTCATATCTTTAGAACTTTGCATTGCAGAAGACAGGAGATGGGGGAAAAGGAAGGACACATGTGGAGTATGGAGGTGGTTTTGCAAAGGAATCATAGCAACATCTCCATTAAAAAATTTTATTGTGACATCTCTAAAGTTCCAAAGGATTTTTTTTAAAAAAAAAAAAACCTTATGGCAATAATACTAAAATTCAAGAGAGATTTTTAAAAACTTTTTTCATGTTTCTGAGTATTTATATTAGTTTGGATCCACAAGTTCCATGTGCTAGTGATGTGATACTTCTAGTTGCACTTTGTAGGGGGCGATATCTACAAATTCATCCTTTTAGCCGCTTATTCTCTTCAAAAAGGTTATTTGATTTTCAAAGGGTTCTAAAGGATTTCAAAGTCCATTCTGTCAACAAGCATTGCTTGTAATTGCTACATTATGGGTTGGGCAAACCTGTTACTCTCTAGAGCCCAACCAGCAAGGGCCAATGATGATGGAACTAGGAGTTTATCACATGGGGGACAATTGGAAGTATAAACGGTGATAAACCCATCATAATCCTGCAGTTGTGCTAATGGTTCACAATGTCGAGATGAAATGTGATTAAAGTGCCATTACCTTGTGAATAACCAGGCAAGAAACAGCAGCAAATAATTCATGGGATTTGCTGTTTATTGTCTGGTTATTCCCTGGTTATTCACGAGATAATGGTTCTTGTGTTAATCTCATTTTAATCACGTTTTAATGTCAATTTTCATGGTTTAATTACTGTTTAAACTCCCAATTTCCCCCTATGTGATAAACTTTCTAGAGTTCAATCTAGAGGGCCATAGATTCACCACCCCTGCTCTCAATAAATCCTAGAAGAATTATAATTCTATTTACTGTGTTTGTGATAATATTAACCACAGTATAGATAAGGGTTTAACTTCATGTTTATGTACAGGCTGGGGTGGGGGGCTCTGACCTCTTCCCTGGACATCATTCCTAAACCTGATCCTCAGGCAGAAGGGAAAGGTAAGGAGAGAAAGGGGGCAAGGCAAGGAGGGGGCAGACAAAAAACAGGAAGGATGAGTAAGAGGCCAGTGAAGATTCATGGAGAGAGAGATTCTCAGTGATGAAGATCAGCTGACTCCAAAAAACATATCCTACCAGGAGGAAGATTGACTTCCTCTACATGGGAACAGAAAAATATTTTTTAATTTTTCCTGCCTAGGAGCACATGGGAGGAGCAACCACAATCTACAGAATATTGCGACCTCATCTGCTAGGAAATCAAATATTTCAATGATAGCAAGAAACACCCTTCAAGATCCAGTGTGGGTTAATGGTTTAAGTGTTGCACTAGGGATCTGAGATACCAGGGTTCAAATCCCTACACAACCATGGAAGCCTGCAAGTCACTCCCACTCAGTCTTAGGGAAAGACAAAGGTAAACCTACACTGAATAAACCCTGACAAGAAATTGCTGTTGTAGGTTCAACATAAGTTGGAGTCACATAACAACAAAAATCTTCTTGAGATGGGGATATTTGGTTTTCTTACACTGCTTCTCAAGGCTTCAAATGGAAAATGGATAAATACATCAAAGCCAGAACACTAATAAGAAAAAAATCAATTGGGCTAATAACCTTTGTGGAATTATTTGCATAAGCCTAAAACAAGCAGTTGTATTTCTTTGCTCATTTTATTACCTATCAGATGGTTTTATTATTTTCTTTCATTCCTAGCTTGAGACATTCCAAAGTGATGCTGAGACATCCTCTTTCAGAAACAAAGGCTAAAACTCTTACACGTCAAACACACTGAGGCTGCAGTTCCTCCTGGCTCAGAATTGTATGTTAGTTCCACCATGTAGACCTAAACTAGGCTGAGTGCTGTACCATCACCACCACCAGGTCTTACACTACAGCCTTGGAATGCCCTGCTCCCCAGGCATTATGTGAGGATTAGGTGAGGTCAGAGAAGCATCTGGTTATGTCCCCATATATAGGCACAGAATAATTACGTTCTGTCCTCCATTGGTCTCAGCACTGATGTAATTGTTTTGAGTCTGGCTATGGGGGCATAGGGGCGAAACAGATCACCCCAAAGGAGCGGCTCTGTGCTGCCACTTTGCTCACCGGATCAGGCCACAGAAACTGCATGCTGCAGCCCCAATCTGGCATTTTTCCACCTCCAAAAGAAGCAGCAAAATGCTGCTCCTTTTAGGAATGGAAAAAAGCTGCCCTTGCCACCGCCTCAGCACGTTTCGGCACTCCTTTTTGTGTGCAGCGTGTAGTTGCCACGCTGCCAGAGTGCTGCAACACTGCCCACCATCTAGTCATGTGTGCGGCATAATGGGAGCGTCTGTATAGCCCCATAATCATATGCTTCTCTGATCCTGCCTGCACTCCACAAGGTTTTGAATAGTAAAGGGGGAGGGGCTTGAGAGGCTGTACAGTAAGTCCAAAGAGGGTTTGGGCACTGTAAAAGGAGGAAAGGAATACCAACCTACACAATGCTGAAAAATGGACATATGCAGGTGGGAGGGAAGCTTATATCAGCATATGCCCCAAACAGAAAGACAGTCAAATATGTACAGTTTGTGGACTTAAAATAAATGTAAAAATCAGTCTTATTACTTAGATCAATGGTCCTTCTAAATGTTCTAAGCTCTAACGTATGCAGGTGTAAGGGAAACTTACATCAACATATACTCCTAAGAGAAAGACAGTCCAAATATGTACAGTTTGTGGACTGAAAAAAACATATAAGGCAGTCTTATTACTGAGTTAGATTAATGGTCATTCTAAATGTTCTAAGCACTAACAATGCCTTCAATGGCTCTCCAAGAACTGAATTAAGTGTGATACTTTTAATTGGAAATTCTGCAGATTGAGCCTGGAGTCTTCTTAACTAAAGCATATACTCTTCTAAAACTCCTTTCTCTAAAATTACATTGTCCATCTACTACTTTGCATTTAGTGTGTAGTGTGGAAGTGTAATATAGGAAAACTACACCCAATATGCCAGGACCAGGGGGCAAGAGCTTAGAACCCTTGAAACATTAATGCTGTTTCACCTTCTTTCTGAATTAATGAAACTAGAAACCAGGGAGAAAACAAAAAGCAAAGCTTTTATATACGAGACAGGACTTTACTAAACCTTTGTATATAATGGATCTTGAGCATCCACACATTTTGGTAACCATGGAGGTTCCTGGAAGCAAACCCCAGCAGACACCAAGAGCTCACTGTAATGCCAGTTCTGAACAAGTAAAGCAAATCATTGAGATATAATTGGAAATATGAAAGTAGCAGAAACATACAAAGCTAGACACATATATAAATAAAAGTCTTTGGGGGAGAAAACAGATGGGGTGTTGCTGTTGGTTCCAGTATTTGTAGCTGTAGTTCCTGTATTTTTAAATACATGTGTATACAAATGATGTTTTTGCTATCCAGGACTATTTGCAAGCAATTACTGGCAACAGTTGCAACGTTTTATTCCTACACTCCAATTGTGTGAGTAGTTTTTTTTATTCCAAGACATACCAGGTCAAAACATTCTTGAGGGTTATGCGTGCATTGATTGTCATGATTCATGCCAGGTATTTGACCACCTCCCCAACAATGTATTGTAAGGTAAGCTGTAGTGTTTCCATGCCAGACAGTTTCAAGAGGGATGATGACAAAGGTAAAGATCTTTCACCCACTTCTCCCCTTTTCTCTTTTTCTTAAAAAATAATAATAAATAATAAATAAAAATTAGAGTTTATAAAATCATACTGCATCACTGAAATAGCACTTTCGAATTGAAATTATGTTTCACTATTTGGTACGTGTTACATCCCATTGGGACTACTGTAATGCACTCTACTTGGGGCTGCCTTTGAAGAGTGTTCAAAAACTTTGGCTAGTCCAAATAGCTGCAACTAGACTGTTCAACTGGAGCAGGTTACAGAGACCACACAATGCCCCTGTTGAAATAACTCCACTGGTTGCCACTTTGTTTCTGAACACAATTCAAAGTGCTGGTTATGACCTATAAAGCCCTATATAGCTCATGTCCATTTCTCCCTTATGAGCTGACCTGGGCTCTGAGATCATCAGGAGAGCCCTTCTCTCATTCTCACCACCATCGCAAGCACGGCTGATGGGACATGAGAGAGGGCCTTCTCAATGGCTTCCCCTAGACTCTTGAACTCCATTCCTAGGGAAGCCAGAATGACCCCTTCTTGTCCTTCCATCAGCAGGCTAAGATGTTTTTATTCAGATGAACTTTTAAAACAGAAAGTTAAAGAATGAGCTGAGGCATTGTATTGTTTTAAAGTGTACTACTTCAAACACTTATATTTTTTCTAACTATATATTTTTTTCTTTTCACAAGAGATCTGTTTCAATATTGTAATATTGTCTTAATGTTATCTTAATACTGTGACGTTGTAATACTTTAATTCCATTTTAATGCTTGTTTTTTTATGTTTTTAATTGTAATGTTGACCGAGGGAATGTTTTTTCATTTTTTTGTTCTTTTAATATGTTGTAACCTGCCCCGATTGCTGAGCAGAGGGGCGGGCTATAAATAAAATTTATTATTATTATTATTATTATTATTATTATTATTATTATTAATGTTCCTTTGAATTGTAAGTTGCTCTGAGCCAGTTTTGGGGGGAAAGCAGGATATAAATAAATATAAATATAATAATAATAGTTTAGTCAGGCACTATGACTTTTAAAAACCAACAAAAAATCAAAAACATAAGAACAGACTGCAAACTCATACCTCTAGTTTAAAAAAACACCTTCCACTGAGGATCAGAAAAATCACTCTATTCAGCAACAAGCAACCTTCTCTAAAAAAACATCCTCCTCTGAAAAAGAAAAAAACTGTCTCCTCTCATAAAACAAAACAAAACAAAAAACAAAAGTGGCCATTGAAACCAACAAAGTGGACATGGAGGCAACAACTGGTAATAGCCAGCAAAATCATAAGGAACTAGGACTACAAGAGCTTATGCTTTCAAGACCAATCTAGAAGCGGTTAGTATTCCATCACAAGTGGATGTATTTTTTCAAATTTAGGTGGTACATTTAGGATGGTCTCATGTACAAACTAGGAAAAGTGATGTACCTGAATTTCATTCTAGAGGCACTTGTTATACTCCTATTATTTTTTCATTCACACAGAATACAGCGATGCATTATTTGAAATATTTTAGAGAGGAGTTCCAAAAGTAACCATGTGATTCGTGAACGGAAATAAAATTCAGAGATGAAGAATGCCTATATTGGATAACTAAAATGTCTTAAACCATATGGGCTTTTGAGTTCACCAAAACTTGGACAAGTTAAATTCCTTCAGCTTTAGAGGAAGGCAATGGTAAACCTCCTATGAATAAAATAAAACCCTATGATAGGGTTGCCTCAAGTCAGAAATCTTTAAGAGTTCTCTTGAACTCAAAAGCTTGTCTTGTGACATTATTCAAATCTGAATGCTGAAAAATGCCATCTTTAAAGTGCAAAACATCATAATGTCTCTGAACCATTAGGTTCAAAATTGAAGAACTCCATAAATAGCAAATTCATAATGGGAGAAAGAACTTATTCAAATTGTCAGCATCATGTGATGAGGAAAGAATCTGATGAGACAAAACACAGAAATCACAAAATCAAGTAAGGCTAGCAAAAGGAAGGAAGGAGCCCCTGAGGCGATCCTATCATGGGGTTTTCTTGACATGTTTCTTCAGAAGGGTTTACCATTGCCTCCCTCTGAGGCTGAGAGAATGTGACTTTCCCAAAGTCACCCAGTGGGTTTCCATGGCTGAGTGGGGATTCAAACCCTGGTCTCCAGAGTCCTAGTTCAACACCCAAAGTACTACACCACTCTGACTGGAATAGGACTCCACAAGACCAGGGTTTGCTCAGCCATGGAAATCCTTTGTGTAATCTCTGTCAGCATTAGATAAAGGAAATGGCAAATCTCCTCTGAATAAAATAAAATTCTATGATAGGATCACCATAAATCAGAATCAACTTGAAGCCATATAAAACAAGAGAACATAGATAAAGTTATGTAAAGGCAAAGGCAAAGGCAAAGGCAAAGGTATTCCAAGGTTGTCAAATCATGTCCGACTGTAGGGAGCGGTGCTCATCTCCATTACAAAGAGCCAGCATTGTCAGAGACTACTCTGTGATCACGTGGCCAGCATGATTGCACAGAACGCTGTTTATTTTCCAACCAAAGTGGTGCCTATTTATCTACTACTTGCATTTGTATGCTTTTGAACTGCCAGGTTGGCAGAAGCTGGGACTAGTGACAGGAGCTCACCCCATCATGCAGCACCTAGGCCTTGAACTGCCAACCTGCTGATCTTGCAATCAACAGAGCCAACATTTTAACTACTTGAGAAACTGCATATATATATATATATATAGAGAGAGAGAGAGAGAGAGAGAGAGAGAGAGAGAGAGAGAGTACAAAAATGGCTTTTGAATTAATTGCTCTGAAAACAAATTCCTCAAAGTGTTTCATACTCCACTGTCAGACAAGTGGAGGGCTACTACTATAAGTTACTTTCAGAACAAATAAATGGTTTTAAATTCTTTTTTTAAAAAATGTTTTGATCATAAAAGCAAGCAAATTGCCACGACATATTGTTTTCCATAGACAAAAGAATCTGAGAACCACAATGGTCTACTGTCATCACACAAAATTGCTGCAATTTATAGCTCAGCACAGCTACCAGGAATTTCTATATACAAAGTAAATTGCTATAAAAAAATAGTTTCTAATAGCCATTGCAATGGCTCAAATGTAACTGTCAAAATCCATTGTTTCTTGACGCCGTGCTAATATAACTGAATAAGCTATAATGTTTTGTTATTGTTTTAGATGCCACATCAGAAAAAGCACAGAAAATAAAAGACATGCAGAGTAGGTAACATTCAGTTTTCAGTAAAAGATAAATATAAATTTCAGTATACTAAATGTAAGTAAAATCCACTGTCCCTTAACCATTTCACCTGTTTCTACTAACAGTATGATTTCTGATAGTAGAGATGAAGCCACTGGGTTAGCTTCATTTCTACTTTTGGAAATCATAGTCCTAAAAGAAGCTGAAGAAAATTGTTAAGCTGTGCAAAGTAACTTATAAAACAAGAGAACTGTGGTGTAGAGTACCTTACCACCTCCAGTCTAGAAAGATGAAGGTGCAGCAAAAGCAGACTATAGTACTTTCCTACAGAACTGATCATGCAGCTCAGGTACCCACATCTTATAGAGTCAAAACTGAGATTGGATAGATCAGTCAGTCGTGCATTAATGACTACACAGCATGCAACAGAACTGATGAATGCATTTATACCCACATACACACTGCTCTTGAGAAAGAACATGACTGTCATTCTTGGACACAATCCAAAGAAAATTAGACTCCTGTAAATCATTGAATCCAGTGGTAATTAAGCAGAGAATTATGCATAAAATTCCCTATGGGTTAGTGCCAGTGCTGGCTTCCACAGAGCTGGCCAGGATGAAATGCCCCACATTAAGAGGTGTCTTTTTCCAATGCCCCACCTATTGAGAACTTTGCCAATTCTGGGAAACTGCCCAGAGTGACTGGGGCCTACTTTCTCTTTAATACTGTTTTATGTGAGTCTTGCATTAATAGGATAGTTTGCTTTAAAAAAAAATAATTCATTATAATAATTGCTTTTTTAAAGTTGTTCTTTGTTTTTAATCTTTCTTAGTTGCTAAGTTAAAATTCCACTCATGCTAGGAAGTACAAAAGTCAGTGTGGTGTCATGGTTTGAGCATTGCACTATGGTCCAAAATTCATAATTGTAGTTTTAGGAGACATTTAACCTTCTGTTAGAGTGCTCTGGGGCCACAATAAACAACAGTTGCCAGGATTCCCTAGCACTGAGCCAGGGCAGTTAAAGTGGTCTCAAATTGGATTATTTCCTTAGTGTGTTTTGGACATATGACTCTGGAGACTGGGATTTGAATTCCCACTTGGCTGCTGGGTGACCCTGGGCAAGTTACATTCTCTCCGGCTCAAAGGAAGACAAAGGCAAACTCCCTCTGAACAAATCTTGCCAAGAAAACCCAGTGACAGGTTCCCTTAGGATTGTCATAAGAGGGAAGCAACTTGAAAGCACGCAACAAGACACTATGACTTACACCTAAGTTTCTCCTGATTGCTCCTTTTTTATGTGCTAGCTTTGACTATCCACCTCCCAACAATTTTCTTCACCAAAATAAATAAGATATTAATAGATAAGAAAATGGCAATGGACACCACTACAAAACATTTCATTTATAGGATGCCCAGTCCAAAAGTCCAGCATGGTAAACCTCCCTGTTCCCTTCACAGAAGTTAGCGGGCCTTTGCAAACTGCCAGAAATAGTGCAAATTGAGTCCGCTTTAACCGCCCTGACTCAGTGCTAGGGAATCATGGGAACTGTAGTTTATTGTGGCACCAGAGCTCTCTGATATGGAAGGCTCAATGTCCCAGAAAAAAATACAGTTCCCATGATTGTCTAGCACTGAGCTAAAGCAGTTAAAGTGGACTCAATCTGCACTATTTCTGGCAGTCTGCAAAGGCCCATAGTCTTCTAGTAGCTGGAGCTGGTTCTCTTTCTAAAGGAATCTGAATAGATAAGCCACAGTCTAAACAATGGGCCTTTGCAGACAGCCAGAAATAGTGCAAATTGAGTCCACTTTAAGGGTTATGGTTAGGGAATCATGGGAACTGTATTTTATTATGGCACCAGAGCTCTCTGACAGAGAAGGCTCAATGTCTCAGAAAAAAAACAATTCCCATGATTCCCTAGCACTAACCCTAACCCTTAAATTGGACTCAATTTGCACTATTTCTGGCAGTCTGCAAAGGCCTAATATCAACTGTGCCAGAAGCCAAATCCAAGTGATGATGTGTCAACAAATTTTCAGGGCCTTCAAAAACTGGTGAGAGTGTTAAAATGAAAAACCATGGGGACTAGTAGTTCTTTGTCCTTCCCTTTCTAACAACATATCCTTCACACAAACTCTTGGGTTTTTAAAAAAGAAATATATATATTTTTAAAAAAACCTCTTTTTCCCTTGCATCTCCACTCAAAAGTACCTTCTTAACTTGAAGGAAGGGCTCCCTTTCAGCTCTCTGACCCTCTTTGGCTTTGCAACTGTATACATATATATCTAAAGCGCTGGGAGACGGTGGAGAGAAGCTTAGCCTCGGGAGACCTGCGGCAATTCGAGGCCAAACAGGCACCGAAGGACCTGAAAGTGAATGTGGTGGTGTTTTTTCAAGCCCGGAACTTTAAGGACAAAGCAGTTCGAGTTAGTGGGATCTAGCGAGGATCAAACACCGCTCTCAATTCGAGACTCAGCAAAAAAAAAGATCGGGGGTTGGAAGGAGCAGCCAGTTTCGGTATGATCGGCCGAGCATCGTGCGGACAGGGAGCCTTGGCCACTCATCCAAAATGCGGACAACCAGCGGAGCCTCAAAAGCCGACAAGTTTTCAGCGAGCGAGAGAGCAAGAAATGCAAGCCCAGCATCCTACTCAGTGATTCCCAAACCCTGACCTTCCAGGTCTTTTGGACTTCAGCTCCCAGAATCCCAGACCATTGGCCAAGATAGCTG
>CM034706.1:53055555-53074649 GCA_020142125.1 Phrynosoma platyrhinos | reverse complement strand
CCTCAAAGATCCAGGCTATCTGCGACCTCCCAGAGGGCCTTTTCTATTATCACCCCCAGACTCTGGAACGACCTGCTGGATGAGATCCATCAACTAACATCTTTGGACAGTTTTAAAAAGGCTGTCAAGACGGATCTCTTCCGGCAGGCCTTTCCAGACTAAATAACCTGGCCCTGGGCAATTCCCTCCTTCATCTAAACCAGGGGTTGGCAACCTTTCCCCTTTAAGGGCCGAGGGATTTCAGCTCCCAGAATCCCAGGAGCTATTGGCCAACATGGGACTATTGGTCAACAAGACTGAGGCTTCTGGGAACTGAAGTTTCTCAGCCCTTAAAGGGGAAAGGTTGCCTACCCCTGATCTAAACCCTGGTTCCCCCATAGTGTAGCAATGGGATAATGTGCTACGGTTTTTATCATTTTAATTGCTGTATATTGTTTTATGATTTTTAACTATATCACTGTTTAATACTGTTATTAAGGGGGGGAGGGATATGTTGCTTATTGTAACTGTTTTTATCCTGTAAACTGCCCAGATTGGGCAACCATTGGGTGGTATATAAATTATTATTATTATTATTATTATTATTATTACTACTACTACTACACTTCCTCCAAGAGTGTAAAATGTTCTTAGTCATTTTTAGTTAGGTTTCTTTAGAACACAATAGAATGAAAAATGTCAAACTTTGGTATGTCCATTGATAAGGCTTGGACCTTGTTAAAACATGGCAAGCCTTTTCTATCAAGAGTTCACTTGACCAACCCAAGCACTGAAAGAGTGCAAGGCTTCACTGAATAGCCCTTTCTTCTCAACTACTGTATATTCTCATCATTCTTGTCCCCAAAGCCCACAAATTCAAGGCATCAAAAGGAACGCTGTGTGTACACTAATGTACAAATGTAGAACTTGTCTACATGAGGGGGGACGTAGCATCTGTGACAGGGGCTGGATCTAGCTTTTGTGGTCTCACAGCAGTTTCATACCATATTCAGGTGGTAGTTGGATAAGTGGGTAGATAATGTGTTGAGTACTCTTCTTTTCCATGTTTCCATGCAAATGAAGGCATGGTGGATAGTATTAAAAATTCCTGTTTCAAAAACTTATTTTCAGATTTGAAACTAGCATATTAAATTTCATTTAGGAAACCATAAATTAATAAGTACATAGCCGAGAAGTATAATCTGATGTTTTCATAATGCATTTTATGACACACATAATCTGACATGTCCTGCTTAAAATGCCACTGATTTAATTTTTAAATAAATAAATAAACAAGCAAACAAAAATAAGGTTGTAATACTGACATCAATTGATAATTATTTTTCTTGTTTTTCTCTTAATAAATTTAACTTATTTAAATCTATATATAACTCTGGCATGGTAGACACAGGTTGCTGACAGCAGCAAATGATTTTATATGTGAATGAATAATTAAAATGAGTCAAGAGCTGTTAGGTTCTATCCTTGGGCAAAACAATAAAATTTGAAATAACCAAATTATTCCTTCCTGCCTGTCATCTTCCAGGGTTTCATTACAGCTTATGTTGTAGTCTGCATTATCATCTCAAATGCTCCTGGATGAATATTCTTTTATAAGTGAATGAACTTCATGCCTACTGGTGTCACTGATGAAATGAGATCATGGAACCACAAGGATTAAAATTTAACAAACATATTGTATCTAAACTAACATCTTTATGAACCACTGGTTCATTATTTTGATGGCTCTTTTATTATATACACATGTAAAGGAGGACTGATTCTTTAAAATCCTACTGGAGAGACCTCATTTCAGAAGTACAGAACATGTTGATTATTTTCCTATAGTATTTTGGAGGTTTTCTTCCTTTATTTTTGCAAAAACTATATGGGGGAAGTTGCTAATCTGGATGCATAGGTTGGTGCATTCATTCTTGGGAATTTCAGATGGGACTGCTGTGACTTGTAGCTCTCTCGCTAGTGTGTGGAAAGGAATGTAATTAACCTTCAGATTTTATAATGTTCACAACCACAGTGTAGCTCTTGACTACATACTATCTCCTTGTCTTCTGACCCCTTTTCCTGGGCTCAAGGAATTCCTCCCAACTGACACACTGCATTTATATACAAGTCACAAAGCTGCAGATTCAAAGTTCACAATCAGGGGCAAAGTATGTTATTCTAAAAGGGACCAAATATCATTCTTTAGAAAAAGCACCTGAGAGGGAGAAGTCATAAATTTGGACCATGTTGTCTTCCCACCAAATGTCATCTCTGCCTACAAATGTTCAGAGAACTGTGTGCCTTTCCTTAAATGTAGGCTAATGTCTTTTTATTTTGACAGACTTTTGTTCCTTTGCTATATTCTGCTGAAGGTGGGTTTTTTTCTGTACTTTTTATCTTTTCTTATATATTTTGTTTTTGATGTTTTAACATTGTTTTTACCTCAGTGCATTTTAATATATAAATATGATAGTTTATTCAATAATTTTTATTATTATAAGTGATTTTTTTGTTACATTATGTTTTAATCTCTGTCAATAAGTCACCCCAAGTCCTCTAGTGGAAAAATAGCCACAAAATAAACATTATAATTACAAACTTACACTCTTAGCAGATGGGCCAGGACAGCATGGGCCAAGCCCCCCCCATTCCTGTGGCTGATGGGTAAATGGGGTGCCTGCCCATGTGGCTGCAACCTGGCACCCCGTTTCCACATCAGATGTGGTGATGGGGGGGGGGTTCTCACTAACAGCAATGGCTGAGTAAGATAAGGGTGCACTGGGCTATCTGTTCTGCTACTCTGAGATTAGTCTGGATCCATTTGATCCATGTCCAGTCTGCTGGATCAGGGCCTGATCCTGACCAAAGGCTAATGACCTGTGTTGTCCAAACAGGATGATATAAAGCCAGGGAGAACACAGGCCATTTTCCCCATGCAGACAGCCCCTATGATAGCACTTGATTCAAATTGAAAGTACAACAGATAGTAGGGCCCAGAAACTCTAACTCAAAAGTAGCTAACTTACAACCACCTTTGCAGAGCCAAGGAAAACAGCCCCTTCAATTCTGGGTGGGGAGGATGCTTCCACCTCAATCACTAAAAAGAAACACCTCACAGATAGGAACCAATGTTCCTTTTTCTAACAATGGTGTGGGAAACATTTTATCATGGGAAACATCCCAATTGATGTGTGGGTGAACTGAGGGATATCACTTATGTGGGAACCACAGCCTATAATATCATTCATTCATTCATTCATTCATTCATTCATTCATTTCATTTGTATGCCACTGTCTCTGTTTCTGGCATCTCCTCACCCAAGTGCTGGGACCATGAGAAAACCTTCCCCTATAGACCTGTGAAATCTAGCAGGTTCATATGGGGGAGATACAGTCTTTCAAATTGCATGGGCCTGAGCCATATAGGATTTATAGGTCATGACCAACACTTTGTATTGTGCCTGGAAATGAATCTGTAGCCAGTGAAGCTGTTTTAACAAGCTGTATTACATGCTCCCTATAACTGGCACTGGTCAGTTATAGAGAATAAATCAATCAATTAATCTGTATGAATGAAATACATAGTGGGAAGCATATTTAAATATGGCTTTCTATCAAGATTATGAGCTTATCGTTGTACATTAATGCTGAAACAGGACAAAACAGAATTATGAATTAATGGTTGAGAAACTGTCTCCTGATGCACTGTATCATTTTGGCTCTTAATTGTTGGATTGGAGGACAGAAATATGCTTTTGGAGAAGGACAAAGTTGTTCCTGGCTCCAAAATACAAACTTTACAGAATATAACAAGGTCTTTGTTTCAATTGCAAATAATTAAACCAATTAACATTATAACCTTCCTTATTTAACTCCTCCCTTGATTTTAAATCCATCTTACCCCAATGCTCACATTTAGTTATGCTGCTATATGTAAGCCAAGTAGTATTGTCAGCCCATCTTCCATGAAAAGCTTCCTGAACCAATGTCCAGATGGGCAATTTAAAATAAAATTTGCTTTTAATCCTACCCCAAGTAAGTAGTAGAGATCTTCTAATTGGATGGTTCATAAAGTCTTTGTTGCTTTTAAGTTTGTCGTAATTTAAAAAACCATGCCATCCAAATCATAGTTGAACTGCTTCTAGATTGAGTAATTTTTTATCTTTAAGTTTAATCCAATTTTGAACCCATATTAGATTACATGCCCAATAGTATATCTTTAAATCAGGTACTGAATATCTCCCTTTATCTTTTGAGTCTTTTAATACCATCAATTTTATTCTTGGTCTATGCCCCTTCCATACAAACTTCTTGAGTTCAACCTCCCATTCTTTGAAAGTTTTTTCCTTAATCTCTATTGGCAAATTTTGAAACAGAAACATCATCTTTGGGAGAATTGCCATCTTGATAACTGCAATTCTCCCTAACAGAGAGAGATTCATTACATTACATTTTATCAGATTATCTCTTATTTCTTTCCATACAGGAAGAAAGTTATTATAGAAAAGTTTTAAGTTGTCTTTGGCAATCCATATTCCCAAATATTTCAATTTCTTCTCTATTTTACATACAGAAATTTCTTTTAACAGCCTTTCTTCCTGTTTTGTCATATTTTTGGTTATCATAACTGTTTTACCTTTGTTGACTCTCAAACCAGAATATAGCTAGAGAGATGGGATGAGCTAGAGAGAATATAGCTTAGGAATTGTGCTGTTTTACAAGAGATAGGTGATTTGTTAAGAACAGGGGAGTGAAATGTCTGCATTCCTCCAGATGTTGTTAGATTATAACTCCAAAATCCTTTGAAACTCATTGTGCCAGCTAGGACTGATGAACACTGCAACCTAGCAGCATCTGGAAGGCTACTACACATCACCTAGTCTGGTTGTGACGAATGTAAGAAACAGTACTGGTGCCATTTCAAAAATGACATTCTCTATTTAGGTCAGATTTGCAGGGAGGATATCATTGTTCTTACCTTTTGTATAGATAAGTATTGAAGAAATAGTTGAGTTTATTTGCTGAAAGGGGTTTGGAATGTTTAGGCTAGGATTTTAGACCTTGTAGTCATTTTGTTTGATGAATTAAAAAATATTTTTGTCAATTAAAAAAATAAGAAAGAAAATAACAAGGTCATGGTCAAAGATAGTAGCTTGAAGGCAGGGCAAATTTTTGCTGTGAAAGGAAAATGGGCCAAATATGCCACTCTCCTGCCAAAAAAAAAAACCCACAGCAGCAGCAGCAATTTGGCCACTTTTAGTATAACCATGCTTATTCCTGAGTATGAGATTTGAATCCCCAGCCTCGTGACTTGTATATGAATGTTACATGCCACTTGGGAGGAAGTCTTTGAACCCAAGAAAATGGGTTAGTGGTTGCCTTCTGGGGCAAATTTTCAGGATTACTGAAAGCGTTCTTTGAGCTTTTCTATGCTGGTTTTCCCAAAGAGTACTAAAAATAGCTGAATGAATTAGTCATTATTCTGGGATTTAACCACTGCTAATGGCCTTTTTTCATAAGATGACCTTGTTTACCCCATGATATTGACAATGAACTCATTAAGTAGTTGACTGTACCTTGACTGTGGCCATCACTGATTTTTCCAATTATCCTTTAGCTTTTTCACCTTCCACAGGAATCTGCTGTTTCAGACCCTACAATGTATTAGCACTGATAGAGCAATAGAACAGTGGAAAGAACTAATAAGATACTAGAGAGCCCTGGTGGTGCAGTGATTAAATGCTTGCACTGCAGCCACTTACTCACAAACCACAAGGTTGTGAGTTCAATACCAGCCAGGGCTCAGGCTCGACTCAGGCTTGCATCCTTCTGAGGTCGCTAAAATGAGTATCCAGCTTATTGGGGGCAATTAGCTTGCAGTTGTGAACTGCTTAAAGACTGCATAGTGTGGTATGAAGTGGTATATAAATGAAGCTGCTATTGCTAAGATACAGCACTTGTCATTGCAGTTATAGTTGTAATGCATCTACATTTTATAGTGTCCAGCACAAACAACTAAGATAGAAGTTGAAAAATCATTCCTAATATTTAAGTGATTACAAATAACAATGATCATTTGTAGATTACATAGCAGTTCAAAATTAATAAAGGGGCCACCCCTTGCCACATATGCTAACACCATTGGCTATGTGCAGTAAAGCTCTAACAAACTAATTGGATCAATTATCAAAATTTTTTACCATGACGTTTTCCCAGTGTTGGCTGAAGTCTATCATCCTTCAGCTTAATCCCATTAGATCTAGTCCAAGGGATCATGTTATACTGTAAATACCTGATATATGATAACTTTTATGTTACAGGCCAGGTAATTTAAGATATAAATCCTTGCTTTTCTTCTTCTTTCAAGGAAGAATAAGGCAAAACTCTACAACAACAACAGCCTTTTATTACAGTCCGCAGACCATCACACAACACATTAAATACAAAAACATATTATAATAGCTCTTGTTTTGTTAATTGCCCTTGCATCAATCTTGACCCATGGCAACCCTGCTGATAAGACATCTTCAAGACACTCTGTCCTCCACTGCTCTGCCCAACTCCTGCAAACTCATACTTGTGACCTCTTTAATGGAGTCCATCTATCTAGCATGTGGCCTTCTTCTCCTCCTACTTCCCTCTACCTTTAACAGCATTATTGTCTTTTCCAATGAGTCCTCCCTGTATGGTTCGAGTCTATATGCAGAATTTTGAGCTTGATTTTGCTTGCATGGGAGATCAGTGCTATAGTTCTATAGTTGCTGCAGTCTTTTGTGTCTCCTTTTCTGTGGCTGAGGATGAATATTGATTGTTTTCAATCTTGCCCATCATTTTGTTTTCCATATCTGTTGATATATGTTGGTTAGCACTAGAATTGATTCTGTCAATGTGGGTTGCAACAGTTCAATTGAAATATCATCTGTTCCTGAAGACTTGTTTTTTGCCATTTCTCTTATTGAAGTTTCCACCTCACTTTTTAGAATTTGGGGTTCATCTTCATATGGCTTTTTGTTCCATGTGTCTGTCATGTTGGTATCTCTTTTATATAACTCTTCTGTGTATTGAATCCAATGTCTTTTTGTTCCTTCCTGGTCTTTAATTATGTTATCTTTATTGTCATAAAGTGTCCCAGTCCTTGGTTTGAACTTTCCTTTGATTTCCCGTATCTTGTGGAAGAAATCTCTCATTCTTCCCTTTTTGTTGTTGTCTTCTATTTCTTTGCATTGATCATTATAATAGTTTTCTTTATCTTTGCACATAGGCTGCTGTACTGTTGCATTAATGATTCTTATCTCTTTTTCATTTTGTTTCTGTTCTTTCCTTTATTGCTTGTAGCGTTTTATCCAGGGGTAGGCAACCTGTCCCCTTTAAGGGCCGAGGGACTTCAGCTCCCAGAATCCCAGGAGCTATTGGCCAACATGGGACTATTGGCCAACATGGCTGAGGCTTCTGGGAGCTGAAGTCCCTTGGCCCTTAAAGGGGACAGGTTGCCTACCCCTGGTTTTATCTGACATCTATGGTTTCTTCTCTTTCTTTTTGTTTGTTAGAAGTGCCTGTCTGCAGTCCTCTTTTAATATGTCCCTGGCTTCAGTTCAAAGCTCTTCCAGTTCATGGTCTATTATGCTTAGTAGTGAAAATCTGTTCCTTATATTATGAGTGAATTTTGTGGAGATATTGTTTAAATTGGGGTAGGCAACCTTTCCTCTTTAAGGGCCGAGGGACTTCAGCTCCCAGAATCCCAAGAGCTATTAGCCAACATGGGACTATTGGCCAACATGGCTGAGGCTTCTGGGATCTGAAGTCCCTCGGCTCTTAAAGGGGAAAGGTTGCCTACCCCTGGTTTAAATTATATTTTGGTATGATGACTGGTTTTGTTTTCTTCTTGAGTTTTACTTTTATTTTTGATATGAGTAATCCATGATCTGTACCACAGTCAGCACCTGGTCTAGTCATGGTCACCAGTATGGAGTGTCACCATCTTTTACTTCCAGTTATATAATATATTTTGTTTTTTGTCTTGGCCATCTGGTGATGTCCATGTGTATATCTGGTTGTATTCTTTCTGATTGCATGAAAAATGTGTTTGTGATGAATAGGTTGTTGAATAGGCTTCACAAAAATCTATCAGATCCTCACTTGCTTCATTAAAATATATATTTTAAAACATATATTTTAAAACATATAATACTATTTAAATATGTTGATTGTTAAAAAAAGCATGATAATAAAAACAAAGATAAATATTTGTATCACACACACACATAACTTTTATCATTATCACATGAGCCGAAATCATGCATATATATAAAATATTACGTAGCATCTATGAAAACAGCAAGGGTGTTAAAAGCCATTGAGCAGACCTAATTGTTTCACAAGTACAGATATCATAGTCTTACACATTTTAAAGTGGAGAACAATTTAGCCACTGTGAGGCAAAACTCCATTCCTCTCCCTTCACTGGGCAGGAAAGAATTATATTGTTGCATATTTTTGGAAACAATTCCAATTTGTAAAGTCAACATTTATGAAAATTTCACAAATTACAACTCGCTGCAGGAACTTTATGAAAAGTATAAGCATTGGATGGGTTGCCTACATGCTTTTAAAAACAATAATCTTTCTCTGTTTGTGAGTGTGTGCATGCATGCTTTACTGACAAGGTGGAAAAGATTAGTTTTGGGCCCAATGCAAGGAAAATGAACAAAATGTGGGTAGACAGAGGAGGCAAGGAAAGTCCTCATCTTTTTGTCCTCTCGGGAACTATACACTTCACTTAATAATTCACAGTTAATGATTTTCCAGTGATGTGTTTTAACATGACAGCACACACCCCTCATCAAGAGCAAAATATATTTTAAAAATATAATATAATATAATATAATATAATATAATATAATATAATATAATATAATACAATATAATATAACAAATGTTTCTTACATCTCTAGTGTTTATGTGTCCACTTTCAACATGTTCTCCAGGCTAAAAATATTCACTTTCTTTTACCTTTCCTGAAAGGACGTATTTTCCATACTCCTCACTCTATTAATTGCCCTCTTCTGAAAATATTCCAGTTCTTCAACAATCTTGCTATAACACCGCACACAGGACTCCATACAAAGCCTGTTGTTTTTTCTACACAACCATTTTTAAAAATTAAGTGTTTCTGTCCTCCTATGCATGTTAATCCTTATTGTGGGGTGGAGTGAGGGCTCTTAGGTCCCTTCCTGTTTCTTCCTGAATTGGATGGGATCCCTTGAGACCATCTAAACAAATTGAGCTGCACACCTACTGATTTGACACATATCCCCTTTTTAAGTAACCCAGTAGGAAGTTACTTTGGAGTTCCACTTGCATTTTCCATTTCTGATGCTGCCAAGACCTTCTTCCCCCTCCAACCCTGGTGAAGAGATGAAACTGAGCAAAATGCATGAGAGAGAAGTGTGTATGAGAAATATATTTAAATGAAGGCTTTTATTCTAAGTAAGAAATCTACAGTAGCAAAAGGTATCTCGCTTCATGAAGGGCCACCTTCCTTTCAAGCAACCTAGGAAAGTTACAATTTACAGATTTGTCTAGAGCAGTTTCAACCAAGTCAGTAAAACAATCAAAAATCCCTGACATGACTAATTAATCCATTCTCCTAATGGAATCATGAGTCCTGGATGCTCATGAGGGTACTTAGGAGTCTGGAGCTTCCACTGAGGTGAGACAGACACCCCAGTCCCCAAGGTATCTCTTTTGCTCTTCTTTGTTAGACCTTCTCCCTCATGGTTACCTGTAGGTTTTATATTACTTCCCTTAGAGTCTCTGGAATTTTCTCCCAGGCTTGTCATTTTGTTGGGCAGTTTTCTCTCATGATCTTTGATTTCTTGTGATACTAATAAATGCAACTTAATACTATTACTTTATTAATCCTTTGTTACCTAGAAAGAAGACTGTTCCCTGAGCTGCCCAGATAATGGGAGAAGCCTGCTTATCACAGGTGAGATGAGGTTAGAGAAGTTTCATTTGCAAGCCTAGAAATTTCCTCAAGTGTTCTTATATCTCCTGTACAACATGTGGTATTGTCCAAATGGAAAGTATCTTCTCTAGATGGCATCAGAAGGGAGAACTATCATGTGTGAAAGCAAAGTCCACTTCTATGGGAGTAGAGGCATAGTTCACGTCCACACACCCTGAGTTCAGATCTGTATGTCACTGGGAGGATGATTTTATGCCAGTGGAGAGATTTGTTAGTGGGCATTATTGTTTGGATATGGATGCTTTTGGTTGGTTAGGAAGTTTCATGATATCTAATATTTTGTGGATTTAGGCATGCTGGAAGTTTGTTGGCTAAGGAGATGCAACTTTTTGTTTTCTTTAGATCCATCTGGGAGCCACTGACTTATGTGGCATTTTCCATTACTTATGCCATGCCCTGTGATTATCTAACTATGATGCTTGGCTTGGAAGATGTCCTTGAGATGATGGAATGGCTGACACTTTATATGGGACATAGAGGAGTAACATTACCATGCCTTTATTTCAGTGCTTCTGTGTTCAGTACTTAGATATCAGTGCTACACTACCCTGGCAGCAGCTCTGATGAAGGACTTCTAAATGCAGAAATTAAATCTAGGGCCATGGGGCTTTCACTTTGAGGTCAGAAGTGACTTCATGACTGTTGGAAGATTTTTACATTCTCTTTCCCCATCCTTAGATAAGTAGGGATTTCCTGCATGCATACTCTCTTCTCTCTTGCTCTCTCTCATTCAAACTAACCATGTGATTTAGTTAACTCTCCCTTTGAGATTAACAGATTCTCTCTCAAGATTTTCAACTGAACTGCATGTTTTCCATTTTCCTCCTCTTTCAACTTTCTTTGAAAGATGGTGAGATAAAGATTTTTTTTAACCTGAATTATTTACTAACTAGATTAGGACATAGCATTTATGTATATATAGATTAAAGGCATTAGTAAACTTTTGTTTTACATTACAAGCTGTTTGTTGTTTTTGAAGTCAGTTTCAGTTCTTAGGGATGCATATAGTTAGACAAAGGCACATTCTGCTACTCTGCTAATTGAAAGCTAGACTCTAAGAGGCTTGGCTTTGCACATGATCTCCAGAGCCAATACTCAAATGACTATGCCACACTGACTCCAAAATACATATACTCTCTCTCTCTCTCTCTCTCTCTCTCTCTCTCACACACACACACACACACACATATATATACATACAATATGTATGTAGAGAGATCTTGTAGCACATACTGATTCTACAGACTAACACAGCTATATCTTTTATATATACAATTTGATACACACATGTTTTATGTGTATAGAAGACTGTATGGTTAATCTACTATTTTAAAATATTATATGAACCATTTCCCCTATGTATTCATTTTGTTCATTTAAAAATCTATAAGCCATCTTTTAGGGTAAACACGCCTAAGGTGATGACATAAAACCAGAAATGTAAGAATGATATCAACTTAGTTGTTAAAACCAATTGCTAAAACCAAATAGATCATGAAAAGCTATGGAATGCCCTTAAAGACATGGGAGTGCCAACACATCTGATAGTCCTGATGAGGAATCTGTACTCAAGACAAGAGGCTGTTGTCAGAACAGAACATGGAGAAATAGAATAGTTCCCAATTGGCAAAGGAGTCAGACAAGGCTGCATCCTTTCACCCTATCTGTTCAATCTGTATGCAGAATATATTATAAAAAAAGCAGGCTTGGACACAGAAGGAGGAGGAGTGAAAATAGGAGGAAAGAATATCAACAATCTAAAATATGCTGATGACACCATAGTACTAGCAGAAAACCTCACAGACCTGGAACACTTACTAGAGAAGATCAAAGAAGAAAGTGCAAAGGCAGGCTTAATGCTGAACATAAAGAAAACAAAAATAAAGACCACCGAGGACCTTCGCAAGTTCAAACTAGACAATGAAGAAATAGCAATAGTAAAATAATTCCCATACCTGGGATCAAACATTGATAGAAATGGGGATTGCAGTCAGGAAATCAGAAGAAGATTAAGAATGGGGAGGGTGGCTATGAAAGAACTAGAAAAGATTTTAAAATGTAAAGATATACAACTCAGTACAAAGGTTAGAATAATACAAGCCGTTGTATTCTCTATTACCATGTATGGATGTGAGAGCTGGACAGTTAAGAAAAATGATAGGAAGAAAATCAACTCCTTTGAGATGTGGTGCTGGAGAAGAGTGCTAAGGATCCCATGGACAGCCAAAAGGACTAACAAATGGGTCCTAGAGCAGATTAAGCCGGAAACCTCCCTGAAAGTCAAGATGACCAGACTGAGGCTGTTGTACTTCAGACACATCATGAGAAGGAAGGACTCATTGGAAAAGACAATAATGCTGGGAAAGGTGGAGGGAAGTAGGAAGATAGGAAGGCCACATGCCAGATGGATGGACTCTATTAAGGAGGTCACGAGTATGGGTTGCAGAATTTAAGCAGATCAGTGGAGGACAGAGGGTCGTGGAGATGTCTCATCCATAGAGTCTCAATGAGTTGAGATCAACTTGAGGGCAGTTAACAACAACAAAAACCAAATAGTATTACTGACAATTCCAGTAGAGGCCTAACTCAATTATAGCCCAATATAAGCAGGTGAATCTTTAGGGCTCACATTATGCCCTACTTGACAAAAAGTGGGTTTCTACTTTATATCTGACCTAAACTCAACTGTTAATCCCAACTAGAGCAGACCTATTAAATCAATTGAATTATGACATTTCATTGATTCAGTGGCTCCATTCTAGTTGGGACGAGCAGTTGGATTTAGGCACCTGAGGTTTGCTTACATAGATGGTATTTGAGTATTCCATTCTCACGTGTACAAATAGGGATGACAGAGCCAGTTATGGTATACTAGATCAGCATGTAACTATTCCTGTGCCTGAAGTATTTTGCATTCTCTGTTAGCTGAAGCAAACACAAAATTACCTCAATTTATGTTTCAACTGACTGGTAAGTAAGACAAATCCTTTAACTGACATATTGCACTAACTCAGGAATTCCAGATAATTCTTAGTGAACCTAAATCCCCCTAAAATGATATGTGTAGGTTTTGCACCCTCTTATTGGATTTTCCAAAGTAATGAATTTTCTGTAATCACCAGTCAGTGAAAACAGCCAGCCAGCACAAAGAGGTATTTGCACAGAGAGACACATGTGCTTTCTTATAAACATAAGTTCCTGTTGCTGCTACCAACTGATGCTGAAAGACTCTGGTTATCAGAACTTATTTTTGGCTGTCAGATGAAATTAACTGGAATGTTTCCCTCACATTTTTTGCTCACAACTAAGGACAGGTATGTCTCAATATACTAGCAGACCTTTATGCAAATAGATAGCTTATGAGTGAACAATCTCTGGGGCCGGGGGAAAGCTGTCAGGGAGCAGAAGTTCATCTCATGAAATATAGTCAAGGGAGGTAGTTACAGCCTGTGGAAATTATTAATGATAAGCAAAAGAGTCTGAAGGCAGCAGTAAAACATCAAAGGAAAACACATCCAGCAGCCACAACAAATAATAGTATTTCCAATTGTATTAACAAGGCTTTCTTGAACACCCTGTTTTGAGTGTTGGAAGCTCCTAATGAATTTCTAAAAGGACAAAAGGGAGGTCTATTGATCAGTGGTATCACTAGGTCTGGTATCAACTGGTATGGGTGTTCAGAAAAGGCTGCCGGGAGAGTAATGCCTTCCCCTGTCCTCCCCACCAGTTGCCTCACTCACCCAGCTGTGCACCACCCCTGGCCTGGCCAAATCCAGAAAGGGCTTCCAGGCACTGACGATAGTGCTAGCTTACCCTGCCCTCCCTCCCCTCCCTCTGCCTCACTCGCTCGCTCACTAGTTCACCCACCCACCTCTTGTATACAAGGCAATTGGACAAGTGAAACAGTGGGAGGGGATAGAAGGCATGTACTCACCCTCCTTTTCTGCTGCCTTGGCTTCCTCCTTGCAGAGAGAGCAAGGAAAGTGGAGAAGCTATGAGGGGCATACTCACATCTCCTCCTCTGTGGTCTAGGCTTCTTCCTCATGGGGAGAACTAAGGCAGCAGAGAAGAATGGGCACCACACACACACACACACACACACACACACAGAGGGAGGAGGGCCTAACTGGTTGTCACCCCTCCTCTGAGGCGTCATCCGGTGTGATCTGCATTTCCTCTTGCCCCTTAGCACAGGTCCTGAGCCTGATAGTTCTCTTGGACCATTATTTGACATAATGTCATCATAAAAAATAAATAAATCTTGGAATGATTTATTGATAGGGTTGCCATGTTCCACTCCCAAACATCTAACATGCATATTATGCAAATTCCAGTTGCAAAAATAAATTTTACATTCTCATTTAATTTAATTATGCAAACTAATTCTAATTATGCAAAATCATCACATGAATTGTCACTTTTTTCATCTGTTATGTTGAAAGTTTATACATTTTTTAAAAAAGTGTATACCTTTGTTTGTCTGTTTAAAGTGTTGGATTCGGAATTGGGAGACCCACATTCAAATCTGTGCTTGGTGATGGAATTTAGTGTGTGACCTTGGACACCATACATCAGGGGTAGGCAACCTTTCCCCTTTAAGGGCCGAGGGACTTCAGCTCCCAGAAGCCTCAGCCATGTTGGCCAATAGTCCCATGTTGGCCAATAGCTCCTGGGATTCTGGGAGCTGAAGTCCCTCGGCCCTTAAAGGGGAAAAGTTGCCTACCCCTGGCCTAAAGTGTTTTCTGAGAGGCACAAAATTTGGGAGTATAACACATGATGTCTCTGAAGACCAAAAGACAGAGGTTTTATAGCCCTGACACCTATTGGGAAGGTATGGTCTCACACAGACAGAGATGGTCCCATGCCATTTACATTCCCACCCTGTATTAGGCCAGGGTGGTATTATGTGATCCTGGTAGGCATTGCAGGTACCAGAATATACCTCGAAGTTTATTCTGGAACAAGGATGCAAAGGTAGAAAAAAAAAGCCATACCTTGTATGAGCTTTTAAAAATAATCAGTTGCATGTTAATTACTAATAGGACCCATTTTTTTCATTTATTGCATATGGTATGCTGAAATGGCTCTATTTAGCCTACTGGCCACATTCTTCTACTTTTTTTGTTGGGAAAAAGATTACTTGCCTTCCACCCTTGCCTGTCCATATCCATAATCAATTAGGGATGCCAGACTGAAAACTGGAGATGGCTTCTGTGCCATTAATGATTTTATAGAAGACTGAATTTCAGCAGGTATTTCTTCTTATCTGGTTGCATGATAAGCAACAAAATTTCCCTCTTCTACAAAGCTGTTAAAGTTACTCTGGCAACCCTGGATTAGTTGATTCTTAGAAAGAGCTGTAGGCATCTTATTTTAATACCATATAAAATATTTATTTCATTATTAAAATGTTTAAATCCCATCCAATGTCATATGAACAACATACAAGTAAAATCATTTTAACAGTTTATTTAGGTTCAATTTATTGATTTTTGTTTAAAAAAATATAAAAGTATATTAAACAATTTATCAAATTAAAATACGTTAAATAGTTTACACAGTTTTAAAACTATTTATATACATATTTGGGAAGAAATTGATTAGGCTCCAAAGATATTAATGAAAAGCCATGTTTTAATTTGGCACTAGAATGTTGTCAACATCAGTCTTTTAAGTGGAGGGCTTTTGCAGAGAAGGTCTGTTCTGTATCTAGGAGTAACCTATCTCCTATTTGTCCAGGATTTACATAGGCTCTAGCCATGCCACCTGGTGTCCATTTGGGCCATCATCTGGCTTGGATTCAAAGCTTTTGATTAAAAACAGAGTGAGTCTCTAGCCCTTGAGTTACGGGGCAAAATGAGGAGAAAGTTTTTGGTTGAACTGTTATGCAAGAAACAAGTCTGCTTGCAAATTTCAGGCATGAGGAAAAAGAGAGTGCCTGGTGGAAGCAGAGTAGTGCATGAAGCAGGGGAGGAATACATTGCATGATAAGAGGGAGAGTAGAAGGGAATGGTGAATCATAGGGGAAGTGGTGGAGTGCCACTAACAAGGGAAGAGTGCATTGCAAGGAGAGACAATTGGGGAGTAGGAGGGAAGGGAAAGTGAGTAGTGTGAGCAGCAGAGTGCAAGAAACAAGGAAGGGTAGATTGCAAGGGTATCAGTTGAGGTGGGGGAAATAGGAGGGAAGGAGGAGTGAGTGGTTGTGTGGCAGAAGCAGAGGAGAGGAGCCCTGGTGGCTCAGTGGTTAAATGCCTGTAGTGCAGCCACTCACTCACTCACTCATAAACCACAAGGTTGCAAGTTCAATACCAGCCAGAGCTCAGACTCTACTCAGGCTTGCATCCTTCCGAGGTCACGAAAATGCGTACCCAGCTTGTTGGGGGCAATTAGCTTACAGTTGTTTAATATGCATACAAGAGAAATATTATTTAGCTCTAGAGCAGGGGTAGGCAACCTTTCCCCTTTAAGGGCCGAAGGACTTCAGCTGCCAGAATCCCAGGAGCTATTGGCCAACATGGGACTATTGGCCAACATGGCTGAGGCTTCTGGGAGCTGAAGTCCCTCGGCCCTTAAAGGGGAAAGGTTGCCTACCCCTGCTTTAGGCATTGGTGGCACCTCTGGGCCATATAACACATAAATGGATGGGGATTAGTATTTTTTCAAGAACTATCCCACCCTATTCCACTCTAAACAATGGTACAAACCAGTTTAAGAATCTTGTGTATCAGGCTGCAGTAATTTAAATTTATCCAAGAAATCTTGAACATATGGTTGTCTGAAAACCTCCCCAGATACTTCCACAATAAGATCATGTCTAAAGAGGAAGAAAGTTAGATTGTTTGTCTTCTCTCCTTGTATTGCTGCAAGGCTACAACCAGCCCTGCACAAATATGAATAGCTTCCCCCCTGAAATGCATAGCAGATTTATCACAGTAGGGGTCTACTGTTGCCTCTTTGAGTTTGATCCCAACAAGTTTGATTTCCAGGCTTGAACCTATTGCTCCTACTTTGAGTTTCCTCCCATCATTATGACTTGGAACAACTCTTCTGGACAACTTTTTCCAATCCTAGACCAACATTTCAGCCATTAAATGATGACATCAGTGATTTAACATAATAATCTGGAAACATGATGCAACCTGCTTAGAAGGAAAGTTTTTGCCTTACTTTAGAACAGTCCTGAGCAAAGTCTATTTTACTAACAATTACAGGGTAACTGAAAAAGTTTTTTTTCTGGTTAAGCTTCATCTAATGAATTCTATCTTCTCCTGCAAGCCCATCCAGATATTCAGAAAGTTACTTTTGGACTACAAGTCCCAGAATTTCCAACCACCATGGCCATAGAAACTGGAGAATTATAGGAACTGTAGTCCAAACCAGAACATTTCCAGGCTCAGGACTTAACCACCTCTTAGCATCAGTAACATCAAAAATTAGCAAAAGCATTTGGCTAGTACTGTCTATTGCCAAAATAAATTAAAGTAAATTTGGAAACACACACACACATATAGACACACTAAATTATAAGTGTTGTCAGCTGTGAACTTTAGTGTTAGCAGCCAAATCACATGCCATAAACCTCACCATCTCTTATGGGTTTTATAGTTTAAAATCCATAAAATCTCAAGACTGGCCCTTGTGACCCTCAACACACATCCTCATGACTCTATGAGTATCATTCATAATTGATGTTTACAAGCTGAGATACTTCTCCAGCAGGATCTGTCTTTTTTCCAAGTTAGCAAGGAACACTGGAAAAAGGGCTCAGAAATTCTATATGCATGAACAACAGTATTCACTACTCACCAAGGTATTTCTACTAATGTGATTGTTTCATATAATACTGGAAAAGTACTTGTGTTTTTATACATTTATCAGAATGCCAATTATCTTTAACCAAGTCGTGCTTGTTCTTTATTTGGTTTTGGACATTCTGTGTGGTTCTGATCCTAAATTATTCCCATAACTGGTACTCACATTGCAGTTTTGAAGTAGTAGCTATAAAAAAAAAGACACCATGCCTTCTTGATTAGCTTTTGATTATAGAGTTGCAAAATGGCTGGAAACCACTGCCTTGGGGACCATTTTCTTTTTAAAAGGCAGGGTTTTAAAAAATTAATTAATAAGTAATAAACATGGCTCTGGCAGAGGGATGGGAATGGACTTCCAAATGTTGTTGAACTGCAACTCCTAGATGCCATAGCCTGTAGCCAGCTTCTGTAAGGGTTGCTGAGAGTTTTAGTTCAGAACCACACAGAATCTAGATGGCTACCCAGTGCCCACAAAAGTAGAAAGAATCAGAAACAGATTGTGGTGGCTGTATCATTTTGGAAGTAGCTTTTAGGAACTAGGGGTGATCTGCCAGTTGAGCCATGCTGGCTAGCTGGCTATGATCCTGTAGAGATCCTGGCCATTATATCAGGCTGCCTTGGGTACCTACTTGGTTCACAGAATACTATAACAGGTTGAATATCCATTATCCAGAATTCGGAAACACTTCAAAATCCAAAATTGTCTGCATGGGTAGCTAATAGTGACCATTTTTTTCTTTCTGATGATTCAGTTTACACAAACTTTCTTTCATGCATGAAAGTATTAAAAATACTGTGTATAAAATTAACTTTAGGCTTTAAGGTGCATATGAAACATAAATGAATTACATGTTTAGAGTTGGGTCCCATGTCCAAAGTATCTCATTATGCATGTGCAAATATTTGAATAGGGAGACCCACATTCAAATCTGTGCTTGGTGATGGAATTTAGTGTGTGACCTTGGACACCATACATCAGGGGTAGGCAACCTTTCCCCTTTAAGGGCCGAGAGACTTCAGCTCCCAGAAGCCTCAGCCATGTTGGCCAATAGTCCCATGTTGGCCAATAGCTCCTGGGATTCTGGCAGCTGAAGTCCCTCGGCCCTTAAAGGGGAAAGGTTGCCTACCCCTGGTCTAAACAATGCATTTGGTTTCAAAACTATCAAGGAAAGGAAGCTAGGGAAAGGAGTGCAATCAATTCTGATCACTGTCCCATTAAATGTGAGACTAAGGGCCTCGGCAGACGGCTAATTGGGCCGTCCTCGAGGCAAGGA
>CM034706.1:53024275-53043990 GCA_020142125.1 Phrynosoma platyrhinos | reverse complement strand
GAAGAGAGTGCTCTTGTCCATAGAAACCAAGCAAGAGATCATAGAAAAATATGAAAGAGGGATACGCTTGGTTGATATCGCAAAAGAATATGGCCGTAACCCATCCACAATCAGCACAATTCTGAAGCACAAGGAAGCCCTAAAAGCTGTGACTCCTTCTAAAGGCATCTCTGTTCTTTCAAAGAGGAGGTCGGCAGTGAATGATGAAATAGAGAGGTTGCTACTTCTATGGATAAAGGGGAAAGAGATAGCTGGAGACACAGTGACAGAAACGGCGATTTGTGAAAAGGCAATGGCCATCTTCAATGACCTCGTGAAGAAGGATGGAGGTGAAGGAACTTCAGATTCACAACCAAACCTGGAGTTTAAGGCATCGCATGGGTGGTTCGACAAATTTAAGAGGAGGACTGGAATTCACTCTGTTGTTCGGCATGGCGAGGCATCTAGTGCCAACCAGAAAGCAGCCAATGAATTTGTTCAAAAATTCAAAGAATTGGTGGATGAGGAAGGTTACGTCCCACAGCAAGTTTTTAATTGTGATGAGACGGGCCTCTTCTGGAAAAAGCTGCCTCGCCGTACCTACATCACCACTGAAGAGAAGAAATTGCCAGGCCACAAGCCCATGAAGGACCACTTTACGCTGGCCATTTGTGCCAATGCCAGTGGGGATTGTAAAATTAAGCCTCTGCTGGGCTACCATTCAGAGAATCCAAGAGCATTCAAGGCTCATAAAATAACCAAAGAAAACCTTCAGGTGCTATGGAGGGCCAATGCCAAGGCCTGGGTCGGGTCAATGTGGTTTCTGGCCTACTGTGAAGCATTACCTCGAGGAGAACGATCTCCCCCTCAAGTGCCTCCTCATTCTTGACAATGCTCCTGCCCACCCGCCTGGCCTTGAAGATGATATCCTGGACCAGTTCTCCTTCATCAAAGTGCTGTTCCTGCCACCAAACACCACCTCCATCCTCCAGCCCATGGACCAACAAGTGATTTCGAACTTCAAGAAACTCTACAAGAAACACTTGCTCAAGAGGTGTTTCGATATCACAGAAAATACCCAGCTGACCCTTCATAAGTTTTGGAAATAGCATTTCGATATTGTTGTGTGCCTCAAGATTATCGACTTGGCTTTGCAGGAAGTGAACAGACGTAACCTGAATTCTGCTTGAAGAAAGCTGTGGCCTGATGCTGTTTCCACACGAGGGGTTGAGGCCGTGTCTGATGTTGAGTCTGAAGTTAGCAAAATTGTTTCACTGGGAAAGTCCATGGGGCTTGAGGTGGATGACGAGGACATTGATGAGTTGATTGAGGAGCACAACGAGGAGCTTTCTACAGAGGACCTGAAGGAGTTGGAGGAGATGAAACACACGGCAGTGCAGGAGGAGTTCCGTAAGGACCAGGAGGAGGAGGAGGAATCAGCCATTCCGACATCCGAACTCAAAGACATTTTATGACAATTCCATAAAGTTGTGGAATTTGTCGAAAAGAGGCACCCAGAAAAAGTGTTCACCAGTCGGGCTATCACTCACTTTGATGATGTTTGCCTTTCGCATTTTAGACAAATTGTTAAAAGCCAACAAAAGCAGGCATCCTTAGATCGGTTCTTTATGAAACAGAGTGAACCTAAATCGAAGAAGGTGAAAGGTGTCGACGATAGCAGTTAAAAGACAAAAGAAAAGTTAAACATTAAAATTTGTTAATTTCTTTTAAATTGGGTGTGTTTGGATGCCTCCTCCTCCTCTTCTGTCGTCTCCTCTCTCACTCACTGTTGCCATCGCACAGCCGGCCGACCCGAAAGGTAAATGAAACTCTTTTTTAATCTTTACATTAGTCCCCACTGCCGCTGCCATGATGATATTATTGTTGTTGTTACTTGTTCTTGGAGTTTTCATGGCAAAATCTCCACAGGGGTTTTCCCATGGCTTTTCTGGAGCTGAGTGTGCATGCATATTTTTTTTTAAAAAATAATTTTTTAAAAATTTTATTTTCATTTATTTATTTATTTATGGTGCTTCAGGCCCCCAATTGTCTGAGGGATAGCAACCTGGCCCCTGGCTCAAAAAGGTTGCCTACCCCTGGGCTAAACGCTAAAGGCTTTGTTCTAAGGCCCTCTATGAAACGTACTTGCTCAGAAATGCTGGGAGAGGCATGTTGTGGGCTAAGGAGAGCATTTGGGGCACCAGGGGAAGTGCCAGATTACAATCCCATTCCCTTACCAGTGATGGAAATTGAATAGCACTCCATCAATGGATATTTGGTACAGACTCGCTACAAGTATTCACCCTGCAGATACTTGTAAAAATTCTTCCTCCACAGACCAGAAATGGATGTCAGCTTCCTCTTGAGAGCACATAATTATGATAAACTGTGATATAATTATATTGCCCTTCCCCCTGCTGCTCATGTTGTATTGTTGTGTTGTGTTGTTTTGTTAGTTTCGGAGCATGTTGTTTTAATTGATAATTAGTTTAATACTGTTTTAAGGGGTGGGAGGGTTGGATGGGTATATGATTGCTTTTAACTTCTGTATCTTCTGTTTTTTTAATTGATGTAACCCGCCTCGATTGCTCCGCAGAGGGGCGGGCTATAAATAAAATTTATTATTATTATTATTATTATTTCTTCATTTGCAAATGTTACAGGGTGCAAATTATCCATCCATGGATTCAATCATCCATGGCTTGAAAATATATTTTTTGCGATTTTATATAAAGGATACCATTTCACTATGTCATTATATTTATTGGGACTTGAGCATCCACAAATTTTGTTATCTATAGAGGGTCTTGGAACCAAATCCCAATGGATACCAAGGGCCGACTGTATGTTTCATTTTTCAGAAATCTGACATGCAGTGTTACATGACTCACTAAGTAAGTCTATGCTCATTAACAGAATTCTACAAAAGTGAATACAAACAATATTGTAATATAATTATTAAAAATAAATAGTAGATATATATATATGGCCCTCATTAAGACACCCTTTAATTTTTATTACCTTGCAAAGAATTAATAGTCATGCAATACTTCTTTTTTTTAACTAGTCTGATGCTACTAAAAAGCATGACCTAATTGTAAAACACACCACTCAATTAGTCCACTAAAGCACTATATTCAAACATGGAAGAAATAATAATTTTTGACTTGATAAGCTGCATTGTTGACAATGTTAAAATGTTAGAATCAGAAATGTGGAAGCATGTAAAGAACCTAATGACTTTACTGACTGGAAGATGAACAAGCGCAGATACTTGTAAAAATCATTACTTTAGAGTCACCTATATTGTGGTGTACAAAACTCAATCCTTTCCTTTGGTGTGATAGAATAGAGTGCTTTAGACTTCATTTATACATTTTTTAGCAACAGCAAATTTTGACTTCCAAACTTTTTTTTAATTGATGATTTCCATGTTCCAAAGTTCAGAAGGAAAGATAATTGTGTAAAATTCAAGAGGCTCTGTGTGAATGTATAAATCACTGTATTACAGTAATGGCTTTAAAGATCCTGTTGTAAGTGAAAGGATGTACTTTAAAACTCAGTACTTCTACAGATGCTTTGCAGAGTAGGCATTAACTTTGTGTGAAAATCTAATTTGGTAACAAATAGCATACATGCTTTTCATTTTCTTTTATGTATTTTATGGATTAGATGTTCCATTTTCTTCATATGTTGCTAGAGCTATTTCTTCTGGAATCTAAGACGACACATACCACACAGAACAGATGCCTCCTTTTCACAAAATCTTCCTTTTGTGTGGGGAGCCATTCCATACTAGCAGTTCACCACACAAAGACAGATGCCATGTGATTTAAAGCAGCCTCTATATTGAAGCTATAACACATACAATGATCTGAACTCAAGGATTTGGAGGTTCACTCAACTATACTGGTTCATCTTCTTGGCTTTCAAACTAATATAAAGAACTGACTACTGGCTTGGCAACTAGTGTTGCTTGTGGAACTGCCAAGGCATCCTTTCCCAAGTACAACAACAGTTTCTCATCCCCGGCTGCCTTCAAGTATACTGCTCCACATAATGAATCATAGAGGAAACTGAGCTTGCACAATAAGGCACATGACTTTCTATTACTATTTTATGATTCTTCCAATAAAAAATGAAAAGCATTAATGCAAGCAAGCAGATTAACTATGATTTTTGTTCAAAATAAAAAAGCTTGCTATTAATTTTATTTCAGGACTGATCAGGATGCTAATCAGTGAAAAAATGTACATAAATGAGACATCAAACTAGAATGGCACTACTCTGTAATTTAGCACATCCTCCTCACTTTCCATGTGGTGTTTATTCAAATTATGAAGATACAGACATAGTTTTGTTGTTGCGGAGCTAGATGAAAGAAGGTGGCAGTACATAGTAGTCATACTTTCATAGGCTAGTCAGGCTGCGATATTCATCAAGTATGTAAACTAAATATTTTTCAAATGACTGCTCAGAATCATTACTGAATATGTTAGGGTTTTGTTTGACAGATTTTCCATTTATATACACATGAAGATTATAAAATGAAATATGAAAAATATTTTTGAAAAACCAAAGTCATCATGGGTTGTTTATAGTCTAAATGTATGATGTAATATTCAAGTTCTGAGAGGCCTGTGTAATGCAAGAAACACACTCTCTTTTCAGGATTAATATTTACAGGAACATATGTTCCATGCAGAAAGTAATTTAAAATATGCAACTCAAATATATTCAAATGATATGAGAAGTGTTCATAGGTAGATGTAGAAGTGGTACTTGGTTCTGCTCTTTCCCTTTCAATATTTATATGAACAGAATGACTTCCAAGACTTATGAAAAGGGAAGAAGAACTCTCAAGGAACCAGAACATGAAAACAAATTCTGTGTGTAAATCTTAAATAAGGCACAGTTTGGATATTAAAGGAAACTGGTTTAAGAAATGATTAAAGCTCTATGTAGGTTGTACAGTCAAGATTGACAAAAAGGGGTAGGAGAATTCATCCTGGTCCTTCATGGGCTGAGATAGCTTCTGCACTGGGTAGCCTCTGCTATCCAGGTAGGCTCCTTTTGCATTTTATAGAAAAACAGAGGTTTAAAGCACATGGATGAAAAAGGCTCCGCACTGCAGAATTTATACCTCGACTCTGAGATGTCAGAAGGAGCCATGCAGTTTAAGGACATGATTAAACACAAGGACCTGATGAGAGGGCAGCATAGGCCTTAACTGTCACAAATTATGCAGAGCAGACAACTGCTTCCAGGTTGTATAGATCATAGGTAATCAGATTCAGACTGTTACTGTTTTTGCGTGATGACAATAAGTATAGTAATACACACTTTCGCCAGATTCTTGGACAAAATAAATAAATAAACCAGATTCCACCACCAAATAAGAAAACATGGTTAGAACAAAGCCACAATTTTGCCTCATCCCAAGCAATTTATTTGAACCATTTTACTTAGATGTTTTGCTGTGCAAATGTAAAACTGTCATTTAATTTATGAGTTTAACTATACACTGAAGTTTTCAGAATGTAGTTCTTTTGGAATAATACAAGCATTTTTTTTTCAAATATTCATACAAATTCTCTTATACATTTTAATTTAAAATTTACAAGAACAGTCTTGGATAGAAGTGCTGTACTACACTGGCATTTAAAAAGCATGCAGACCATTGAGACATTTACAGGTTCAAATCTTTATTTTTTTAAAATTCTACATGTCTTTTACAATACAATAATCTGTTACTTAAATGGCCTTTTTATAGTTAATGTACAATGGATTCTTCTCCGCCCTGAACCTCAGCCATGAAATACAATTTCATCAATATGATTTTTCTAAATAGAGCAATACAACAAGACATCTCTGTGAATTGGGAAGGCTCAGGCATTTTGTTTAAATATAAGAAGATCCCTACTTCCCTTCAAAATCTGTGATCAATCCTCCAAAATGTTTTGAAGACTGGAGATTTACCCAGGGCTGATTCATATCAGCCTAACAAGATACTTTTTCCTTTTCTCTGCCATTTATATTAAGGGGCTTTTAAATGAAATGAAGCAAGTTGCAGTAGTTACCTTTTCATCTACTGAGGCAAACTCATGTTGAAGAAAATTATGATTATCTGCATGCAATGAACACTCTTTTTTTAGATATTTGATGTATTTTAATACATATTATAAAGAATCTGTTAAAGAGTGCAAGTACTTTGATAATGATTTCACTAAGGACATATGCTGGTAATGACAGCTAACATTTAACACCTAATATGAACTAATGTATATTTAACAGGCAATTAAAATGGCTAATAAATAAGCCATGATACACAAGATTTGCCCTTTCAGAAAATGAACTCATTTGGTCCACACTTCTAAAGTTATTTGGGTAAAAAACTGGAACAGTTAGGCCAGATGTTGCAATGAGATGCTTTTTTTTCTCCCAAATGTAACACATTAAACAGAAAAAGTATCCTATTGTGGAGCACTGTCATGTGACCTCAGTATAAAAAGATGGCCTGCTGCTTGGAGACAAATGAGACCTGAAGCCAAAAAAGGTGGTATTGAGCTGAATTTCCGCGAACTGTTATACTTTCTTGTTCCATGGCACTGCTTTTACTCTGTAGAATTTTGTACCAAGAGGAACTTTAAATCTATTTTGTGCCTAAGCAAAAAAATAAATAAAAATAAAAATAAAGAGAGAGAGACAGACAGAATTATTTCAAATGCTTTACCTAAACTAATCAGCATATAAAACATCTTTTTGAGGAATGGGATTGTCAAGTGTGTGACATTTCACATTCTTTAAATGTGCACTTGTTATGCAATCACAGTTTGCCCATTACTTATAATAATCACTAATATTTGCACTCTTTCTCCTTAATGATGCTAGCTAAATGTAAATCAAATGCTCTCAAACTATCTCAGCAGATAATATCCACTTGTGACGAATACAAAATATACATGCTGGGGAAATCTGAATGGGCAGGTTGTGAGTTCAATACCAGTCAGGTGCTCAAGGTTTTCCCAGCCTTGCATTCTTCCCAGGTCACTAAAATGAATAAAATTGTAGGGGCAATTAGATTACACATTATTAACCGCTTAGGGAGTGCTTAAGTGCACTGATGAGTGGTATAGAAACTAGCGATAATATCACTAGATGCCAAAAAAGCATTAGACAATCTTGACTGGATTTTTATGTTGGAATGTCTGAGAAATATGCAAGTTGATGAGCGGTTTTATAATGCCATTAAGAAATTATATACTGAACAGAATGCACAGATCATAGTAAACAGGGAAAAGATGAAACCTTTGCCAATACAGAGGTTGTCTGCTCTCCCCTCTACTTTTTATAACTGCTTTAGAAGTACTAGAAAATAACATAAGGAAAACAAGGAAATAACTGGAATTAAGATGAAGGACACAGAACACAAAGTGAAATTGTATGCTGATGACATGCTGGTATACCTGATAGAACCTACACAAAAAATTGAAGCATTCCTGGAAACATTACAAGACTTTGGGCAAGTCTCAGGACTTAAAGTGAACAAAGCGAAAACCAAGATGCTCACTATGAATATGGAGAAAAAAGAGGTTGAGGAACTGAGTGAGAAGTCACAGTTTAAGATAGAGAAAAAAATGAAATATTTAGGCATTATCTTTTCAAAGAAGAACACAGTCATCTATAGAAATAATTATAATAAGATCTGGAACGAGATTAAACAGGATCAATTGAAGTGGGGAAATTTAAAATTATCTTTATTAGGTAGGATAGCCACTATTAAAATGGCGGTACTACAAAGGATGTTTTTATTTCAAAATATCCCAATCTTTTCCAACGAGAAACCATTTAAATCTTGTCAAAGAGAAATAGCAAAGTTTACTTGAGCAGGGGATAAACCCAGAATTAAATTTAAATCATTGGCAGTGGAGAAAGCTAGAGGGGGTTTAGGAGTTCCAAATGTAAAGATATATTATGAAGCAGCCTGCCTAGACTGGATAAGAGAGTGGATATTATTATCCAACAAACAGCTTCTTAGTTTAGAAGTGAGTGGCAATAGTTTTGGTTGGCATGCTTATCTATTTTATAATAAAGTGAAAGCCAACAGAGGCTTTGAAGACCATATAGTCAGGAAAGCCCTTTATAGATTCTGGGTTAAATACAGGAGAATGATTTCCTGGGGAGTACCACTTTGATTATCACCTGTTGAAGCATTCCATCGTACAGAGAGTGTTACAAAGGGCACATGGCTAAGGTATGGAGATATATTAAAGATCTGGATAATAAACGAAGGCTAAAAACAAGGGAAGAACTTAAAGCAGAAGGGTTCGATATTCCCTGGGTTACTTACCATCAGATAAATGAAAGATTTAAACTGGATAGCAAAATAGAAGAATTTACCACACAGAAATCAGAATTAGAGACCATCTCGACAGAGGAAAATAATCGGATAATATCTAAACTATACAAGAAGATTATAGAAATTGAGACAGCAGAGGAACAAGTCAAAGATTGCATGGTCAAATGGGCTCAAGAAATGGGAGAAAATATAAATATAGGTGACTGGGAATGAATCTGGAAAAAAGGCTAAAATACACCCTGTCTGCAGATGTGAAAGAAAATTATTACAAAATCCAATTTAGGTGGTACCTGACTCCTGTGAAAATTAGTAAAATTTATAAGAACTTATCA
This sequence comes from Phrynosoma platyrhinos, assembly GCA_020142125.1. NCBI lineage: Eukaryota > Metazoa > Chordata > Lepidosauria > Squamata > Phrynosomatidae > Phrynosoma > Phrynosoma platyrhinos. The sequence goes on along the minus strand of CM034706.1, from coordinate 53,035,320 downwards.
GACAGATGTTGGAAATTCAGGAGGGAAAGAGGCACAATGTTTCACATATGGTTGACATGCAGCAGAGCTAAAAATGGTGGAAAAAACTTAACAGTAAAGTCAATGAAATACTGCAGATGAAATTGAAATTAGCTCCAAAAGTGTATATATTGGGAATGGTTGAAGAAAGATACGAAAGCCTGTATGGGAGAGTTCTTTTTTATTTGAACATGGAAGCAAGGGTAGTGTATGCCAGAAAATGGAAGGAAAGAGAAGCCCCAGATATTACTGAATGGCTACAAAAAATTGTTGAATATATGGAAAATGATAAGCTTACTTTGTTGTTAAGAGACTCATCGAAAGGGAAATTTGAAAAAGAGTGGGGGAAAGTAATTAACTATATAAATATATAGGAAAACTGAAGTGTACTATCATAGATTCCCCTGATTCGTGTAACTGAAAACCAATCAGGCTTGCCCTAGCAGAAATTTTATTTTATGTAAGATGGCAGAGTTATTAACTGGAGCGTTCAGCATTGTAAATATTCATAGGACAAGTAAACATGTAAGTGAGAAAAAGTAAATTAAAAGGGAAACTAGACTAAAGAAATGTTGGCGAGGAAGTAATGTATTGTCAGTTTGTTTTGGTGTATATATGTTGTATTTGATACTTTTTTTGATTATATGTTGGTTTTGTGATTATATGTTGGTTTGTCTGTTAAAAAATAATAATAGCCATGTGCAGGGGAAAAAATAAAACAAATTCAATATTTAGAATGCTTTTAGACCTAGCAATGGTTTTAGCGTTAGAAGCTGAAATAAAATTTTCATAAGAAAATAGTGACAATCAGAACATTGAAGTGGTAGTCTGCAAGTAAGTTTGCGTGTAAGGAGTGCACAACCATGTTCTTTTTGTGAAACAATGTAATGATTGTAATCAGCCATTACCTTTTGGGTATACTAAGCAGCATTAACTTATTATTTTTAAAACACTGTCTGTGGTGATCATTTTTGAAGATTTGGCATTATTTGTCTAGTTTTATGGCCTAAAAATAATAAATAAAATAAAAGTAAGCCATTACTTGCAACACAACACATAATGATCATTAGGTAAAAAGTTAATTTTAATAAAGTCATGTTCATATGTTAGCTTCTAAAATAACATTTCAGGCTCTGGTGAAAAAGGTAACCTGGGCTGAATTGTAGCATACAGCAGCTGACTGATGAATGAAAAAGTTAAAATTGCTTTCAGTATTGCTCTTAAAATGTATTTTTAAATATGCAGAATTATGAGCAAAAATCAAAGAAAACACAGACAATGGAATCCTGTTACCTGATTTAAATGAACCATATTCAGATCTCTTAAAGCTTACCTTTTTTGCCTGACAATATTCCTTTTCCATTACTTTTCCTAACACCCAGGGCCTTCGAGTTGTACCTGAAGCTAGAAAGAAAATATTCATTAATCATGATGATAGTAAACTATTATCCCTATGTGCACAGAACTGTCCAATGCCATACATCTAAGCAACCACATATCAGTTTTAATTACCTGAGCGAATAGTAACAACAGCAGCATTATCAACCATACACTTGATGGTATTCTCATATTATAGGATACATAAGCTGGAATCCTGTTCAGTATTTATACATCATAATGTGGCCTGTTATGTTGGAATCATGTGCTTTTTGGATTGTGCAGTGGAAGTGAGGAACTGCCAGGGGAACTTTCTCCCTTGACAGTAATGGCTTTCTCTGCCTTCACCAGTCAAAAAGATCTCAGTCATAATGGGTACTCAAACTGTCAAGCTTTTCCAAAGTATATATGTGGATGTTTCAAAACTGTATGAAATGGAAAAAAATGGCACACTCATATACTGTGATATGCTGAGATATGCTTGTGCATATGTCTTTATATATCAGATATAAGCACCAGAGAGCCAGTGTGGTGTGGTGTAGTGGTTTGAGCACGGGACTATAACTCTGGAGGCCAGAATTCCATTCCCCACTTAGCCATTCTTTTTGTGGAAGAAGAGTCTTCAAATTAGGGAGATGATGTGCCTCCCTAGGGCTTTTTTTTTTTTTTGCAGAGGCGAGTTGTATAAAAAAGCTAATGTCACATAGGTGTATTTAAGGAAGAAACCTACAATATTTCAGAACAATGTCCTGAGAGTTATGGAGAATGAAAATGTTTCTGCTCAACTGGCATTAAGTCACAAGTACAAACAGAGGGTGGTGGTGGTGGTGGTTATGGAACATAAAGTAGTTGAGGTAGAACAAGAACATCTAGCAAGTGCCCAGTGTTGTACCTGCCTAGATTCTACCGACTGTACAAAACCTCTTTTAGCAATCTTGCTATAAGACAGAGAATGGGCACATAGTATTCAGCATTTCTCTACCCAATCTGGTGTTTTCCTTATATGGTCAGTTTGGAAAGAAATAAATCAAGTTTTGGAGGCAACCTGTGTGTGTCTCTACGTCCCTCCAAATTAAAATTGTTGTAACACCTTCAGGATAGTGCTCAGATTTGGACCACTTCAATTTAGACTTATCACAGAGGTATCTGATTCATCCTGATGTGGTTCTTGATTTGGGATTGATCTAAACAAGAAATGTACCCTCAATGTGAATGAATATATATACATATGGAAGTGGACACATAACAATTAGAAAATCTAATAAGTGAATAAGTTTTGAATGTATTAGATGAACACTTTCTTCATGGTTATGACACTTACCACACTCACCTGGTTTGAGATCCAGTGCAGCAAGAGATTCCGAATGTAAGAAATACAAAGTTGGGCTAACAGTAAATAATACATAGTTGTCATGACGTTCATCCAAAATAATGAGAACCAAATCGCCAACCTGAAAACTGAATCAAAGGAATAAGACACAGTAGCAGACATGCAGTACAATTTTAAGCATAGTCATTCACAATGAAGTCTCATTACATTATTAGGTTGACTATCAGGTAATTTGTACATAAGATTGCAGCCTAAGCCTTTATGCTACTCACTGGTGTACTTTTGAAGTACCACATAGGTTTTCTTTCTCCAACAGATTAACTGTTGAAACTCTTTAAATACTTTTGACAATATGGTGGACTTCATTGAATAGTTACAATAAACCTCAAAATGAACTGCAGAGGTTTTTTGGGGGGGAGGTGTTGTTTGGTTTTGTTTTGCTTTTTAAGAGACAGAGTTGTTAGACTAAACCTGGAGAGAAAAGATATAAATAAGGAGAATGGAGGCACAAAACACCATTCAGGCATACCACATTTAACAAAGCCATTTTACAAACTCATTTTCTACCTGTCCGTCCCCCCTTTCCTCCTTATTCTCTGTCTAGTTGGAAGAATTTTTAGCAGCACGGGGAGGATGGTGAAGGAAAACTAAGGAAACACAGACTTTCAGTATCAAGTTACAGCAGCATGTCTACAGTAAAATGCAATAAAACTTGAGACTGTAGTTGTATGTGTATGCCTACAACAGACAAGGTAAACAGCTTCTGCTTCCAGAATCCTTACTGTCCATATGTGAACAGCAAAACAGAGTGAAAAGGGGACAGCAGATAAGCCTATCCTGAGCATGTTAAAAAGCATTGGTTTTGTCACCAAGATGGAAACCAAAGAAAAGTGGAAGCTGCAAAAAAGTTGTGGGGAGACCAAACATTCCTGAATGTATTTTGGCAGAAATGTTCATGTGATCTCTAGAAGATTCAAAATAATTTTGTTTACTTATGCAAGGGTTATATGACCTGGTTGTTGAGAGTTTTCGAAAAGAATGTACACTAGCTTAAATCCAACTGTTAATCCAATCCCATTTAGATTAGATTAGACCTATTCTATTTTATTCAGCAGGCCTACTTTAGTTGGGACTAGAAATAGAATTTAGGCTTTTAGAGTTTTTGTTTTTTTAAAGAGAACAAAATAGAAAAGTTTTATTTGACAATTAACAACACATATACTTACTCTCTGATGGCAATTTTTTCAGAATGTCTTAGAGACACTGAAGACATGCTTTGAGACATCTGCAAAAATGGGGAAAGCATGATTATTTGCTTATTCTGGCAAACTGTCATACCACATGTTCAAACAATAGGTTGGACAAGGCCACACTCATAACATGCTAAGATGAAACAAAAGACAGTGGTTTTTTGCTTTTCATTTAGTACTTATTGTACTACCAAAAGGCCAATCTGTTGGGAAGGAGTACCACCATATCAAAAGACCCTAACATGGTGGGAGTCTGAGCATTAACAGGAGAGGAACAAGTTAAACTCATCTTCCTTGCTTTGTGTAACCTCAAAGACTTCATCAGAATGAAGCAATTTTGTTAACTCTGCTGAAAAGACAGCTTCATTTAGATTCTCTTCCCAGCCAGCCATTTTCATTCCAGCTGATCAATGTGAGAGCAGTTAGTCAACATTAAGAAAGAAATAAGAGTTTAGCTCCCTCCTTCACTCCAAATCTTTTTGCCAGTGTCATGTATTAAAGATTCTAGGTCTGCTGGCAGAAATTCTCTTGTTTTCATTATCATATATGTCACTATGGGAGCCTTTCTCAATGGAAGAATTGAGTAAGAACAGTATAAGTTTGCCTAATCTAGAAGCAAAGAAACTGACATGGTCATCATCACAGCTACTTGTGCTTCAAGGCCGTTACTGGGACTTTAACACAGTATGAAGAGCAGTTATGTAGCTCTTGAGTGTACATGTATGATTTGGACCCCTCATAACAAGCCTGTCAAATATAAGAAATATTTGGGTATAGATCTTTGGAAATGAGGTGGAGGCACTTTCCATAAATAGAGCCATTCTTTCAAAAGTTGGCAGATTGTGGATTCAACTCTATGCTTATAAAAGGAGTCCCCTGTTGGGAAAAAGGGCATATATAAACTGAATAAGTAAGTATCAATGTCTTTTGAACATGTTGTTTTATATCTGTATTTGCATATGCATACAGAATATATTATCTTGGAGCTGGGACCTAAGTCTAAACACAAAATTCATGTTTCATATACACCTTGTATGCATAGCCTGAAAGTAATTTTATACAATATTTTAAATAATTTTGTGCATGAAACAAAGTTTGCGTACACTGAACCATCAGAAAGCACAGGAGTCACTATCTCAGTCATCCATGAAAAATGTTTTGGTTTTTGGAGTATTTCAGATTTTGGAATTCCAGATAAGGGAGATGCAACCTGTATTTGAAGCCAAATAGGTTGTTATATGGAGCCTAGGATGCTGTTATATAGAACTGAGTTGTGGTTTGAAACCTGGGAACTGTTGCACAGTAGCGGAGCAGGCAAACACAGAACTGAGTTGTGCTTTTTATGCTTATTTTAAAATGTCCAGATTGTAAGAACTAAATAAAACACTTAGTGAACTGTAATTCTTCAGTAAATATTCAGTACATGAGAATTTCAGGAACCTGCAAGCTCTAAATAAAACATTATTTCTTCCAACTGATGAATTTTACACCCTTGAAAGGTCAATTTCATGGAATTTTTAGGTTCAACCACCATCTAGAATATATTAATATTTGTCTTGATTTCAACATAAATTCTAAGAATAATTTCTAAAGCTCTGTTTCCAATTACAAGAAAAATCAAATCAAGAAGTTATTTGAAAGGATCCTTTTCTCTTAAGGCAGTGGTTCTCAAACTGTGGGGCAGGGGAGAGTTGCTCAAGGGGGGACGGGACTTGGAGGCCCTGATCATCCTCTTCCTCTTCCACTTCTCAAACTCTTTCTGCCCAGGAGGGGAAGAAAAAGCTGAGGAGAGCGCTTGGAGAAGCCACCTCTGCCTGAGGGAGGTGGAGAAAGACAAGGAAAGTGGGGAGGATCACTGGATCACAGCCTCTGGCAGGGCCCATCTCAAGCCACCACTTCTTCTCTCACCCATCCCCTCAATGCTTTGGTTCTCAGGATGAGATGCTCCTGCAGCCTAACCAGAATGCACCCTAGGTGTATGGTGGTCAAAGGAGAGCCAGTGTTCGTGACGGCCCCCGCAATGAAGGAGACCGTTGGTACCTCTTGCTTGGGGCTGTCATCATTACCTGGCTCTGGCCTGGTCTGCTCAGAGGCCGAGGAGATGTGGCCTTGATGGCTCCATTCCTGAATGAAAAGTATGTTAGATGGGCTGACTGAGAAGAAGCAGTACAAGCCACTGGAGCAGTGTGTGCACCTTGGCTTCCTGTTGCTTTATGCTGTCACCTCCACCCTCCTGGCGGGCCAGCTTGGGGCTGCCACTCACAGGTGGAGGCTTGTGCCAAGCTCTTCCGCTAGTTTGGTAAGGCAGTCAAGCAGGGCAAGGGCTGGACAGGGGCCAAGTAGATAAAGAATGAACAAAAAAGTTTTTTATTTGAGCAGGTGAGTGTGCATGTGTGACACCTGCATGTAGATGTAAAGGGGGTCACAAGGGTAAAAAGTTTGAATTAAGGCTTTTGTTTTCTACACACCAAATTGGATCCAAAGATTCAGATGCTTGAGAAGAATCCAGATGCCTATAGGTGTGCATGGGGGAAGAGTGGGTGTTCACCCTTACTTATTGCCCTTTGTGTCCCAAAGCCACAATCCAGAGAATTGATATCTTTTGAAGTGGTATGCTATACAAATTATCAAACCCACCCAATTCAAGAACATAAGTGCCTTTTTGCTGAAATCTTTGGATCCCAATCTTTCAGAAAGGCAGTCAAAGACTTATAAAGCTGGAAAATAAAACCTGTACATATTTTTGTGGGTTTTTCAGGCTATGAGGCCATGTTCTAGAAGAGTTTATTCCTGACATTTCACCAGCAGCCATGGCTGGCATCTTCAGAGAATGCTGGCATGGAAGAGAGTGAGGTATATATACTGTTGGTTGAGAGGAAGTGATTTACATTTTAGTCTTGTGTTTTGTTCTGTTGTTGAATGGCAAGGCCTCAGGGTGTCTATTTAATTAATGATCCACTATCTGCTGGGAAACCCCCTTACCCTGGGTGGTTTTCATTTATATTTGCTGGGTCTTGTTTTAGTTGCTTTTCAGGACTGGTAGCCAAACTTTGTTTACTTTAAGGGTTTCTTCTTTCCTGCTGAAGTTGTCTAGGTGTTTGTGGTTTTCAATGGTTTCCCTGTGCATCCTGACCTGATTTTTCTGGTTGACCCAGTCTACAGTGTCTCTCGTGTTCCTTGATTCGTGTTTGAACACTGTGTTTGGTAGTCCCTATATAGACTTGTCTGCAGCTTCATGGTATGCGGTAAATTCCTGAGGCCATGAGAGGGTCGCTCCTGTCCTTCGCTGAGTGCAGCCTTTGCTGGATTTTAATGGTTGGTTTGTAGATCATTTGGAGGTTGTGTTTCTTCACCAGTTTCCCTATTCTGTCTGTGACTCCTTTGATGTATGGTAAAAATACCTTTCCTTTTGGGTGGTTGTTTTTCTTCACTGCTGTATTTTTTTCTGGGTCTGGCCACTCTTCTGATGTCTGAGCTGGAGTAATCATTAGCCTGTAGAGCCCAGTTTAGGTGCTTAAGTGCATCTTCCAGGAAGTGGTGTTCACAGATCCTTTTTACCCAGTCTATCAATGTTTTTATGAGCTTCTTTTTTGTCCTGGTGCAGCACACACTACTGCTATCTTTCTCCTTTTACACTTTAATTCTAGCTGGCAGTCCTGTGGGAACTTTTTATCCCCATCCTTGCCACCTAATGTAAGGGACCCACACTGTCTTTTGTATGATGTCCCCCTCCAAATCCTCCAAATATTAGTAGTGTGTTTTGTGACTAAAACATAGGCCAAGTGATGTTGGAACAAGAAGAAAAGTTTATTTTAAATCAGCATGTAACAAATGTAACTTGCTTCAGAACTTGCTATTATAGTCTTTCTTGTTTACAAAATTATAACATTTGTTTCTAATTCACTCACAGTACCTCAGCCACACTGGCTAGCACTATCTATCTGGACAGAACACCATAGCAACTCTCTTCTTTAGAGCTCTGTGCGTGTTCAGAGTCTTTCTTTCTCGACTCTACCTCCCCAAAATACAGTTCCCTCAGGAACACCCTAAAACACAGCCCTCTCTCTGGCTTAACTTTCTCAACACTCTGCTCCTCTCAACACTAACTCTAACTGTCCACCAACTGTCAGCCTGGGCTTTTTAAATGCTCCCAGCTGGAATCCCATTGGCTGGCTCTCAGATGCCTCCTGATGGGCCAGCTGAACATTCTATTCACCACACCTGGGTGATGGTTGGAGTTTTTGTGTAGTTATCTGTCACTGTGTGTAGGTTTTCTGTACACTGTATGGCCCATCGGTTTGCAGATGACCAGGACATTCAAGAATGGCAATGTTTCTTCCTTTTCTTTTTCCATCGTGAATTTGATGTTCAGGTGGATGTTGTTCAGATGGTTTCTTTTCTTTCTTTTTTGGTTATGTTGCTGGGTGGTGGTTTTGCCTTGTACAGAATCCTTTCTGTTCTCCTCTTATCTCCGGCTTCCTCTGGGAGATGGTGGAGGAAGGATTCAACCTGGACAAAGATGTCTTCAACTGGGTAGTAACCACAGAGTTGCCTTTTTTGGCTAGGATGGATGTTTCTTCTTTTGAAGAAGATTTGAATGTGTTTCTGAACCATCTGAACAACATCCATCTGAACATCCAATTCACAATGGAGGATAAAAGGAGGGAACATTACCATTCCTGGATGTCCTGGTCATCCACAAACCGAACCAACAGTTGGGCCACACAGTATACAGAAAACCTAAACATATGGACAGAAACCTACTCAAGAACTCCAACCATCAACCAAGGCAAAAAAGAAGCACAATAAAAATTCTGGTAGACCAGGTAAAAAGAATCTGTGAACCCTGAATTGAAGCATCTAGACAGGGCTCTACAGGCTAATGGTTACTCCAGCTCAGACATCAGAAAAGCTGCCAGAACCAGAAAAACAACAACAACAACAACAACAACAACAACAACACAGGAATGAAGACAAACAATCAACCACAAGGAAGGTATTTTTACCATACATCAAAGGAGTCACAGACAGAATAGGGAAACTGGTGAAGAAACACAACCTCCAAATGATCTACAAACCAACCAGTAAAATCCAGCAAATGCTGCACTCAGCAAAGGATAGGAGGCCTCTCATGGCCTCAGGAGTTTACCGCATACCGTGCAGCTGCAGACAAGTCTACATAGGAACCACCAAACATAGTGTTCAACCATGAATCAAGGAACATGAGAGACACTGTAGACTGAGTCAACCAGAAAAATCAGCAGTAGCAGAACATGTTATAAACCATCATTGGTATAAAATGCTATTTGAAAACACTGAAATTCTGGACCATGCCAACAACTATGAGGTCAGAACGTACAGAGCAGCCACTGAAAACCACAAACACCTAGACAACTTCAACAGGAAAGAAGAACCCTTAAAGTAAACAAAGTTTGGCTACCAGTCCTGAAAAATACTAAAATCAAGACCCAGCAAAGGCAAATGAAAACCACCCATGGTCAGGAGGTTTCCCAGTAGACAATGGATCATTAATTAAATAGACACCCTGAGGCCTTACCATTCAAGAATAGAACAATATACAGACTAACATGCAAATCACTTCCTCTCAACCAACAGTATATATACCCCACTCTCTTCCATGCCAGCATTCTCTAAAGATGCCAGCCATGGCTGCTGGTGAAATGTCAGGAATAAACTCTTCTAGAACACAGCCTCATAGCCTGAAAAACCCACAAAAAACTATGGATGCCAGCTGTGAAAGCTTTCAACTTAACATTAAAACCTGTACAATTATTTAAAGATTAGCAGAAGTACCAGCATCATATGAAGATAGACACCTAGGTTGGTTCCCCTGCTTTCATATTCTTTTTCTCTCTGCTCTCCTTTCCCCCTTCACATTTTTTTCTCATTGACCTTTCTTACCCTCTACCCTGTTACTTGATTAATCCTTCCCTCTGCTTCTTCTCTAAACATCCCCAGCCAACTGCTTCCCTCCCCGCTTGCTGCTGTGTGTAGAGTCTTGCTGGCATTGTGGGAAAATGAACATAAAGGTCTGCCTCTAGCTTTGTCTGTCATGGCTAAGGAAAGTCTGGCACCTAGTGCCTGAAAATGGAACTTCAGGATACAGATATATATATTTATTTAAACTAAAAATAATTAATCCATTTTAGAAACAAAATGCCCTGAAATGCACACTCCCAGGGCCATCTTTGCACCCAACATCTAAGTATCATGACGTTGGAGCTACTGCAGAGATACAGACCACATTCTCTTCTATTAAAACATTAGCCCACTCTACTGCTTTTTCTCTTTAGCCTCACACTTTAGCCTCTGTATGTTTCCACTGCTGGCAAAATGTAGTTACAAAATACAAAAATCAATCAATCAATCAACTAAAGCACACAAATACAAAATCAAAAAACTTCCAGTAGCATATGCCTGGTCTGTTTTATCTTTCACAGTTGACACCGCTAATAGCAGTTTCATTTAGTGTGGCTGGCTGCACACCATATGTGTTCACATAGTGCAAAAACCAGGAGACTGTTTTACAGCCTTACGTCTGTACAGATTCCTCATCAGGACTATCTGATGGGTTGGCACTCCCATGTCTTTAAGAGCATTCCATAGCCTTTCTTGATCAATGCAGTCAAAGGCTTTGATACAGTCTGTAAAGCACATGCTGGTTTTCTTTTGGAATTCCCTGGTGCATCCATTAGCCATTTTATGTTTGCAGTGTGGTCCCTGGTGCCTCTTCCTTTCCTGAACCCCACTCGGATCTCTGGGATCTCTGTCTCCATGTATGGTTTGAGTCTATATGTAGAATTTTGAGCATGATTTTGCCTGCATGGGAGATCAGTGCTATAGTTCTATAGTTGCTGCAGTCTCTTGTGTCTCCCTTTTTGTGGATGGGGATGTATATTGATCGCTTCCAATCTGTTGGCCATCATTTTGTTTTCCATATCTGTTGATATATGTTGGTTAACACTAGAGTTGACTCTGTCAGTGTGGATTGCAGAAGTTCGTTTGGAATACAGTGGTACCTCTACTTACGAAATTAATCCGTTCCACAG
>CM034706.1:53013217-53024175 GCA_020142125.1 Phrynosoma platyrhinos | reverse complement strand
TGGTTTTGTTTTCTTCTTGAGTCTTACTCTTATTTTTGCTATGAGTAGCTCATGATTTGTGCCATAGTCGGCACTTGGCCTAGTCTTGGCCACCAGAATAGAGTTTCGCCATCTTTTGCTTCCAATTATATAGTCTATTTGATTTTGTGCTGACAATCTGGTGATGTCCATGTGTGTAGCCTTCTTTCTGGTTGTATGAAGAATGTGTTTGCAATGAATAGGTTGTTGGATTCACAAAAATCTATCAGACGCTCACCTGCTTCATTTCTTTTGTCTAGTCCAAATCTGCCTGTTTTTAATTCTTCTTTGCTTCCAACTTTTGTGTTTCAATCTCCACTGATCAGGTTGACAACCTGTGTTGGTGTGCTGTCCATTTCTTCCTGTATTCCTTCAGAGAATCTATCAATTTCTTCCTGCTCTGTCTCTGTGGTTGGTGCATATACTTGAATTATGGTGAGATCCATAGGTTTCCCGTGGAGCCTTACTGAATTTATGGCAACCCTAAAAAAATCTAAAACATATTTTTGAAAGACTGTTTTTTGTTTTTACTGAGTGAAGTTTTCTTCTTTCTCTCAAATGAAATGTTCATTACACTCTAAGGTAGTCTATCCTAACACATCCTTATAATAAAGTACATTTTCTTGATCTACGTTAGTTTTCACTGACAGTTTTCACAGGCATAATATTTTAAGACTAGAATAATATTTTAAGGATAGAATTGCTCATCTCACTATGGGATTCCTCCACTTTGCAGCCCTCAATTGTGCTCTACAGATGCTCTGAAGGCTTAGAGAACCATCTGGAACAGATTTTGAATGACACAGGAGGGCAGTTCACCTGTGTGACACTGGATTCTACCCTAAGACATCAAAAAACTACTAAAATTTTGATCTTAAACTTGTCGCTTAAACAAACCATGTTTTTTTAAAATCTTACCAATCTTTGATTAAGCCTCTTGTTTTCTTCTTCTTTCAGCTGCAGAGTCTATGAAACAAAATAATACAAGCATATAACAATGCTTTTAAAACACCAATGTTCTTTTGAATTATAGTACAGTATACACATAATTTCAATATTTTATGGCTAAAATCTGATATCCATATACCCCGCAAGAACATTTTATTCAGTTCAACAGTTCTTAGCTCTGTGTAAGCATACAATTGGCCCTTAATTTTCATGGGGGTTAGGGACATAACTCCTAGTGAAAGTGGAAAAACTACAAATATCTCTACCCCCCTCCCCATTGTATTTAACACACAAAGAAAGTACCTGTGCTGGAATAGTGGTGGAGTGGCTGGGCCCAGCCACGGGTATATTCCTTTGTTCACCCACTCCATTGTTTGGGTGGATGGATGAGCAGGGGGAAGGGAATGGGGTGAGAGGAGGGACAAAGGGGACACCTATATTTCCTGTCTGCATGAGCAAGTGAAAATGCATGCCCTCTGTCCCTCACTCCTCGTACTCCCCCATCTCATCCTACCCTCTTCCATTCCACTCATAAGCCTGCCTGTGAAAATGAGTAAGTGAAACCTCCCTCTTTCCATCCCTCAAACAAGGGAACACATGCGTGCCCAGGCCCAGTCATCCCAGTTAGATTTCCTTCCAGCAACACTGTGTTATCAAAGACCCTGTTAAAAATGGTGTAGGGCAGTGGTGGCAGCAAATACTGTACAGTAATACATGAATAATCAAATCTGTAAGTACTTAACCTGCAAATGTGGAGGGATGACTATACTGCTGTAGGTCTTTTTAAAAAGAAAACAGACAAATAAAAGCCTGAAATTCAATACACATTTATATCTCTGTATGTTAGAAACAGTAACATAAGCCAGCTCTACCACATTACACAGGCTTTTGTAATGCTTTCTGTGTTTGAAAATCAGCTTTGATATGGCCTAGGAAAACAGCTGTTCAAAACAGGTGTAGCTTTCATGAGATGTGACAGACTGAAATATGGCCCTTAAATATGACCCCCCCCCCCCGGAAGAAGAGTTCCATTAGTTAGAAACACAATTTTAATGTTACTGAAATTGGCATTTTGTTTTCTTTCACAGTCTAATAAAGCAGACAGTTTTGACAATTTTACAATTTTGGAAATAAAATATCTTCAAAGGCCTTAAGGCAGACATGTGCATTTCAATAATGTTAATTAATTTGGCTCATGACAACTAGGTAGGCAATTACTGCTTCTCCCCCTCCCACTAATTTCTTGGGGATGGTGAGAAGGTTCCAAGAATTTTTTTGCCTTGCTTTACTCCCAAATCACTGACTAAATGAGAGGTGTATATTGTCATGATCCTATGATTCTCATACGGATCTGACAACAAAATGTGGTGAATGTAAGGGGGAAATCAAAATGTTATGGAGAAGGAGGGAATCAAAGCAAATGTGAATTGGGGGGAACAGATGTCTGGAGCAGGAAACCTGGAGTTGTTTATGATCTTTATTGAGGATACCTTCCTTCCCTCCTAGGGAGATGGGGAAGATAAGAATGGAAGGGGTGAACTTCAAAGTTCTTTTGATATGGACAAACAGCCCTGCTTGCAGTGAGGGAACAGGGGCTGGACAAAGAGATTTATAAGTGTTGTTTAACCTGGGAAAATTCAGAGTCAATTCTACCGATTATGGAGTAGTTTGTGTGTCTCAGAATTCAGAATAAACACAATAGTTAATTTTCACTAAAAATGCTATCCTGGTTCTCCAAGTCTCTAACTACCAATTATGACACACATGGGGTTTAAAAGCCGGGCATATTATCTAAACAGTACTGTTACTCTGGCCTAGTGCACAAAATGTTTTCCCAGTCTTGTCACATAGTATCTTTTTAACTGTAGATGTGTGTCTAAAACTGATTCTTTTCTATATTTCCAGTTTTAAGAGGCATTTGAATGAACGTAATTGTCTTAACTCAGTGATTCCAAAACGTTGGTCCTCCAGGTGTTATGGATGTCAACTTCCAGGATTCCTGGACGTTGGCCATGGTGGCTGGGGCTTCTGGGAGTCGAAGTCCAAAATACCTGAAGAACTAAAGATTGGGAATCTCTGTCCTAACTGAACAGCAGAGTATCAACTTGGAAGTGATAGCTCTAAACAACTACTATGAGAATGTATTTTCATTCATCCAATTGCAGAATACCAGTAATAACGTGGCACATGCTACCACTCAATAATGCTTAAGAAGCAGAGTAGTACTAGGGGGAAATCACTCACCTTTTCTAACATCATTATCCTCTGTTTTTCTTCAGACAACATCTGCATATTTTCACTAAAACAAACAAGAAAACTGTTAATAAAACATGTAGCTTTATTTAAAATCCCTTTGGCTAACGTAATATTTTAATGTCATGTTCATCTAAAGCACTTCATTAATCTTCACATTCTATGTTTTCTTTCTCTGTTTATTGGCTATGCTATAGATTTTCCACTGTTAAACAGCAGATGACAAAATATGTGGCACCTTAGTTTACCAAGATGTCTTTAAAGCATATACAACTTTCCTTTATGCTCTTCCAACTACTTGACCAGAATACTTTACAATGAATTCCAGCACTAATTCAGCAATGAATTTTGACACAGAAGATGTCAAAAGACAATTTTTCTATTAATTTTGACACAATATATTGATTTTAAAATCTCCCATTTGCTACCATGGCAGTGTTTCACACTGTACCTGTGGGTGGCAACAGAACTGTGCACTCCTGTGTGAGCAGTACACATACTCACACACCCTACAAAGCTTTCTGATCACTAGATGGGGGAAAAAAACTATTTTAGAGAAAAAAGTTATCACAGCAGTTTAAATCAGTATTTAAACATGACTAGAATACATCAAAGAAAAACTAGTTAAAAGTTGAAATTTCTTCCATTCATCAAGAAAGGAACCGCCTTTAAAAAAACACCACATATTTTAAAAATAAAACCAAGTTGAATGAATGGAAATTCTTTATTTTAAATGAATATAAAAGACTTGGTTTAAAAGATGAGTTAAGTCTCAGATCAGGTTCTGGTCTTGATTCAAACTCCATGTTTAAAATACTACTGTTTATTGCCTCTCAAACAAATCAGTAGGTAATGGTTAAAAGACAGACATTCTAAACAAATGAGCAAATATTGCACACAAAACAATGACATAAGTGAATATTTGCTACCTGAAAAAGGAGAGAAATGTTTCAAGCATGAGTGTGTTTTTAAACCAAACGCCTTATTTGGTCACCAACATTTAGTTATGTATTCATCCCAGTAGCACTGAAGTAGCTACTTACTTGACAGCCATCATGCTGGTTTCTAGTGTGGAATCCATTCTTCCTTCTTCTGCTGTTTCTGAAGTCAATCGCTCAGATTCTGCTGCAAAATCAGCTGTACAAGTTCCAGAAGGTTCTGAAGTAGAAGGTACATAAGTTGATGGAACAAAATTACATCTCAGTTTATTAACTTCTTCTTCAAGTTTCTTCTTCTCTTCAAGTAAACGAGCGCGGTCTTCAGAAAGGGTTTCAATAAGATCTGCGAAATTAGCAATTCAAAGTTAATACTTCAATATACTGCATGGAAATAATTTGGAATTAAACTGGAAACTCTTTTATATCTCAAGTTTACCTTTGTCCCTTTCTTGCTGTTGTTTTATTGTTTTTAATTCATCACTGAGGTCATTTATTATGTTTTCTTTTTTCATTTTTTCTCTTGTTAGAACAGTGTTAAAGGTAGTCTGAAAAGATAGAAGCAGCGTTATTTTACGCAAGACAATGTATAAAACAAGATATAATGGGAAGCTCCTCACCAACATTTTTCTTCACTTTCCTATCTCTAAAAACCTAAAATGCATTAAAATGTTTAGCACCCAAACTCTAGAATGCATTCAACTTGCCATTTTAAAAATGTATTCATTAGATTTATATACCATTCACCTTGCATACACAGTGGACCCTTCCCATGGATGGCCACCCAGGGATGGCAAAAAATGTAAGACAGTTGTGCCCCATATTATTCAGTGGTTGTGATGTGCACATCGACACATTAGCACATCCACACACATGTGCCATCATATGTGGCATGGCGATTTGTGGGAGTTCAAATCCTCGGATCACAAGCCTGCCAGTATGAAGGGTCAACTATACCCTCGAGATGGTTCATAGTAATAAAAATCCAAATCAGTGAATGAAATAGAAACAACCATATCTATCTATCCATCTATCCATCCATCTACCTACCTACACATACATACATACATACACACACAGAGCGAGAGAGACAGAGTGAGTGAACATGTATGCCTTTATGTCAACTGTGGATTTATGGAAACCCCATGAATTTCATAGGCTGAAGTATAATACACATTGCAAATATACCTCATGATGTTGCATTAATAGGAGTTAAAAAATTTAAAGTCCCTTTGAAATCAACAAGACAAAGATGGCTTTGAAATCCCATTCCTTTATATTTATCATAAATATATTGTGTTGAATCAAAGAATTACAAAATGTGAAGGTATCTTGTCAGAAAAGGCCGGAGAATCTGGTTTATGGCTCTGGTGGACCTGGTTTTGAAAACCTCAGAACCTTTTGGGTTTCAGTGGAATAGTTAGTTTTCTGATTTAACCCATACAGTCGTTCACCAATCTCCTTGCACACTCCAAATAACTACACAATGTCCAATAAATGTAATCTAAATTGTAAAGAAACTCAGTAAAAACATCATTGTAATGAAATGGAATTGTGTGACAGCAGGAATTGGTTTACTGTGCCCATTATGAAAACATATGTACCAGCTAAGAAAACCAGTAACAGCCTAAAAATCTACAACGGGCAACATAAGGATACCATCAAAGGACCATGAAAAAAAATGAGGAATGATTATCTGCTATGCAGGTAGCCAGGAACGAAGAATCTCAGTCATTTTAAAACATACCACAAGTGTATCTAATCTAAAATCACAGAACAGCTTATACTACCTGCTGTTCTGCAGTGAGCAATGTTCGAATGTTTTGCATTTCCTCATTTTTCCTTTTCTCATGTTCTTCAAGCTCCTCCAGAAACTTCACTTTTTCCTCCTGAAGCTTTTCTTGAAGTTCTGCAACCAAGCTTGATGCAGATGATTCAGCCGAACTTGGGGGGGAAACGGTAAATATTCACAATCATGAAACAGTATGATGTGGTCACCAACCCCCCCCCAAATAAATAAATAAATAAATAAATAAAAAACAAAAGAACTGCCAAAGATTAAAATCTTTAAACCATTTTACCTCCTGTGTGGGTGTCACTATGTTGACTAACATCAGCTGCCAGTTATAGCCTACAAGCTTTGCATAAAGTTTAATCAACTTGATTTGGGATTTTAAAAAAACTATTTAAAAGGGGGAGGGGATGATGCAAAATTCCTAACATGCAACAAGAACATTCATCCTTGCCTTTTACAGACTGCTCTGAAGGATGTTTAGAAGCTGTAAAACAAAGCTGTATGTTCATGGCACAAAGGAAGAGGCGCTATATATTCTGAATTTACTTTGCAGCCAAAGCAAACAATAAAGGTCTTGTATAAATCTAAACGTACACTACAAATTTTAATCCACTCACTGCTGGTCTTGGAACTGACAAAACAGCACCAGTATATGGGAGAGAAGAAGAATCAGTAGGGTCAGAGAAGCCGTGTGGTTTCCAGAAATAAACAAACAAGCAAATATGTGTGTGTGTGTGTGTGTGTGTGTGTGTGTATAAAAAATTTTTATTAGGGAACCTCCTTTTTAAAGCCCAACAAAGACTAAGCACACTCAAAGACCACAGAGTTAAATGGAATGGCTAGTTTCCAGAAAATACTCCTCTGCTGCAGTATTTTGTTGCACTCTCCACCAGCACCATCCTGTTACACATTGCTGCTGCTCAAGCCAGAGTAATCTAAGCTAACAGTAATAACTATCTTCTGTTATGATAGCAGACCAATGTGTGTGTTGGTGAATTAGTTCCAAACACCAGCCTCCCCTACTGCAATATGACCAAATTGTTGCAACATGATCAGCCCACATAAGAAGTACAACATGTATTTCTTTTTAATTGGAGTGATGAAGGACGCCAAAGGATGTGCTTCCTATTTTGTCTTTTTTATTTTTCCTCAAAATTGTGGTGACAGTTAAAATTATTTTTCACACACTAAAACTACATATGAAGCAAGTGAATCCAGTAAAATTATCCTTAGATGTATCTCACAGCTGACAGAATTATTCACATGTCCTTTACAAACATTTAAGTCTAGCTAAAAAGTTTGATGCTTAAGAACAGTTCTGCGCTGCACATTAAAGATTATTCTCACAATTTAACCAATTTTAAAAAGAAAATTACATTTCCAATGTCAAACATAATGAAACAATCTAGCACTATTGGCCATCACACACTGATGTGGCTATGTCTCCCAAACTACTTGACTGAAACAACTGAACATGTACATTAAAGAAATAGTCTAACATTTCAAAATTCTTACAGTTACTTGAGATAATGGTTTAAACCCAACCTCCTCCTTCTCCACAAATTGATTTCAGCAACACCTTTATCTGATTTAAAACTTTGTGTACTTTTGGAAAGCCTAATAAACATATCATCTTAATGTGGATGAAACCCCATAAATTCATGCACTAGCAACAAGAAACGACTAAGTGTAGTTTACATACTAAGCACATACCTAATATAATGTGAAATACCAAGACTACTGGCTATAGATATATCTATAAAATAAAAACAAAGCCAGTTGAAGATTATAAAACCATAAAAGAGGAGAATAAAGCAGCTTAGAAACATAGAGCAGAAAAACAATGTAGTTCTGCCTCCTACCTACAGGGAGAAGCTGGTGTGAAGTAAGGAAGAACTGGTAGAGCATTTGAAAGAATAGAGTATATGAATGAAGATACTCCTAGGCCACAGTTGATCAATGACATTAAACAGAATGTTAAAACTTTGCCTCCTGAATTTGTCATATAGCTTCCGATATTTGCCATATTTATCATTTATCAAAATGGCACCCATTATAAAATTAAGGAAGTAAAGCAACTTAAATTAATAAATCACAATGACGTAGGTCACTACTTGGTCTCTTTACTCCATGCATCTGATGAAGTAGACTTAAGTCTGTGAAACTTTACGCTATCAACTTCTTTCTCTCAGTTAATCTCAAAGATGCTACAAGATCCCTTTGCATACTGATCCAGACTAATGTCATTATAATCTAAAACTCTCACCTGGCCCCCAGTTCAAGACAGTCCTCTAGCTATCATAAATATATCTAGATTAGGCTTGAATAACAACTAATATAAATACACCCAGGTCAGGCCTGGTTTCTCTGCATTCATCATCATTTCATTGCATTTGTCCTCAACCAATTCATTATCTTATTGACTTCCCCACATCCTCAGACATAATCTGGAGTTTTAGATTTTACTTAGTAACACTGTTTCGGACTAGATTTGCAGTGATGCTTTGATCTTCTAGCCAAAATGTTTCAAAAGCTTCCTGGGAAATCTGGTCTGCAGTTCTTATGGTTCTTGGTCCAAAGCTGCTTCAGATCCTAGCAGTGACAGCTCAACTTCATGACAAGTACAAGATGGCAAGTGTACTGGGATTACAGATTATTTTCTAGCTCAGAAATTTCCAAAAGGACTATTCCCATAATCCCTGTATCAGCCTTATCCCAAAGTCTACTGCAGTAAAACACCCCTGAATCTTCAAAACATTGATGGCACACTTGTGCTGTTCCAAATGTTGCTGGATTGAAACTTCCATCCTCCCTGAACACTGGTTTTACTGGTTCAAGAAAATGGAAGCTGTGGTTCAGAATCTGGTGGCAGATCTGGAGTATCTGTTCTGGCTATAATAAAACATACTTTAGTTACATTATGTTTGAATACTCTATATGGCACTATAGTGGAAAAGTGTTAGCAAAAGAAGAAACTGAAAGATTTTATGCTGGAGTTCATGAAAAAATAGGAATACTTTTGGAATACAAAAGTAGGAAACAGAGCAGAATCAAAAATTCCAGGAAAATTTGACCTAGGGTCAAGAAATGAAACAGGAGATCAAATGACTGAATTTTGCAACGCCAACAGTTTGTTTGTCGCAAACACATTTTTTAAGGAAAGGTGAATGTGTATACATGGACATCACCTGATGGCCAACACAGAAATCAAATAGACTACATAACTGGAAGCAAGATGGAGATGCTCCATTCTCTCTGCAAGAACAAGACCAGGAGTAGACTGTAGCACAGACAATTAACTACTGATATTACAAATTAGAATAAAGCTAAAGAAGAAAATTAAGCCAGCTATTGTGCCAAAATAAAACTTGAAGAACATCATGTCAACTTTAAAGATAATGTGAAAAATAGGCTTGCACTATTAAGACTAATTGACTAGGAGCCAGACAAAGTCTGGATTGAAGCCAGGCGCACTGGCAGGGAAGAATACAAAAGCCACTACCGAAAGCCAGAAAAAAAAAAAGAGAAGCATCAATAGATGATAGATGACTCTCCAAGATGACAGATGACAAACAAAAGGGGAGAGAAATAAGGCCAGAATCCTGAATGCAACTGTTCAGTGACTTGTGCACAGGGACAAAGAGAACTACTACAATAGAAAATATGACAATAAAAAGGAAGAACAAGAGACCTCTTCCATAAGATCCAAGATGTCAAAGGGATATTTAAACTATGAGTGAAGAATGCAATAAAACCAGCATGGGAACACATTACATGACCAATTAGAAATAAAGACAATGTAGACAACAGATTCATTCAAGGAAGAACCATTTGAAGATAAGCCTACAATTTTAGCAAGTGAGGTGGAAGCTGCATTTTGGGCACTTGGGAGAAATAAATGGCAATACCCACAGGGCCATTGCATTAATCTCCCATGCAAGCAAAGTGATGCTCAAAATTCTATAACAAAGACTATTATCATATATGGAGTGAGAAATGCCCAAGTCCAAACTAGGTTAAGGAAAGGAAGAAGCACTAGCGATCATACTGCAAACATATGTTGGAGCACTTCCAACATATGTTTCCAACATGGAGCACACCAAATAATTTCAGAAAGTCAGCCTGTGTTTTATAGATTATGACAAATTGTGCAGATCATGAAAAATTATGTATTTATTTCATATATATGCTATCAATAAGTAATTGATATAAAGTGATGATCAACTATTATATAAGTCAAATGCTGTTTAAATCACCTGGACATTTATATTTAAACAATAATGTGTTCAAAGGTAAAATTATGGATCTGAGATTATAGTTACTCCATGTAGATGGCAAAAGATTTGGAAGTCTGAAAGAACAGAAACTTCAAATGTATATGTAAATTGAGCAAGGAAAATGTTAAAGTAGGATTGGATTTTTTTATTTATTATGAATTGGATTTTTTTATTTATTATGAAACTCTGAATAAAAATATTAAATAAAAAGAAGAACAATGGAATACTCATAAAGAAATGGGTGTACCACAACATTTTATTGTCCTGGTCTTTCTACATTCTGTCCTGAGGTTATCGTCAGAACAGAATACGGAGAAATGGAATGGTTTCTAATTGGAAGGGGAGGATTCAGTCAAGGCTGCATTCTATCACCGTGATTAACTTGTACGCTGAACATATAATATATAAAGCAGGACTGAACCTAGAGGAAGGAGGTGTGAGAATGTAAGGAACGAACATCAACAATTAAAGATATACAGATGACACATTACTAACAAAAATTTGCGAAAACTTGGAATAATTACTGAAGAAAATCAAGAAAAAAAGTGCCAGCCTCTGAGCCAGAGACTAAATGAACATGTATGAGACATTAGGAATGGGAATTCACACACAAAAAAATGCTGCAGAACATTTCAGTATTCCTAGGCATTCCATCTTGGACCTCAGAGCAGTCCTTGAACAGCAAGAACAAAACAAACAAACAAAACAAACGGGGGAAATTATTAGCTTATA
>CM034706.1:52989818-53013207 GCA_020142125.1 Phrynosoma platyrhinos | reverse complement strand
AAATAATAAAATTAATTAAAAAAAACAAAACAAAACAAAACAAAAAACCTACCAAAGGAAGATTGGAAAAAGAAACAGCAGAGTGGGAATATCCACAAATTCCAGTCACAAAATTGGGTTGAACAGAGAAAATAGTTTCCTGGCACACTTCACATATTAAAACATTAGTTAACACCCCAGACTCACGAGGGCATCCTTGACCAGTTTACCACATCTCCTTTCTGGTTCCTAGCCAGCATTACACAATATTCCAATAACTCCCTCCATTATTCATATGGTTATCTACTCATCTTTGCTTTAGACAACAACTTTTCTTTGCCTTTGTTCCCCAAATGCCATACTTAAAACTAAACTTGTCACTCATCATCATACCCACGGGTTTTGAATTTATACAAAGTTCTGTTCCTGGGCACTTCACTTCATGCATTGAGTGCCAGAGTGGTGTAGTGGTTTAAGCATTGGACTAGGACTTTGGAAGACCAGCGTTCAAACCCCTGCTTGGCCATTTAAACCCACTGGGTGATCTTAGGCAAGTCACACTCAGCCTCAGAGGATGGCAATGGGAAATCCCTTCATAAGAAACCTGTCAAGAAAACCCTATGATATGATATAGGGGCTTTAGCGTTGCTATAGGTCGGAAACTACCTGAAGGCACACAACAACAACCTGTTGAAGTACTGTCAAGTCTAAAAAAGCTTAGGCTACTAATTTCTTTCCCTCACTTTCACAGGTGCTATGAGAACTCTTTACACACTGATCCTGACTAACATGCCTATGTCTTTCAATTCTGAACAAAATTTGTCATGCTTTGGACAAATCATGAGACATAATTCATTATAGGACAATAATGCTTGGGAAGGTAGAAGGCAGTAGGAAAAAAGATTGCATTACAGATGCTTAAATTCAATCAAAGAAGCCACAGTCCCAAGTCTGCAAGACCTGAGCAAGGCCACTGAGGTTTCTCATCCATGTTGTTGCTGTGCGCCTTCAAATCATTTCTGACTAATGGTGACCCATGACGAATCTATAACAGGGTTTTCTTTGCAAGATTTGTTCAGAAAAACTTTGTCTTTCTCTGGAATTGAGAATAAATTTCTCAAAATCATCCAGTGGTTCCTTTGGTTGAGTAGAAATTCAAACCATGGACTCCAGACTCACAATCCAATGCTCAAATCAGCATCACACACATTCTGTCATTCATAGGGTTGCCATAAGTTGAAGTTGGCGTGATGACAGTTAACAGCAAACCAGTCATAAGCACAATTTAAAGTGCTGGTTATGGTCTAGAAAACTTTATATGGCTTGTAAACAGGCCACTTTAATAAGGTCATACCTGAAAGAACCTATTCTCTCATACAAACCTGCACCAGACTTCATGATCTATAGCCATGTCGGTGAACTTATGGCATGAGTGCCAGAGATGGCATGTGAAGCCAATTTCCCTGGCACATGGAGTGGGGAAAGAGGAGGAAAAGGTGTGCTCCTGTTCTTTCTCCTCCTGGCTGTCCCAGGCTTGCAGCTGAAAACCCAGGAAGTTGTGTGTGGAGGATCAAGTCCCATTCCCCCCAGAAGTCCCGTCTCCCGCATGGGTAACACATGGTGCTGGAAGGCCGTTTAATTTGGGCACTCAGTGCCTAAAAGTTTCACCATCACTGATTTATGGAATAAACCCTTTTCTTATTACTACCACCCTGTGAAGTAATTTTATGATACATATGCAAGAAAGGACCTTCCAGTTGTCTGCTCCTCTCACTGCAGTCTCTCTAGTAGTAGATGAAGATGTTAAAAGTGCAGGCATACCTCAGTTAACAAAGCCTTTGCTAATTAAGCTTTTTATAAAGTCTTTTATACCCATCCACCCCCTCCTTTCTTCCTCATGCCCTGTGTAGCTGAAGGATTTTTAGCTGCAGCACCACTAAGAGGAGAGTGAATGAGGACTGTAGAAACACAAACTTTTGGTGCCAGATTGGAGCAATGTGTCTGCAGTAAACAATACATTACACAAAGCTGTGAATGGGATTCTGCTCTAGACAATTCTGTTATAGAAGTGTGTGCTTGCCTGCATCAGGCAAGGGAAGCAGCAGCTGCTTCCAGAATCTGTTACTGAGCATGCGTAAACAACTAAAGAGAGAGAGAATTGGAGAAGCGATAAGCCAGCCTCACTAGCTTTACCCAGCATATTAAGGGCAGGGGAAGCATAGATTTAGAAGTCTGGCCACCAAAATGTAAATCAAAAAAGTGGAGGAGGCTAGTAAAGTAAAAAGGCATCCTGAGATTCATTTTGGAAGAAGCCATAAAGTGGTCTCTACAAGGTATCAAATGTTTGCTTATGCATGCAAGGCTTATGTGACCTGGTTGTTTCATTTCACATGCACATATTGTTTTGATTTTAAAACTCTTCTTAAACATGTGACTTACTTTGTGTGTGTGTAATGTAGGAATAGATCCTTACTCTTTCCATGTTATTTCTGCATCCAGCACCAAATTTTCTGTTAAAGAAGTAATGCCCAGCAATACACCTACTTGTTCACTGGGCTATACTTGTATTCAGACAGGATTTCATCAAGAAACGGGATATTAAGGGTTAATGAATGTGCTTTGCATTTTTAATAGTTCTGTTTTTAGACTACAGTCACCCCTCCATTCTTGAGGATTCATGTCCACATTTTACATATTCACATGGGGTGACCTCCATTTAAATCAATGGGGTGCGCTCCTGAGGGCATGCACCCATTCAAGCCTATGGGGCTTGAATATTCACTAATCTCCATTTTCATGGGGGGGGGAGGAGCAATGGATTCCCCACAAAAATGGAGGGCCAACTGTATTTTTAAATGTATTTTAACTCTTTAATAGCATTTTACTATTATTTGCCACCCAGTTCATAAGAAACATAAAAGACTCACAATTACACAGACAGTTAGGCTAGGAATCAGTGAAAGTCAAGGGAAACAGGTACAGACAACAATGTTATCATATTAACAGTGGCCATTCACAAGACTGCAATGATGACCTAATTCATATATACTGTGTGATTAAAAAACAAACATACAAAAACCTTTGCTCCTGGATTAGCACCAGCAATTGAGTTTATCTTCTTGACTAACTGCATCACAGCTCTTTTATGCTGAAATTTGTTTTTGAAATTTCTACAAACATTGATCAACTCACCAATTCAAGCATCTCTGTGCGATGTTGTGAATCACTATGATTAATATAACAATTACTACCACCTATACTTCATGAAGTTCATTTCCCTCTGATTTCACCATTTCGAATCCTTCTTCCCAATTCAGAAGTGTGTATATATATATTTGTTACTCAAAGTGACATGCCAGGCATCTGAAACATGGGTTATAGTCCACAAAAGTATAACTGCATTATTTCTGACACTTTCTGAAACTTGATAAACTTTGATGTTCTAGTTCTAACAGAATAGAGGGCTACTCCTTTGGAAATTCCAGTAAAGCATTATCTTTGGCATTATGCCATGAAAGTATGAAGGACCAACTTAACAGGAAGAGTTCCACAACTTCACGGTAACCAGAGATAAAATATAAATGCCTTAGATGTGTGCATGCTTATTTGTAAGATCTTCTCAGCACACTGGTGAGCTCAGGCTAGAAAACAGGCAACTGCTCTTGTAAGTATGAGTATTACTGTTGAAAAGCTGCAAGCTGAAACTTCATCATGGTGGTGGTGTCAACTAAGAAATCTATGGCTGCATTCACACTGGAGAAATAATCCAGTTTGACATCGCTTTAACTGCTATGGCTCCATCCTATGGAATTCTGGGAACTGTAGTTTGTGGTGCCAGAGCTCTCTGACAGAGAAGGGTAAATGTTTCACAAAACATGAATTCCCCGAACCCTATAGCACTGAGCCATGACAGTTAAAGTGGTGTCAAATTGGATTTCTGCAGTGCAGATGCAGCCACAGTCCAATGCTGTGTACATGGTAATTGATTCTAACAGATATGGGGTCAGGAAAATGCAGCCACCAGGGTTATTTTTTTAGTGTCCCTTCTTTATTCCCCCAGCCCCATGCCCTCTAAATAATATACCTCTGCTGTTTTAAGCCCTGGCATGGTGCTTCTTTGAGTAGGAAATAATCCATCAATCAACTTTTCTGTCAATTTCTGTTGGTTGGCGGACCTTCTCCTGGGCCTAAAAAGGTAAAGAGGGGAGTTGCAAAATTGTTTCCAAATTCTGGGAGAACTGATGCATGTTTTGGAGAGGAAAAATAGAGAATCAGGTAGCAATATGGCCTGGGGGTGGCAATTCAGCCCCCAAACCCCCAACAATTGGTTACCCTTGTAATTGATAAACATTAACTTCAAGGCCATGTAATTTATGACTACAACAAAAATCTATAAATGTATTTGAGCATAGGCAAGCATAGGTGTAGGTTAAAAGAAGTGGAGAAAAGAAAAGGACAGTTTTCCCAATTAAGAGTCCATCTGCTGAGTGCTCCCAACCCTTGCAAAATTATGAATTCTTCCCTCTGGTGAGCTCCCTAAAAATTAAAAGGCCAACAGAGGATGTTCTTGATTATGTCTCCAACGAACAGGAATTCCTTTGTCTTTAATTATTCATATCCTTGGCAACTTTAGATCCTTATCTATTGACAGAGGATGGCTCCATTAAAAATTAATGTGGGCCACAGAAAACCTTACATTTAACTGAAGTTTTATTTTATTTGGGGACAAAATTATTCATAAATTCTCTTTCAGCTGCCCTCTGAAAGATCTGACCATACACCTTACAGCCACAGCCACAGACATACATCTAGATACAGTAGTAGAGACAAAACCAGCAAGCAAGCAAGCAAAACAAAAACAAAAGAAAATAAAAAGTCTTAAAAGCAGTTACAGTTGCCCCTCCGTTTTCATGGGGGATCAGTTCCGGACACCCCTCCCCAGCTAAAGTGGAAAGATGACAATATTCAAACCCTATTGGCTTGAATGACAGTGCATGGTCACTGTGGGCTCCCGAAGGCATGCACCATAGGAACATGCCTCATTTTAATGCTCTCTATTTGCTCCCCGTGAACGAGCAAGGGACATGGACTCAAAATCTGTGAAAATGGAGGGGCAACTGTATTTTGCAGAAAACAAACAAACACACACATTCTATCCTTAGTGTAATATACCTTGGGACCAAAAGACTTGTCATCTGACAAACTTGTGTCATTTTACACAACTATTTCAAGGTTTATGGGCAGGGTCATTATTTCCAATTTATATCTCCTATTACTTCCTGTCTCACCCCTACAACTGTGTTCCTCCTGCCTCACCATTTGGTTTCTTTTTACAATGCAGTAGCAGACTAACACAACTATATCCTTAGAACAACTGAATTCCTCATTAAATCGAGAGATCACATATATTTTCTTCAACCTGAGAGGGGACTATATGTCAGACTAACAGGACAATAAAGTGCACTTAGTCAAATCTTTCTCATTCTCACACACAATTTAGTCCATATGATCAAAAAAGTTTCTTGCTGTTGCCTGTTTCCCATTCTCAATTCAGACATCCTTGTATTAAAAAAACAAACAAATAAAAAACCTAAGCTGGGCACATACTTTTGTGAATCTCTTACTCTCCTATATGTTTCCTACCATGCTATATTACTAACCATATTATTTCTGCCTATACTGATCGCCCGTTGAAAAGCTGTTGTGTCTTAATTGTGGGGTTTCCATCTGCAAATTTGAGCATCTGCCCCATTTACCCCATGGCAGAGTGTGCC
The DNA here is from genome assembly GCA_020142125.1 of Phrynosoma platyrhinos. Classification (NCBI taxonomy): domain Eukaryota; kingdom Metazoa; phylum Chordata; class Lepidosauria; order Squamata; family Phrynosomatidae; genus Phrynosoma; species Phrynosoma platyrhinos. Next base: position 53,007,454 of record CM034706.1, on the reverse strand, counting down.
ATCCACAGATGCCCAAATCTGTGGATGGAAAAACTTTAGTTGGGACGGGCAGAGTGTATTTAGATCATGAATGTGTAAGTATGTATCTAATTTATACAAAATCGCTAACATAAGATAGTAAATGGGCTCACATATCATTAACAATAAAGCAGTGCTTCTAAGTATATATTTTACACTCTTACTCTGTTAATCATATTCTCTCCTTTAGCAGAAGCTAAAACAAGTAAGCACTATTATTCTGCTACCATATGCCTTGAAAGATAAAGAAGCTGAAAGTATTTTCAGAGAGTAGGTATATAAAAATATTATACCACAGTTTGGAAAAGTCTGCCATAAGATTTCTGGAGTTATAATTACGCATAATAACACATTTTTAAAATACAATGGAATACAGCTTTGTTAATGCGTGATAAGTAAGAAACAAGGATTATACCCAGTACTGGCCACTCCACGGATGAAAGACATCTGCTAATGTAATGGAAGAGGCGAGGGGATTTGGAGGGAATGGGAGAGAGGCCATACAAGTTGCAGACCTGGTACCCTCCCTGCAGCTGTGCAGTGGCATCCCTAGAGTTGGTATTACCTGGTGCAGTAACCCATGGTGTCACCCCCCCATTGACCTCCTCCCATTTCACACCACACAGAATCCTTAGTAATGCTTTTTTGCACTAATGTTATTTGTAAATCATAATTCCCATATACCACTGAATGTAATGCTAATAGCTGTGACATAAACTAGCAAAATTAAAATTATACCTTCAAATTACAATATCATTAAGCACAATTTAAATGTATTTACATATTTATAGTGAATATCTGGTTAAAATGTGATGTTTTTAAAGAAAACTTAAAAAGAATTTTTAAATAAAATTTTGAAATTTGAATTTTAGAAATGTGGGGGCTCTCCTTTCTCCTCCCACTGAGCTTCACCACACTCCCACCATCTCTTAAAGCATTTTAAAGGGAAGCAGATGAATGTCACAGCCCATTTCTGCCAAAAGGTAGGTGTTTGATGAACAGTGTGTCACTCCCCCTTAGGGTGTCACCTGGTGCAATCCGCACCCCCTAGTGACACCACTGCAGCTGAGGTGTAGTGGTTTGAAAGCTGGACTACCATGGTTGAGACCAGGATTTGAATCCCCACTCAGCTACAGAAATAGCATTACACCTGCAGACTTCAATGCTATTAAATTTTCAGTGCTCCAAATCTTTTCTTTCCACACCTGCAAAAAAAAAAAAAAAAAAAAAAAAAAAAAGCAAACAAGCATATTTATGTCTATTTCCATTCCTAGATGTATTAAGCCAGGGATAGGCAACCTTTCCCCTTTAAGGGCCGAGGGACTTCAGCTCCCAGAATCCCAGGAGCTATTGGCCAACATGGGACTATTGGCCAACATGGCTGAGGCTTCTGGGAGCTGAAGTCCCTCGGCCCTTAAAGGGGAAAGGTTGCCTACCCTTGTATTTAGCAGTTGGTCACCTACAAATGAGAAGGGATGAGGTGGCTTAGTGGTTAAGACACCAATTTTGACAAATGGAAGATTGGTTTGAGGCCCGAGTGTTGCATGATGGGGTGAGCTCCCATCACTAGTCCCAGCTTCTGCCAACCTAGCAGTTCGAAAGCATGCAAATACAAGTAGATAAATAGGTACCACTTCAGTGGGAAGGTAACAGTGTTCAGTGCAGTCATACTGGCCACATTATCACTAATCAGTCCTTGAACAACGCTGGCTCTTTGGCTTAGTAATGGAGATCAGCACCGCCCTCTACAGTCGGTGACGACTAGACATTCATGTCAAAGAACAACCTTTACCTTTACCTTACCACCTGCAAATGGCTCTCTGACCAGTTCATTAAGAGTATATGGTCTTGAAGACACTCATCACTCTCAGATCCCTTTCTGCCTTGCTCTTTGCCCTTTCTTTCAACAATATGCTGTCTAAGTATGATAAAACCTGAATCCCATCTTGTCAAATGACCTAAAAAACTGAAGGTTTTATGAAAATTCAAAGCACTGGTTCAAGACTGAAAGAGAGCACCCTAAATTAATAATGGCTACTTGCAAATACAAAATGAAAGAACCTTCTGCAGACTGATCTCACAAAAATGTGCGAGCTAGCACCCTTCAAATGTATTGATGCAATGTACTCTTGCTGCAAGGTGTCCATCATTAGCAAAGTTTTGATCTTGCAATACCACTATTTGATATTCCCGTTGAAGAATCTGAGATCAGGAACAGAAGATGTACCCTATGTTTCCTAATGACAAAAAAAAAAAAAAAAAAAAAAAAAGAGGTAGACACACTTGTACCACTGACTCAAGGGAACCAATTCTGTTGCACCAATTATTAGTATTATTTTATTTAACATATATCCTCTCTTTCTCCCAATATGGGAATGAAGGCTGCTTACAGTGCAGAATTAAAACAAAAAAAATAGTTAAAATAGATGGTATAAAAGTTTGTACTTGTATTAAAATATTTTAAATGGTCTAAACATCTTCAGTTTTATATTGTGATGCATTATCAAGCACTTGTCCCTGTCTCTAGGCACAGGAGAAGGAATGTCTACAATTCAGCTTCTTTGAAAAAACAAAGTCGTAGACTTCTTTGGCCATTGATCTGAACTTACTTCTTTCCAGAAGCAAGGAAAACTGCAGAAATCCTCTTCCTACCGGAGGAAAATTCCCATCAGAACTGCTGGAAGTGGCAGTGAGGAACCTTATGTGGCCTGTTATGGATTTTACTGTCTGAACTCAAACTTTGTTCTGTTCTACTGCTATCTATATTTTTGAAAATTATGCTATTTTCTGAAGTCCCTACCACCACAAAAGAAAGGAAAATTCCTCCTGAAGAGTTCCAGTCATGCTTCTTTACTAGACCAATAGCACAGCTTATTTATTTTTAGTCTCTACTAACACTCCCCTCTGTTCCAGGGGTAGGCAACCTTTCCCCTTTAAGGGCTGAGGGACTTCAGCTCCCAGAATCCCAGGAGCAATTGGCCAACATGGGACTATTGGCCAACATGGCTGAGGCTTCTGGGAGCTGAAGTCCCTCGGCCCTTAAGGGGGAAAGGTTGCCTACCCCTGCTCTATTCTTTCTTTCAAAACTATGGAGTCCCTTTTAATAGGGCATTTTGCTATGTTGGGTTTTGACACCACTAAGGCAATAGACCTTGCCACAAAGGAGGCTGTGCTGAGAATTCTGTCTTCCACAAATTAAGAGTATCTTACCAATTTTATTTAAAGAACACAACTTATCATTAAGATATATGTCCTTCTACCAAACACCAAACCAACTACAAAAGCTCTAAAGGCTCAAGCTTTCATGTGTCTTTTTGAGGGAACTATCTGTTATTTTTTCTTCGTAGACTTTCAATATGGTGTCACCCTCCTTTGGTGCTGCTAATACATCAAATCAGCTATTGGTGCACTGACTAATGGGACTGATAACGTCTCCACTGTCTGGCTACTGAAAGAGAAAGCCTTATGAGTCAGTAAATATTTTGAGTGCACTCCAGTGTAATCAAATTTCTAAATACCTCCAGAAATTTAACTTCTGCAACTCTACTTATTTTCCTTAACACCAATACTGCCCTTTGAATTCTATTTCATTGTCTTGGATCCTCCTCATCCAGTTTGCTATCTTGCTCTACATACTCTCAGTCTAAAATCTCCATTACTAACTTCAGGATTTGTTTGAAATCATCAGGACTGAACAATGAGAAGCTAGGTTAGTCAGCTTTTGTGTCAGACTAAAAACACCACCACTGTCTTATAATTCACCACCAATGTTTGACTCATTTGAATCATAACACTGTATAGCCAAATCCTCCTGAGCAGGCAATTTTGCAACTTTCTCTGGGTTCTTAGCAACTCAAATGCTTCTGATTCTTTTTGCATTTCATTGTACTCCTATCTTGAGTATTCACATTGGAATTTGCATACTCCCTTAGTTTAATTCTCATTTACAGGCTTGGAAAAACTCAATTTAAATCTCTTGATAACAGTTATGGTGTTGTTATCCAAATATACATTAATTAAATCAAGTAATTTTGAGTAGGTAATGGTCGACTAACATTCTTCATGGGACTCCATGGGAAAGAAAGAACTGCAGAAACAAATATCACCAGTTCAGAAGCAAGCTATAGCCAAGAATTCTTTCCCTGGAGAAGCAAAGACTGCAGAGTTTGCCCACAAAGTTCCAAGACCCTCACCAAATTTGTGGGGACAGCAACAGTCGACTGTGAATGAAGTGGGGCATGTGTGTCTGTGTGTGTGTAAAATTCCATCAACACTCATGCCTCTGTATGCAAGCCTTTAAGGACATTAAGCCAGCAACAATATTTCTTTTCTAAGTACTTTTTTAAAAAATAAACAAAAACAAAACACAAACTTCTGGATATAACTGAGAAGTGGGGAAAAACTTTGACCCAGTGGGGATATTAATACTTCAGTGAGTTTCCTGCTTTCTATATTACTATGAGGGATTTTCAGGAACATTTAAAAAAATTAAGATAGTAAACTGAAAGGAGAAAGTCTCATAAAAAGGTGAATGGAAAATGAAAAATGGAAAATCATATACATAGATAAAGAGGTTATTAACATGGAAAAATGGATGCAATTACTTAAAGTTGGTAGATTGTTTTTGTAAATATCTTTAAAGCAAAATGGAGAAGAAATCAATTTGTTATGGGAAGCTGGATTTGTTCTGGCTGAAAGAGGTAGTTCATTGAAAGCAAGGAGAGAAGCACTTGCTTTGGAAGAAAAATGTTAATTCATTGTATAACAAGGCCTTTAGTAGAAGGATGGCAAAGATACTACCCCCAGAAGATGAATGAGTTCAAGCAATTTGGCAGGAGATACAAGAAGAAATGACATTGATGAGGAATTATTTCAAAAACTTTAGAGTGAATTTTAAATTGCACTTTAGCTTGATGGATGCTATGAGGTCAGAAAACTAGAGGCAGAAACAGGACTTCATATGGAAGATGCTCAATGAGGTTGCAGTGCAGAATGTGAAGAAACTACACAGGAGATTTGCAGCCAGGCCAAAAGAATTTTCGACATTTCAAAGTGAATCAAGAAGAACTGCAGGAGAACATCAGATCCAGTGGAATCTATGGTGAGGAGATGAATAACATATAAGACAGACAACAGAATTGTAAGGGGGAAGACCATGAAAAATAAAGTTATTTGGTTTCTACGTAGTTCTCTGGAAAGGGAGAAATGAGGGTGGAGGGAACAAGACCAGCAGGAAGATTTTTTTATGTTCTCTTCCCAGATTCTATGTAACTTGATAATGTGTCTAATTTGGACATTTGCAAAGGTTTGGCAAGAAGCCAAGGGTGACATTAAAATTATGAAAGAGTTTTATTGGATTTAAGATGTTAAATTGGTTCTGTATTGCTGGATGATTTACTATAGATGAAATGCTTACAAAGTAAGATTGGTAGATTTTTAAAAAATATATTTAAAATATTACTAAAGTAGAATTATACACAGACACACATACACACAACTTTGTGGGCTGGATAATTCGAAGGTATGTGATCATGAGAGGGGATATCTGTAAATAAGGGAAGATAAAAGGATGCAAACTGTAATTTCATTTTGAGTGGTTGGGAAATATAGCTGATGAGAGGTTAGTGAGAGAGGGGAATTTGTTTATATTAATAGAAGATTTACAAAGTCTGTTTTGATTAAACTAGGTGATGATTACTACTACTTAGTGATAGAGATTATTAATATGTATTAATATTTACTAAAGTGTTATTGTAGCGAACATAAATATGTTTTGTACACTAGGACCTTGGAATCCACTGGGGTTTGGTTTCAGGACCCCCATTGGATATCAATATCTGTGGACACTCAAGTCTTATTAAAAACTATGGCATAGTGACATAGTGTCCCTTACGTAAAAGAGCAAAACAAGGTTTGTTTTTTGGAATTTATATATTTTTTGAATATTTTCAAGCCATGGATGATTGAATCTGTGGTTAAAGAATCTGGGGATATGGAGGCCTGACTGTCTAAGTGCTGACCCTGATTATGAATAATACATATTGCAGAAAAGTATACATAATTTGTTGTATATACTCATGTGTAAATCTAGGAATTTTAATAAAAAAATTGCTCCCAAAAAACCTGAGTAGACTTATCCACATGTCAATGTAAATACTGTATTTTAAAACTTACAAAAAAAGGAACTATCTCCTGGTGAAAAGCAAGAGCATAATCTGTCCTGGAAGCACAGGTATCTTCCCTCCCTTAATCTCTCATCCATCCAGCCTTTAGCACAAATATGCCTGCCAGAATTTTGTACATTCTCTGGTGTTGTTTTCCTTTGCTTCATCCTTTACATCCTTTGTTACATACACACAGGTTTTACCCTCATCCACAGGCCATATCAAAGACCATAATTTTGGTTCCAAAACCTGCCCTTTATACATGAGTTGACTTACAGTTGATGTATGATATGTATTTTAATAGCTGCTGAGAAGATTGGAAATCATTTTTTTCTTGTCTGCTTTTCTTATTCCTTTCTCTTCTTTTCAATTTATAGTACTTTGCTTTTTTGTTTCTTTTTCTGTTTTTCTTTTTTCATGTATTCTATGTGGTGTTAATGTTCTTTTTTATGTAGTTGAAATATTTTAAATAAACTTACATTCATTAAATCACTGGCATTTGAATTCCTTCCATTAAAATAAGTTAAACATAAATAGTTTTTTGTGGGTTTTTTGGGGTTGTGTGGCCATGTTCTAGAAGAGTTTCTTTCTGATGTTTTGCCAGCATCTGTGGCTGGCATCTTCAGAGAAGAGAAATACATTTTAAGTTCCTTAAATTAACCTAATTTCTTTAAATTAAAAGTATATGAATGAAATGCTGGTGTCAATGACTGTAAATGATTACATTGTAGTTGTTGTTGTTGTTGTGTGCCTTCAAGTCATTTCCAACTTATGATGATTCTAAGGTGAACCTATCATTGTTTTTTGTTCTTTGCAAGATTTGCTCAGAGGTTTGCCTTTTCCTTTCTCTGAAACTGAATATCTCTCTTTCTTTCTCGGTGTATATTAACTGTCCTCGAGTCAGCCCTGACTCATGGCTACAATGTGGATGAAACATCTCCAAGCTCCCCTGGCTTCCACTGCTCTACTTAGGTCCTGTAAATTCAGGCCTGTGACCTCCTTCATTAAGTCTATCCATCAGGCCTGTGGTCTTCCTGTCTTTCTGCTGCCTTGTATCTTCCCCAGCATTACTGTCTTTTCTAATGAGTCATGCCTTCTCATGATGTAGCCAAAGACTGATTATCTACTTTTTAGTAATTAATTGTCTTAACATACACTACATGCTTGTTCGTTCTGAAAATTCTCCCAACACTACCCCTATCTAGATGGAATTTGGGGTAAATTGTTAGAAAAATCTCCTTGGTACCCCTGAGAAATACAAATCACAGTATGTCTTGGAAAGTTTGAACAGTCACACTATTCTGAGTCACACTATTTCAAGGAGACCTCCAGGCTCTTGCCTGCCCTGCTCTGTCTTCAACTAGAACATTCTGATTTCTAAAGTTCTGGCTTGAATGAACAAAGGGAATTGGAAAGATAAGAAAGAAGAAATAGTTATAATAGGTTTTGTTTAAATACCAGATGTTTGTCTACTAGAAAAGAAGGTAGGTTTGACTGTTGATTTGTTTAGTATCAATTTTTTATTAGTCTGTTTTTATTAATTTTATTGTGGTTGTTTGTCTATGTCAATTACAACTTATACTAATAAAGAATTAACTGTAAAGTTCTCCTTGTCATTGCATGTCTGCTCCAGCAACACATCTCTCTGTAATGACTGCCTCATTGACAAACTGCTGGAATGGCTAGTAACTGTGGTAATCCTCTCAATATGACAGTTGTCCCTAATGGCTTTGTCAAAACTGTACTTCTCCCTACATTAAAACACCTTTGCTACTCTGTTTTTATCCTTTATTTTAGATTTGCCTAATCATTTGCTTCCATCTGACGTCCACCCTTTCAGCTTTTTCCCTTTTTCCAAACCTACCTCCAAGGTTTGAACTCCTTTTCATAGCAGACTGTACTTTCTTGAACTGCTGCTCCAAAAGCAACTCAATCTGCCCCCTGACTCAGACTTGCTCCTAAAGTTTAAGCTTTAAGTTTCCCTCCTTAACATGGAAACACACTTAGAGGTGTATTTGAAAGTAGTCAACTGAACTCTCTGTAGAGATGGTTCTTCATCAGGTGCCTGCATGTCCTCACGGAAAGTTGAGGTATTTTTGCCACACTCTTGGCCATCTCTGTTCCCTTTCTCTTTGTATGATATTTCTGAAACCATCAAAGATAAGGAAAAGGAAAAGAAGAAAGAATTTAAAGAGAGAGCAAGATTAAGGGTGAGAATGTATAAGTAAAAGAAAAAGAAAGGAAAGAAAGCTGAACCTAAACTGACAAGACGTGAAAGGAGAGATAGAACAACTTTGTTAGTAGCAAGGCAGGAAAAATAAAACTGAGAGGGGAAAGTAAAGAGTCAATAGTTGAGTCTTGAAATGGAGTAAAAGAAATTAGAAGTCCTGCCTCTGGAACTGGTGTAGGGTAAATAACACGTGCGATCTGCAGATTGCTGATTTGCATCGGAGAATTTCTAATCATCAGCCATAAAGTATGATCCATTATAATGCTTTTCATTCAGAGTAGTCCAAAATAATCTTTCCAAAGGCCACATCTATCATACTATATTGTAACTGTTAAAGTACCATTTGCCTCCAACTAAAAGTAGCATTTTCATTTTAAAAAATCTTAGTGGACAAAATGATGAGAAGGCAACACATATCCAAATGTCAAGGTCAGAACCTACTAATCTCTTAACACATCCAACCAATGAAACAAAAACTCCAAAACAAACTACAGATGTAGAAAAATGATCAGTCTAATAATGAAATGGTCCATATGAGCTAAATTACTATTTAAAGTGTCTATTTTAAGCAAAAGTGAAAATCCCACCTAAAGCAACCTACAGCAAAAAGCTTCAAAGGAAAATAGTCACACAACTACATATGTAGGCTATCGGCACAAACCTTTGCATTTCACTACTCTTTCTTCAATTTCCTGTATTTAAAAGTACTAATCTGTTGGGATTGATTATGCACATAAAGAATGTGCTCCTTTCAGCTCCTACTGAACAGCCTTCTGCATTAGAGAAGATAATTTTCAAGCTCTCCCTCTGTCTTATGGTAACTTTTTAATATAAACATTAATATAAATTTCACATGGACTTAGTTTTTTAATGACACCATTTGGTGACACCCCCCCCCCCCCCCCCCCCCCGGTAGGCTTGAATTGATTGATCTTTTAGTTCAGGAGCCTAAACAGAAAGAACAATGCAGAATTCATGTGCCCCAAGTATAAATCATTAAGTGACAAAAGTATGGATTTGCCTGGGAGTACTCTGACAATATTTGAGGGGAAGTATGGGACTGGTGAAATACTTCCAGAGCTTGAGAATACACTTACTCAACTGACTGCAAGATATATTCAACATAGTTGGTTTTATTTCAGACATCAGAATGCAACTTAATTCATACAGTACCTCTGATTAACTTGCATCTCAAGTTGCTGGATTTTTTCCAAAAGTTCTTTTTCTACTGCTTCCCTCTGCAACTCAAATTCTTTATGGGCATTTTGTACTGCATCTTCTTTTTCACAACTAAGCTTCTGTACAAGTACTTTTCTGTCCTGCTCGTGGTTAGTTACTAGTAGCTCTTTCTCCTCTGCAAGCTTATTGATAGTAGCTTCATATTTCTTCTGCTGTTCACACAAAGCCACATTTTCCTCTTTCTGCTTCTCTAAGGTACTCACTTCCAATTCAAGTTTACCTTGCAATTCTATTATTTGTTCTTCCAATCTTTTTTCTACTTCAAGAGCTTTTTGATGCAAAGATGTTACTTTGTTCAATTCAGTTCTAAGCAAATTTGTTTCTTCTTCATGCCTGTCAATTAATTCTGAAATGCACTGATCTTTTTCAATTGCCATTAGAGTTCTTAGCTCTGCCAAACCCACCTGATATTCATCATTATTAACTTCAATTATATGGTTCAATTTATCTATCTCTTTCCTTAACATTTCAGTTTCCTTGTCAACAAGGTGTTTTAGATTATCCTGCTGCTGAGTTTTGTTCTCTTCTAAAAGTAATTTCATTTCATCTGTTTCTGCTTCTTTCAATGCAAGTTCAACTTCCAATTTACACCGCAAGTCAGAAAGTTCTGAGACCTTGGCCTTTAATTCTTCAACCTGTTGTTCTTTTGCATGGACATCTGCAGTGTGAGATTCTTGCATTTGTTCAAGTCGATGTTGATTTTCTTTTTTCAACTTCTCTAAAGTATCATTGTGTTTGACAATTAATTGTTCAAATTCTTGTGTATGTCTGACAAGCAGATTGGATTCTAATTCCTTTAAGTGATCTTTTTCCAAAGTCTGAAGTTCATCCCTCAAAAGCTGAATTTTTTCATCATTTTCAATATGAAGTTGCTTCATACTTTCTAACACTCTTTCACGGGACTCCCTTAGTTCTTTAATTTCATAAGTCTGATTCTTCATTTGGCTTTCCAATTGAAGTAGTTTCTGATCTTTTTCATTCTGTAAAATCTCAACTGCTTCCTTTTCATTTTTTACTACTGCAAATTCATTATCTTTATGATGCAAAACATCTTCAAGACCTTTTAAGTCACATTTTAATTTTGTTATCTTTTTTTGGTTCTCTTTATCATCTTCAACTAAAGTATTCAATCTACTTTCATATTCAATTTTTAAAGTTTGCAGTTCTTTTTGATGCTTATCTTTTAGTGTTTTTTCAAGAGAAAGTTTTACCTTTTCTATAATATTTCTTATTTCTATAGAAGTACATTTTAAAGAACTGGAAAACTCACATTGTTCTTTTTCTACAAATGTTCTAAAGTGACAAAGATCTTCTTTGATGTTTATTAAATTTAGCCGGGACTCCTGGGCAACATCCCTACATTTTTCCATATAAACATTTACAGCAGAATTTTTTAAAGTTTCTTCCTTTGCACATATATTTGTGTCTTGCATCCTCCTGCTGTCTATTGCATTGATAACGGAGGAATAGAGAGACTCCACCATCATTTCTGGACTTTGAGGATCACTTATAACATTTGGAGATATTGGATTTTCTTCTATTATAAATTCATTGACTGCTGACATGAAATCAGATTCTGGACTTTCAGCCAGTGAGTCCAAGTCTAGAGACCCTTGCTTAAGGGCTTGCTCTATGCTTGGATGGGGAATTGTTTCAAAATCAAATGTATGAGCATCAATACTGTCTGGAGATAATTCTTCCAAAGGACCTGGAGGACACACAGGAGGGCACAGAGGTCCTTGAAGACTGAGTGGTGGAGGAGTTTTAGGAGAGGTAGCAATTGTTGTTCCTGTTGTACTTTCCATCCTTGGTGTAGTGATAGATTGTGGTGAGGCTTGACTGTTGGAAGCCTAAAAGCATAAAACAAGCCAGAGTTAAAACACCACTCTTTTGTAACAATTCTGATACAAGACCCAAATCAAACACATAAAGATTCATATATGCAATGGTACTCTTAAAATATTTTATTCTTCTTGGAAGTGCAGATACTTCTAAAACCTCATGCCTTACTGCTCAAGGCAGCTATCAGACTAATACATGGTGTATATCACACACAGGCAAATTTTAATGAAATAAATTGATATGAATTCCTATTTACAATATAACATTGGTTAGGATAAGTATAAGGGATGACCTGATTTTCTCAAATGATACTTACAGTAAATACCCTAGGGATATATATATGTGTGGGTGTGTGCATAAGTATATAATGAACAAGGATGTTAAGGCAAAATATTGGAACTCCTCACATTTAAGTTTCTCCACATTTTACTCCTCCAAAAAGTTGCTGTAAAAATAGTCAAAGGATGCCTGATGAAGTGACAAGCATGTGGATTCACAACAGATGCTTTGAGACATATGTTACTGATGCTTAAGTATGTTTAGCATTGGTAAACCTAACATGCTTGAGAATGAAGCCTGTTAAGTATCACTTCAAATAATGTTGTGATGAGGAGTCCTGTATTCAAAGTACCACAAACTACTGTTGAAGAGACTGGGATAGGAAGTCATTCACTATTTCACCATGTACAGTAAGCCTGTGCTCATTATAAAAAAGAAGAATGGAATTTTTATGAAGAAAAGGAAGACTATCAGTTTACAAGAAAGTCTAACAGCAATATTAAAGGCTTCTGACCCATCTAGTTTCTTAATATAAATACAGCACACAGCTGACTGAGCTACTCAAAACGTAGTGTAGGGGAAAAGCTGCTGACTACAGACAGTTTGCCCATATATTTAAACAAAGGCATGTGAGAGATTAAAAAACATATTATCAGACCAGAAGTGGTGTACATTTTAGAGGGTGATCCAATTAGTAGTTAACTTGGGGATGCATTGGAAATTTGCTTTGCTTTAAAACTGCGTCCCTTCACAGTTACTGGGATTCAGAGCCATACCAGAAATTATGATATCAATTCAGACATTACTAGGTACACATATATAAACTGATCCAATTAGAGTTCCATACTGCAACACTGTCAACATTAACAGTCACAACAAAACTGCAATTTATTAAGGAGAATTATCAGTAGACAGCCATGTTTCCTACTATTACTTAATTAAGGGCCTCTGCAGATGGCGCAAAGCACCGTCTTGGAGGCAGGGAAGGGGAGGGGCAGACACACGCCGGGTGCATCAACCCCCCCCTGATGACGTCATCACAGCGTGCACCACTACGCACGACGTGCACTGTCAGGACATCCTCCTGGCGCAGCGTTTTTACACGCTGCACCGGAAGAGGCACAAAAGAGCTGCATGGCGGCTCTTCAGGCACCCTTTTCACCACCTGTGAAAAGAGTGGTGTTTTGGCGCTCCTTTCCCAAGCGGCAAAAGGGAGGATCGGGCCGACACATCTGGCAGCCTTGGCCTCAATCCTCCGTTTTTCGGGGCAGCCCAGGGTCTGCATCCCCCCTAACCAACTGCAGAGAAGCATGTGCACAGAAACAATCCCAAAAAGGAGAAAAAATTGTTGATTAAAAGTACAACTGATGAACAAGTGAAAACATCAATGCTTAAAAAAATCCACTTCGAACCTCAATAAAGTCATTAATATAGCAATAAATCAACACAATGGATTATGTGCAAATGGTCATTTCACTTAAGAGGACCATAAACCTCCCTCCCAACTGCACAACAATTGGGTACAGACCAATTGTATCTGATTGAGTACAAGCACAAGGATCCTTGAACAAGAGAAATTTCTTGTTTCCTCCTTCTGAATCAAAAGCCTGCCCCAATTGTCCAGGAGGTGAGTGAGCCCTCAATAAAGTCTGAGCCATGGGCAAGGCAGATTTTGAAAATAGGGCACAAGGCATTCGATACCTACAAGCAAAACCTTGTTGGTTGGGAGAGCTTTTCTGAGAGTGAAGGGAGTTGAAGTTGGAATAAGTTGTGTAATACATTTTCATTGCACAAGTCCTCTTCTGTCTGTACTGTATTGAATATCCATTGTATCAACTTCTCACTGTCTCTGAATAAGCCTCACAAAATTGCAGATATTAGTAGTAGCCCTCAAGCAGCAAAAAAATGTTATTTATAATATTTAGAACAATATTTAGCAGTATTATTCATCCTAAATATCACAAATATGATAAATACTATATTCCTTGTTCACCAGACTTCTGACTTATGACAACCCTAACGCACTGGGTTTTGTTGGCCAGATTTGTTCAGAGGGGGCTTTCCATTACATTCCTCTGAGGCTATGAAAGTGTAACTTGCCAAAGGTCACCCAGTGGGCTTCCATGACTTAGTGGGGATTTGAACCACTAAGAATCCAACAGTGAAATTACTACTGCACACTAACTCTTATGTATTCACATACATATATATAAATAACTGGTTCTCTCTCTCTCTTTCTTTCTCCATATTGTGTGTGTATTTATAACCAAATTAATCTATATAAAGTATCAATGATTTGAAATGGAAATGGACAAAACCAAATGTAAATACTAGTTTAAAAGGTTCTTTCTTGTGACATGCAATCATTAATCTATATTCTATGCAACAATTTCTTCACAATATGCATTATTAGCAATCCTCTACGACATAACACCGTACAAGTTCTCTAATTAACAATAAATTAATAAATATAATACTCCTATTATTACTATACACTAGTCTCAGGATTATGATCTAGATATACAAAAAATAATAATAATAATAAATAAATCTGCCTGGAAACAAATAACTGAACACTCCAATTCAAAATGCATTTCACAGAAACAGTCCTCACTGGTTCCATTTGACAACATAGTTTATTTCAGGTAACTGTGCTTGGGACTAGCATGCTATAGATTTCATCTTTCCATACTGTCACATCCACATCCCAAAGATACCTTTTGTTCATTCAGCAGATCTGTAATCGTTTGTGACATTTCATCCAAACTTTGTGCTGCTTTGACCAGGTTATGTAGAGCAAGTACATGTTGGTGGAGAGGTTCAAAATCACAAAGTATGGGAACCCTTAAAAATACAAAATACATCATATTAATTAATTTTATCAGAGGACAAATTATATTTTAGGTTACTTTAAACCAGTCCCTCGGCCCTTAAAGGGGAAAAGTTGCCTACCCCTGCTTTAAACAAAAAACTATGTGGTAAGCTTAAGATCTGAAGTTCCTCCTGCATGTGTTTACAACATTTTGAGGATTTCAGCTTGCAACTTGATCTCTAGCATTAGGTCAGAAGCACTTTTTAAGTTTCACTAACTTCCAGGAGTACTGCAATTAGGGCCTGCAAGCAGTTGTATGGAAGAAGATAAACATTCCAAGAGCCTTTGGACTTAAGCAAAAATCTTGGCATACATATGCTGATTTCAACAGAGAAAACACTTGTCTGTGGAAGAAGAGAATACATAAGTACTCCCTATCCAAGGAATTTAGGCTGGCACCATCTCTTTTATGATTCCTCTGGGCAGCCAAAACTGTGTTGTTCTACATGGCATTCAGTATTTGAGATGATTGTTTTAACTGTTTCAAAACTGGATTCTAAGATAGTTTTAATGTGTTTATAAAATGTTTTATCTTTGTATTAGTTTTTATTTGTTTTTCATCTTGGAAGCCCTAGTGGGCTGGGAGGTGATACAGAAATAAAACAACAACAACAACAACAACAACAACTTACTCATAAATAGAAATAACCCAGACTTGATTTCTTAAACTATAGTTTTAATGATCATACACTTCTTTTATTGTTTTATGAATACTGCTTCATGAATACCACTGAAACCCATGCTAGTTTTAAGAATACAATCATCCCTCCCTAACTCATGGGGGATCCATTCCGGACCCCCCCAAGAGTTAGGAGACTCGCATATATTTAAGCCCCATTCACTTCAATGGCGGTCGCGCCTCCGCAGATTGTCAAATCTGTGGATTTCAGACTTGGAGGGGCAACTGTACTTAGAAAGATTTTTAAATAAATAAATAGGCTAAACATGCAAGCCATATTTTAGAAGACAATATACACAAGTATATAAATCAAAACAAGCATATTTTTATATTTTTCACATACATCAACCTATATTTGGGTTGTCTGGGATTTAAGACATTGAAATGTTTTTTGTGTAAGCAATTTAATACTTTTAGCAGCTGTGATCACTGGCAAATTATGTGGTATGATCTAACTTCCATCGTAACAAAGCTAGCTAATTGACTTCAATATTTCCATACAGTGGTGAAATCATACCTTTACATTATGGAATAGAAATAGAAACAGAACACAACTTTTTAAAAACCTGGTTAGTTAGCAGTCTAATCTTCACATATTTTAATGATTTTAATGTATCTAATACATTTCAAATACTACTTTTCTCTATTTGTTCAGAAAATATAGTGAGGAAAATGACTACCGACTTGCTTCTCAATGCAAATAAGATCAAGTGTGATGCAAAGTATCAGAGGGCCTCTACAGATGATGCTTTGTGCCATCTTGGAGGCAGGGAAGGGAATGGGCAGCCACATGCTGGGCACCCCAACCCCTTTCCGAGGATGTCATCATGGCACGCGCCATTATGCACGGCATGCACCATCATGACGTCCTCCCGGTGCAGCGTCTTAACACGCTGCACTGGAAGGCACACAGAAGAGCCCCATGGCAGCTCTTCGGGTGCCATATTTGGCACCTGTGAAAGGAGCAGCATTTTGGCACTCCTTTCCCAGGCGGCAAAAGGGAGGATCGGGGCCGACGCATCTGGCAGCCTCAGCCTCAATCCTCCATTTCCCGGGGCGGCCCAAGGCCGCCTGTCTGCACCCCCCCCCAAGTCTCTGCAGAAAGTAACAGATTGTTTATTTGTAACTTAGGACCTGTACAAACTGTCAGAAATAATGCAGCTTGAGACCACTTTAACTGCCCTGGCTCAGTGCTAGGGAATCATGGGAACTGTAGTTTATTATGGTACCAGAGCTCCCTGACAGAGAAGGTGCAATGTCTCAGAAAAAACTACAATTCCCATGATTCCCTAGTACTGAGCCAGCGCAGTTAAAGTGGTCTCAAGCTGCAGTATTTCTGGCAGTCTGTATAGGCCTTTTTGTTATTTAAGTGGTCTTCTCTAGAGTTACATATGGAAATCTGACAATACTGACTGACTGTAATGGCCAACGTCTCAGAATGCATACCTGTACAATATCCTTGAGACTAAATCAGTAATCACATTATTTATGAGCAACAATTATTTGAATGGCAGCAGGGCTGAACTTAGGCTGAAGGCTACATTCATGTAGAAAGAGACTGAGCATATCAGCAAGCTGAGTTTTTTAAAAAATCTTTTGGGCTCAGCTGAGTTTTAAAAAAATCATTTGTTACTGGAACTGAACAGAAGGTAATCTAAGGGAAACAAAGTCTTGGAAGAGGAATAGTTCAACCATCTACTCTGCAGCAACACAGCTGAATCTGGATTGAAACTATGCTCTAATCTTCTTAAGGGCTTGGAAGCTAAGGAGATCATGGTGAATGTCTCCCACGTAAATTTCGTAAACCATCTGAAACTGTCTTGATCATCTCAGGGTGCAGATAGATCAGTGTTGGCAAACCTATGCCAGAGATGGCATGCAGAGTGGGAAAGAGGAGGAAAAGGCATGGCTGTTCCTCCTCCTCTCAAGCCTTCAGCTGCCCCTGAAGGCCAGAGAAGGTGTGGGAGAGAAGAAGTCCTGCCCATAAGTTCCATCACCATAGGGCGGGCATCCCACCCCAGAAGTCCCATTCCCCAAGGATATCCTGCCTCCGGCATGGGATAACACCCAGTGGCAGCAGGCCGTGTAGTTTGTGCGCTCGGTGCCTAAAAGGTTCGCCATCACTGAGATAGATGATATCCTTTTAAATGCCATGTAAAATGCTAACCAGATGGACAGAAGGAATGTTTCTAAGACTGTGTATCAAGCATACAATCGCTGAGGCAGAGAAGAGTAAGTTGTAGGGGATGCAACATCTGAAGTATATATGGGGATAATAATAATAATAATAATAATAATAATAATAATAATAAT
>CM034706.1:52968089-52989718 GCA_020142125.1 Phrynosoma platyrhinos | reverse complement strand
ACAGCTTTTTTAAAGCTGTCAAGTGATGTCAATTGACAGATCTCCTCCGGCAAGCCACTCCATAGTTTGGGGGCGACAGCAGAAAAGGCCCTCTGGGAGGTAGTCACCAGCCTCATGGGGAAGGGGGAAATGGGGAAGAAAAGATTAATTGTTCAATAAAGCTATTTCAGTAAGAATACAAAAGCCTACATATTATTGATGTATAGTGTGCTTCCTGCCAACAGCAATTAGTTTCAACCTACAGACTATTAAGAATGGATGCCAAGGAAAATATTCCTAAATCTCTTCCAGCCTTGAGGAATTAGATACAGCACTAGGATCAGACTGGCTGGGCAGAAGTATTAGGTAGCTGAGCATTGTTTAAACACCACATGAAGATAGACGCAAACCTAAAACCGTATGTAAGATGACATGGAAATTGAAGACCTACATCTTAAAAAAAAAAAATTTAAAAATTTAAAAATTAAAAAGCCCAACAAATTGTTCAGTCACCCCTCCATTCTCACAGACTTGGGATCCACATCCCTCACCTATCTGCGGACAGAGAATGGAAGGGGACAAAATGGGGGGCACGCTCCTGCAGGTGTGTGCCTTCATTCAAACCTATGGGGCTTGAATATACGTGATTTTTCATTCCCACCGGGGGGGGGGGGGGGCAGAACCGATCCCCCACAAGAACAGATAGTCGACTGTAATTTGAGCAAGGAACAGGTATTAAAAACATGAAAGTCTGGAGACAGTTTAAAAGAAACCAAAAAGACAGCCTCACCCTGGGTCTCTAAGATGGGCAAACTGCAGGGTCTCTCTGCCAAAGGCAAATGCTGCAGGCTCTATATGTCTGCTGAACGTGCAAGCAATTGGTGGTGAGACAAAGTGTAAAATAGTGGACCAACAACCAATAATGTACTAATTTATATGGCACAAACTAGATTAATGAAAGCAATCAGAGACCAGAAAATTAATACAATGTCAGGGATTCTATCTTGCTATTATGTGCCTGCAATTTGACTCTGACCTAGGACGACCCTATAAATTTTCTTGGTAAAATTTATTCAAAGGATGTTTGCTATGGTATTCCTCTAAGGCAGGGGTAGGCAACCTTTCCCCTTTAAGGGCTGAGGGACTTCAGCTCCCAGAAGCCTCAGCCATTTTGGCCAATAGTCTCATGTTGGCCAATAGCTCCTGGGATTCTGGGAGCTGAAGTCCCTCGGCCCTTAAAGGGGAAAGGTTGCCTACCCCTGCTCTAAGGTGTAGACTCTAAAGGGTATGCATTTCCAAAGGTCATCTGGTAAGATTTGATGGCTAGCCAGGAATCAGAACTCTGGTCTCCGAGTCCTAGTCCAACATTCAAACCACTATAACCCACTGGTTTATGTTAACATGTCACTTCATTTCTAACACACTACTCTAAAATTGAACTGTGAGAAGTACACAAGGACCAGTTCAAAAAAAAAAAAAAAGTAAAATTGCTGTTAAGTGAAAAGTACCAAGACTAAGCAGTTAGCACAATGCTAGTTTTATCAGCTGACTAGGTTTTTTTTAAATCAAGTATTATTAAATTAACTTCCTATAATTTTGCTTGCTGCTTTTCATCTAATGGTAATAATAGATACTTGCAAGTCTACTGTGAATTACCTACAAATCCAAAAGTAGACCCTAATTTGTCTTCTGCTTGCCTTAATTCATCTTACCTGAGTAATGGCTGTACTTCTGAAGGACAAAAAGACTGCAGAAACTGTAGGTCAGATAATGAGATATCTGGAAGTTCACCATCAAACCTGCGAGGTTTCCGGGTCTGAAGTAAAATAAGTATTATATTTAAATATGACATAACTATACTATTGAGAGAAATGATTGAACACTTTAAATTCATAAATAGCTGGCCCTCAATGTCTAAACTGTGTAATATTACAATACAGCCTATTAATGAAAATTATTGTTTTCAAGGGATGTTTCTGCTTTTTAAAATGTACTTTCATCTTATTTGTGAATCAGCAGAAAGTGTATTTCCATGTTCAAGTGTGATCATCAAATATAATGTAAGAAGCTACGTTCAATACTTTGTGTAGTAAACTGTATACAGCAGGGGCAGGCAACTATGAAAGGCTTGGGTCCCCTGGCATTAGGCCCCTAAAGGGCTGCACTTGTTCCTTTAAAAATTGTGCCCCCAAACACATCTTAGGGGTATGTGCAGAGTTTCACAATCTTTTGGGTTTCAAAACATTAAGTTGGTACAGGGGACTTCCAAAATGTGATGGAAATGCACCCCATCCCCCCAGTGGGCATTTTTGAATATTTGGGGGCAAAATGTTTTTTGGGGGGAAAAAATTGCAAAAATTGTTTTTGAGTCCCGGTGGGGATGGCAGAGGACTGCCAAACGTGGTGGAAATGTCTTTCACTGAAGCTGGAATGCATCTGGTGGTATTCTAGAGGGGTGGGAGTTCAAGATATTATTATTATTATTTTGGAAAAAAAAGTAATTTTGACATCTGGGAAGTGCTGAAGGCCACAAAAATGTCCCTAAGGTCAACATGTGGACAACACTTTGCCTACTTCTGACTTACAGTAAAATGCTATCAATTTGCTTACATTTTTTTAAGATTTACTAATCAAAGAGGTGGCATAAAGTATCTAAGAAGTGAAGTACTAGATTAGCAAAACTGTTAGACACTGATGTATCTTTGAAATAAATCTTTGGGCCATACAGGATAGCTTAATGAAAATTGTCAAAACTGTGCAGCAGGTAATTCTCTCTGAAGGATGGAAAATCAGACCACTATAATTGTAAAATATTTATATAATTTTGGTATAGCTGCACTTCTTCTTCATAATCTCTGTGCTTCACACAATACGGTTTGCACCTGTGCAGAGTCCATCCGAAACTTGAGCAGTACACTCCCGTGTACTGACCATGCCCACTCCTGCCAATCTAGCTCCTCCTTCAGTTCTCTTTCATCTGCTGAAAAAGAAGCTGCTCAGATTGCTCTCTCACTGAGTTTTCTTCTCGTGTACAATAATTACCATTTTATTGTTCTTTTTTTCTTTTCCTATTTTTTCTTGATTCTTGAGCTACGCTTGTTACACTAAGTTTGAATTTATTATTTTTTCTGCCTGGCTTGTAGGCCTCTTATGGCCTTCAATTCTATTTTCTCTGTGTGACTTGTAAATGTAAAGCTACTGATAGACATTCTAAATGCCATTTTTGTATGGGCGAGGGACATATTTCTGATCGTTATTCCATTTGCTGCTCTTTCACTACTCAAACTCTTTGCAACAGAGTTCAGAGACTAAAACTTTTTTGTTGGGAGCACTTTCTTTCTGTTGCTCAGAAATCCTCTTCTCAACAAGATCCCTTGGCCTTAGCTCCTATTTCTAAGTGTCCTCAAATCTCTAAACTCTCAAAGAAATCAGAGGCTTCTACATCTTCTTTGTCGACATCGACACCAACTACAACTTTGGCCTCGACATCAACCATGCCTCGTTTGATCCTGGCACTCTCAGTCTCGACATAGACCACGCTTTCTTTGATACTGACGCCCTCAGCATCAACAATTTTGGGGCTGGCCACTAGTATGGATTCCCATGGCTCCACTGAACCCTCTACTGGCAAAATGACGCCACCTCAGGAGGTTCCTTCCATCTCTCAGGATAAGCACCATTCACATAAACTGAAAAGGTGATCGGCACTGACAGGAGATTTTGAAGTGGAGAAAGCTAAAAGAAAACAAAAATTCAAGCCTTCTGTACCAACAGAGCTAGCTTCTACTATGGCTTCGGTACCAACTACTACACTGGCAGCGCTGCCGGAAACCTCCATGACGCTTTTACTCCTGCCTACAGTATCCTCAGCTCAACCTCACACCTCGGTCCCTCCTATGGACTCAACGTCGGGGGTGCTAACATCGGCTGCACTTCGTGGAGCTTTGGTACCAACTTCCCAGCCCACTTCCTCTGGGCCTCCGAATATGCTGATGATATCTCCACTGCCTCTGGTCCCAGCTTCAGTACTGTCACAGACGTTTGCCTCTCCGTTCCGGGCTCATAGGCTTTCATTCTCGCCTCTGGCCTCGAGGTCTCACACAACTTCTCCTGCATGGTCCCAGTGCTCCTTGACACCATCTCGTGATTGAGTGGACCTCTTTCCATCATCTTCTCAATTCTATTACGGAGGCTCGCCCTTTACATCTGCTTCCTATTTGGAACGCTACCTAGCTGAAAAATATTGGAGAGAGCAACCTCCTTCCTACTCTCCTTTGTACTGAGATTGATACCATCACAGAGAATTGTACTACTCTCTATCTTGATATTGGGCATGCTCTCGATCCCGATCTCCATCTTGCTCTCCATCTTGCCAAGCTTCCCAGTCTCATTTTGAATTCAGACCCATCATACCTCCGTCTCCATTCCTCCACCCAGATCACTGAGATAACAGGATGCCTTCAGCACCACCATTTACTACTGCTACAGTCTCTCGGTCACAAGCATCCCCTCTTCAGTCCTCGGTACCAACAGCTCCTGCTCCTATTACCACACTTGTGCTAACACCTATCCCTGCGGTCATTCCAATTATGTCCTCCATGTCTGCTCCATTAATTACATCTGTTCCTGTCACCACACAGGCTGTCCAATTTACCACTCCAATTATGCCTCAACAGTCTATAGAGGAATCTGCTCATGACACTGAACCAACACTCAAGTCTCCTTCTCCCTTGATTGAATCACCTCAGGAAGTAGTAGAGGATAGTGGACCTCAATCTCCAAACAAAGATGTCAAACTCTTTTTGGATGTGGAGACATGAATGACTTATGCAATTTGCTTTCATGAGGATGCCCCTCCTAAACCAGCTCAGGACCCAGTTTTCCATGTTGTAGATGGCAAGGCAGTGACACTGGCTGTAGTACCCTTCCTTGTATCCCTTTCCAATGTGATGAATCTTTCTAGGACCAAGCCAGCCTCTGTTCCACCTGCTTCCAAAAGTTCTCTACAAGGTACAGCCTGACACAGTTCCTTACCTATTCACACACCAAATACCTAACTCTTTGGTTGTGGAAACCACTTCTAAAACCTCAGGCAAGACATACTCTGCCCCTGTGGATAAAGAAGGTTGATGCCTAGATACCTTTGGGAGATGCTTCTATTCCTCAACAGCTCTTGCTGTGAAAGTAGAAAACATGTAGGCTTGCATGGGTGCCTATCAGAAGTTTTTATGGGACAAGATGGCTTCCTTCATTCCTAGCTTCCCTGAGGAACAGAGTGGCTGCTCTGCTTTTTACACTGAACTGCTCTCCCTGGTCAATCAGCAATTTCATTCTGCCAGGCATCCCGTTGACTGTGCAGCCACAGTATCTCTGGTGCAATGGCATTCTGTTGTTATGCATGGCTCAAGTCCACTGACCTTTCTGATGAGGCCAAAAAGCAGATAGAGGTTTTGCCCTTTGAAGGTGAAGGTATCTTTGCCACTAAGACCAATGAGTCCCTAAACACCTTCTGTAAGGCTAGTCTCACTGGCAAAAAGCAAGGCCTCAGGCCAGAAACAACAATATCTCCCCTATGGACAACAGTGGCATTCTAGACCTTTGTCTAACTACCCATTCTGCTGGCTCCTCTCAATTCTGTGACTCGTTTCAACAATCATCCAGGTGGCTCTACAGACAGCACTAGCCACAAAATCAACAACAACAATCCTCTAAAAAGTCCTCTTCCTCCAAATCTTGGTTTTGATGGATCTACAGGGACATTCTTCTCTCAGCCAATCCCCCCATTGCCAACCCATCAATCTCCCTAACTCTTTTACAACAAATGGCAGTGAATCACCAGATACCTGGGTCCTCTTTTACAACAAATGGCACTGCTTTTACAACAAATGGCAGTGAATCACCAGATACCTGGGTCCTCACCATCATCTGCCTGGGTTACACCATAGAGTTTTGAAGTATTCCACCACTTGCCGTCATTTGTTCTACTCCATCCTCCCCTCCTCTACAAAAGGAAATCACTTCCCTTCTCAACAAACAGGCCATTTAACGCATCCCAGACAGGTGCAGGACAGACAGCTATTTCTCCAAATATATAGATTTTTAAAAAAAGACGGTGGTTTTTGTGGGCTTTTCAGGCTGTGAGGCGATGTTTTAGAAGAATTTCTTCCTGACGTTTCAACTGCATCTGTGGCTGGTCACTTCCATGCCACCATTCTCTGAAGATGCCAGCCACAGATGCAGGTGAAACGTCAGGAGGAAATTCTTCTAGAGAATGGCCTCACAGCCCAAAAAGCCCACAAAAACCCATGGATGCCAGTCATGAAAGTCTTCGACTTCACAAAGACAGTGGTCTTTGGCCTATCCTTGATCTCAGGGGTGTGAATCTCTATATCACTCCATGCAAGTTCAAGATGGTGACACTGCAATTCATTCTTCCTTTCCTTCACCAAGGAGACTGGTTTGTGTCAATCGACCTGAAAAAGGCTTACTTTCACACTGCTATTTGGCCTCAACATCACAGACTTCTCTGGTTCACCATCGACAGACATCTCTATCAATATACCATCCTCCTCTTCGGTCTTTCCACCACTCCCCGAGTATTCACAAAATGCATGGCAGTGGTCATTTCACATCTCTGCATTCAAGGGATCAAGATATTTCCCTGCATAAATGACTGGGTGCTGGCATTGTCCTCTCATACACAACTGTTTCGGTATGTCCACAATACTCTCTCTTTTCACCAATTTGGGCCTCATGGTCAATCCCTCCAAATCCATTCTGGAGCCAGTCAAAGTGATAGAGTACACTGGCATGTCCTTAGACTCTGTTATGGCTCAGGGCTACCTACCTACCTGGCAGGCAGAAGCCTTTTGTCGCACATCCTCACAGTACTTCAGAAACATCACTCTTCAGCCAGATTTATCCATCATCTACTTGGCTTGATGGCCTTGACAACAGTTGTTACTTACATGGCCCAGATGAAATTCTATCCTCTTCAGGAGTGATTTCTGTCTGTTTTCAACCATCTTCATAGCAGGGAAGTTGATTCTTCCTCCAGACATGCGGGCTTCACTCCACTAGTGACTGGATCCAGGGAACATTCTCAGAGGAATGCCCTTCCAACCCCCAGAACCTTCCAGCATGGTCACCACAGATGCCTCCATGACTGGCTGGAGGGCCCACTACAAAGATCTCTGAGTCCAGGGTTGCTGGTCCCTTTCAGAGGCACAGATCCACATCAACGTCTTGGAATCTATCATCAAGGCCTTTTGAATTTTTGAAAATCACCTTCTCCACAGGGCGATACAAGTGGTTAACAGATAACATCACCAGAGTCTGCTATATCCACAAACAAGGAGCCATCCATTCTCTTGTGCTCCTCTGGCCAACTACGGAGATGATGCCATCTATTCTCAATCCACCCAGAAGCAGTTCATCTGGCTGGCAAGGACAATGTTCTAGCCAATTCTCTGAGCCAGGACAAGGCCCTACAGCCTGAGTCATTCCGTCTCATCACATCTTGATGGGGAACTCCTCAACTGGACCTCTTTGCCTCTTCATAAAATGCTCAGTGCCCACTGTTTTGTGCCAAGAACCCAGGAGATGCCCTCCTTTTGAGCTGGAGACACCGACTCCTCTATGTCTTCCCTCCGTTACCTCTCATGGCAAGAGTGGCGATCAAAATGACAGAAGACAGGTCCAATGTGATTCTGGTGGCACTCTACTGGCCAAGACAATCTCAGTTTGCCCCTCTCCTCCACCTGTCCAGGGGCTGCTTCTTCAGGCTCCCCAACTGGCTGGACCTTCTCTCCCATTCCAATCATGCAGTCCTCCATCTGGATCTACACAGCCTCCATCTCACAGACTAGAGGATTCACCCTTGTTTGCACCAGACCTTTTAAAGGCCCTCTCAGCTTCCAGAAAAAATTCTATCAAAAAGTCATACTCCTATAAATGGAAGTGCTTTTGTGCCTTTGCTGAGGCCAGAGCAGAGCCATCCTCACCTGTTCAGCTCTTTACAGCCTTGCATTTCCTTCACCTCCATGGCCGGGAGCTGTCTTCTCATCTCTCAAAGTATATTTATCTGCCATTGTCTGCCTCCGGCTCATCATCTTCCAAACTCTTCACTTCACCTAAACTGAAGAGATTCTTTAAAGGTATTCATCATCTCTACCCTCCAGTGCCTCCACTGGTTCCATCTTGTTCACTCTCATTAGTGCTTACACAGCTCACTAGGCCTCCATCTGAATCCATGGGATCTACCTCCCTGAGGCTACTTACGCTCAAAACAGCATTTCTAGTGACCATCACCTTGGCCAGGAGGTCCTCTGAACTGACCGCTTTGTGCTCTGACAAGCCCTTTTTGATCTTTCACAGAGACAAAGTTGTTCTCATGCCTGATATCTCTTTTCTCCCTAAGATGGTATCCTCATACCACCTTTCTGAAGACATCATTTTGCCTACATTTTACCCTGATCCTTCTACCGTTCTTGAAAAGACTATGAACACCCTTGACGTTCGCCATGTTTTTTGCCTTCTATGTCCAATGTTCTGCTGAATTTTGGTTGACTAACAAGTTGTTTATTTGTTACGATGGACCCAGGTAGGGCTACCCTGTTTCTTCAAAATGGTTTACAAAGTAAATCGCTCAATTCTCTTAACCTATGAATTAGCAAAACGCCTCCTCCAGTTGGTGTGCGCCCACACTCAACTAGGGCTGTCTCCTCCTCAGCTGCCTTCCTTTGAGGTGTTGCTCTACCTGATGTCTGCACGGCAGCAACGTGGTCAACCTTTCATGTTTGTTCAGCATTACTGGCTTGATTCCATGTCCCACTGGGATGTCAGTTTTGGCCATGCTGTTATCTCTTCTATTCTACAGTGACCTTCCCACTTGCCACAGATAAGCTTTTTAGTCACCCTATTGTGTGAGGCACAGAGACCACGAAGAACAAGGTTGCTTACCTGTAACTGTGGTTCTTCGAGTGGTCATATGTGCCCACACAAACCTGTCCTACCTACCCTGTAGTTCATTGCAGTGGGCTTGAACTGAAGGAAGAGCTAGATAGGAGGGACTGGGCATGCTCAGTATATGGCAGTGGGTGGGGCTTCCTGCCAATCTGCTCAGCTTTTCAGATTTCCGAATGGACTCTCTGCGCAGGCACAAACCCTATTGTGTGAGGGTACAGATGACTATTCGAAGAACCACAGTTACAGGTAAGGAACCTGCTCTTTTAATACTTTAACATTTCTGGTTGGCATATCTAAGAAAGTATTTGGAAGCTGGCAAATTTGTAGAGAAGGGAAAACAAAATCACCAGAGTTAGGAGCCCTGGTGGCGCAGTGGTTAAATGCCTATACTGCAGCCACTCATAAACCACAAGGTTGCGGGTTCAATACTATCCAGGGCTCAGGCTTGACTCAGGCCTGCATCCTTCCGAGGTCGCTAAAATGTTGGGGAGCAATGAGCTTACAGTTGTAAACTGCTTAGACACTGCATAGCGCAGTATGAAACAGTATATAAATGAAGCTGCTTTTAATGCAATTTGCCTATGAAGGAACACTAACGTACCTGATGGTTTTTAATTTTAGAGGGAAGAATTAATGATTTGTGGCACAATGCTGGACATGTTTCACTTAGAAGTTAATCCTAAAGCTTGAGGGTCTTCTTCTCTGGAAACCAATTATAGGCAGGGTGGACAAACAACCTGCATGCAGTCCTGAGTCCATTTTTGTAGCCAGTCATGTTCCCAGAAGTCTTTAAAGGGTATGACTAGTTATTTCAAACCCTTTTGAGGGTCCCCAGGCCTGTTTTAGACAGAGAAGGTATTTTTTCAAAATCCTAAGTGAATGGAAGTCACTTCCAGTTTTGATGCTTGCGTCTAAAACAGTCCTAGCTCACCCCTTGCCCAGGCAACAGCCTGGCATAATGGCCAGCTGCATGCTGTAGGGACTTCTAAGGGTACAAAATGGTCAACTGGGGTTGGATGAGGAGGCAAGCAAGTGTCCCTCCAAGGTTGTGGGGAGGCTAGCATGGCACCCCAATCCTTGGACATTTTCAGCCTCTGCTACAGGATGACAATGCTAAGAGAGAGAGAAAAGGAAACATGCTATTTGTTTATAAAATTACAAATGATATGTTTTTCCAATGGTTGCAGTTGGCTTTTTATTTAAAAACATAGGTGGTATTTAACTCCATATAAATTATTTTATATTTATATAAATTCAATCAATGATGTTTAGGCTGCATTCTACTACAAACTTTGTACTTGTACATACTGGCTTTTCCCAGTTATACAAACTCCTGGAAATCTATACCATATAGACTTGACTAGAAGTTGAGAAATTTTTGCCCAAAAAGTGATTCAAAAAATCTGGGTCAACTTATATACAGGACAATACGATAATAGGCTTACCCCTCAAGCTTTTTCCATAGCCCGGCTGTCTCCCAAAGAGACAGCCAGGCTGGGAAAAGGCTTGGGGGCAAACGCTTGCCTACCTTCTCTTCTCCAGTCCCTGTGTTCTCCACAGGCTGGAGAACACCAGGATCAGGGAAAGGCCTGGGGGCAAATGCTTGCTCCCTCCTTCTCCCCAGCCCGTGTCCTCCAGAGGCTGAAGGACGCTGGGATTGGGGAAACCCCTAGGGCAGGGTTAGGCAACCTTTTTGATCCGGGGCCAGGTTGCTGTCCCTCAGACAATGGGGGGGGGGGCGAAGCACAATAAATAAATAAATAAATAAATAAATAAATAAATAAAATAATATATTTTTTAAAAAAAATTAAAAATTAAAATATGCATGCACACACTCTCAGCCCCAGAAAAGCCATGGCAAAACCCCTACAAAGATTTTGCCAAGAAAACCCCAAGAACAAGTAATAACAACAATAATCAATATCATCATGGCGGCAGCAGGGAGCGGCGGAGGTGGCAGGGCCTGCCTGGGGCCGGTCCAAAGGCCTCGGGGGGCGCATCCGCCCCCCCGAGGCCTTAGGTTGCCTACCCCTGCCCTAGGGGCAAACGCTTGCTCTCTCCTTTCCTACAGTCCCTGTGTCCTCCAGAGGCTGAGGGTAAACACTTGCTCCTTCCTTTTCCCAGGTCCCTGTGTCCTCCAGAGGCCGGAGGATGCTGGGATTGGGGAAAGGCTGGAGGCAAATCCTTCCTGCACATCCCACCCTCAGCTCCATGAATCTAATCATGCTATGTCCTGGGGGCAAACGCTCACCTCCTTCTTTTTCCCTGGTCCCTGTGTCCTCCAGAGGCTGGAGGACTCCGGGATCAGGAAAAGTCCTAGGGCAAACACTTGCTCCCTCCACTTTCCCAGTCTAGGTGTCCTCTGAAGGGACAGCTGAGCTGCAGGAGATGAGTAAGATTGAGCACTAGCCTCTGAAGCTTCCTCCCCAGCTCAGCAGTCTCCCAAAGGGACAACTGGGCTGTGGAGGGGAAGGAAGAGTACTGAGAAACAGGCTTATCCAAGGTTCATAACAAAATCACTGATTTTGGCCCCCAAACCTGCCCTTGACTTATACATGGAGTCGACTTATAGAAGAGTATATACAGTAACTCATTTTTAATCCATTAGAGGACCCACAATCTGGAATATTTTAAAATGTTGCATTATTTGGCAAGAAAAATGTTTGCATTACTCTCCCTGAACATCCCACCCTCAGTTCCATGAATCCAATCATACTATGGCATCAATATTTGCTATATAGACACTTGCCAGTACTAAGAGTTGCTACAAAATTCTTCCTAGATTCCTATTACTCTATATACTCAAAACTAATTGAAGAAACCAACTGTATTAACTAAAAACAATGAACTACTACTACTCACACAAAAGGATGGAGGCCATGCATCAAGTCCCCTGAACAAACGATTTCTTAGAAAAGATTTCCCTGTGCAAAGAAATGAATGTTACTTTTAAATTCACATATGCAAGAAAATCTATTAGTATGCAAAAGTAATGTAACAGCAATTTAATATATGCAGACAGTACTCCTTCCACTTCAGCTGCTGGTTAGACAGCTTTTCAGCAAGAAAAAAGAAAAGAAGGAAAGCCACTTTTGATCTCAAGATAACTTTTGTTCTAGATGCTTTGGGCTTAAAACTGTTTGTCTTGTACATTTATTCCCTTTTTATTCTACAACTTTTAGGATATAACATGATATTAAGTATTTTAAAATAAAATCATATGAAAGCTTAAGCAGCTTTATGAACCTTTACATACATAAAAAACAAAACTTAAATACAACTTACATCTTTTCACATTATGACCAGCATAGACATTACTTTGAAACTGCACTGTGTGATGGATGTTACCTTTATTCCTCAGCTATAAACAAACCCCTTACACTTGTATTATGCTGCCTCTCTGCCCAATAGACTATTTGTTATTAATAGATTTTAACAGACTATATTTTTTAAACTGTGCTAAGTTTAATTCTTTATAAAGGGGGGGGGGGGGGGGTAAGATATATTATCATGTATTGTCATTATGTACTGTATTGGTTTGTCTTAACATGTAAGCCGCTTTGATTGTTATTATAGTAGAAAAGCGGGATACAAATAAAAGTTTTATTTTATTTATTATTTTATTATTGTAGATATCCCTTTGCAGTGTTATGCCACATCAATTTTCACTGAGGGAAGTGAAGTGGGCTGGAAGAAAAGGGCTGTGGCAATGGACCACTGGATGGCAGGGTAAAAAGTGGTCCAAGTTCCCTCTGTCTCTCTTCTCATACTTATATACACCATTCTCTATCTATTTCATAAACATGACTGGCAACACACATGTGAATGAATATGGTTGATACTGGCACATGCATCTTGTTTGAGTGATGACCACTGCACATCAGTGGTTCAGGATGAGGAAGCAGCTATCACATGCTACAACTTGAAGTACCCACTATATGCTGCACAAAAAAGTATAAAATTATTCTTCAAGACAGAAGCTTTGTTTGTACCAATATTACACTAATGTTTGTGCCTCTGTAGCTCAGATGGGGGTGGGGAGACTAAAAGCAATACTTACTAAACAATTTCCCAAAAGATTCCCTTTTGGCCTTTTCAGAGTCATAAAGATGCTTCCCATCTTTTATCAAAGCACCGGCCCACTATAAGGAAAACACACTATGTTAAAGACATATACACATGCCTATGTTTACATACAAGGACTATGTTATTTCCCTGTGAAGGTCTGAAGTCTGAATTTTCCACTCAGGTTACTTACCTCCCTGTAGTGTTTTACGAACATTTTTCTCCTTACAACTTCAACAACAGCCAAACAATACATCTGAGGAACATTACTAAGCTTCTCTACAATCTTCACTCTTTCTAGCAGCTCTGTCACAAGACGAAGCAAAGCTTGCAGTTTCTCGCCATCCTGGTCAGCATGAAGCATTACAAAGCAGCACCACCTATGGAGTATAAAATTTCACTGTAGCATAATGGACTGATTTTACTATGAAAAACTGTCTCCGGAATGTTTCAATTTGTGTTTAATACCATTATGCTTATTTATAAAATAAAAACTAGTTTTCAGCAACAATTAAACTTAATTTTCATGTGTTTTAAGCCATGGCCAAAGATCTAACACCTAAAAGTAGCTGTATACAACAGTTACACAATGTTATACATACTTGCTTATTCCACAAAATTCATCATGCTTCTGTGGACTGTTGAAAAGCTTGACATGCACAGAAACTGAATTCTGCATCCAGTACTAAGCTCTGTCTTTCTGCAAATTCCAAAATTGTCAAATTGTCTTTTTTAAAAAAAAGACTAAATAATGGTATGGACTTAAAAGAAGAAGGAGGAGGAGGAGGAAACAATATCTGGCCCACATAGGACATGAATAGCAATTGATGGCTACACAATCAGAGACAGCTTTTTTTTAAGCTGGTGTACGTACACTCATGCCCACACACCCAAGTGCTGATCAACTACTATCAGGAACTGATATTACAGAAGACAGAAACACAATCCTACTCATTTTCTCAATAGTTAATGCCACTGAACTTCTCTTCCCTAGATTTTCTAGAAAACAAATTAAACTGATGTTTCTGAAAATGATACACTGACTACTCATTGTGAAAATCCATTCTTGTACATGGAAGAAAGAGACATCCTGGCTGGAGTGATTTTCTGTCATCTTCAGGCTAAGCAAGAGTTATGTAACCATATAAATCATTGTTGTTATTGTTAGCTGCCCTCAAGTTGATCCTGACTCATGGCGACCCCGTGGAGGAGACATCTCCAAGAACCCCTATCCTCCACTGCTCTGCTCAGGTCCTGAAAATTCATGCCTGTGACCTCATGTGGTCTTCCTTTCCTTCTTCTATCCTTGACCTCTCCTAGCACTATTGTTTTTTCTTGTGATCTGTGCCTTCTCATTATGTGGCCAAAGTACAACAGCCTCAATTCGATAATCTTCGCTTGTAGGATTTCAGGGTTGATATGTTCCAGGACTCATTTGTCTTTTTGGCTGTGCACAGTATCCTAAGCACTCTCCTCCTCTCCTCTATTTGCTTTCTTTACTGTCCAGCACCAGCATCCATACATGGTGATGGGGAATACAATGACTTGGGCAGTTCTAACTTTAGTGGTCAGATGTGTATCTTTACTCTTCAGGATTTTTTCTAGTTCTTTCATAGTTGCCCTTCCCATTCCTAGTCTTCTTATTTCTTGATTGCAGTCACCATTATGATCTATGTTTGATCCTAGGTATGGGAATTATTTAACTATTTCCATTTCCTCATTGTCTAAGTTGAATTTATGTATTTCTTCTATGGTCATTATTTTTGGGTTTTTTATGTTCAGCATTAAGCCTTGTTTGTACTTTCATCTTTGACCTTTTTTTTAGTAACTGTTCCAAGTCTGTGATGTTCTCCTCCGATATTATGGTATCATCCGCCTATCTTACCCTCCTATCTCACTCCTCCTTCGAGTCTAACCCTGTTGACATCATATGATGTTTTCGGCACAAAAACCATACATAAAAAAAAGACTAGCTTCCTATTTCCTTACCATAGTTAGGCTGAAAGGGGGAAGCAAAAGCGAAGAAGGCTAGATAAGGCACTAGACAGATTTAGATAGTAAGAAGATAGCCATTGCAAGGGTGTGACAGATTATCTCCTTCTTTTGCATAAAGAATGGATTTTCACAGTAAGTGGATGATGTGTCTCTCATTCTCCCTATGTAATGAAGAAGACATCCTGGATTGGGATATACCCAAGTTGAGTTAGAAGCAGAGAGGAGAAGCAATCAGTCAAAGAGGAATCATCTGACAGAGCCCTTGTCTGGCAAAAACAGCCTCAGTGGATGTGCATTTGTCTAATGTATAATGTATAATATCTGGTGAATGTGAACAGTTTGAAACATACTCAAGCTATGCAGATCCCTGAAGCATTAGCTGAAAAGGCTGCAGACTGGCCACTGATATGGTAGAGTGAACTGCAACAAGGATTCCCTTTGGCAGGCCTAGAAATCTCTATGTGAAAATGCAAATCTTAAGCCACCTGGCTAGGGTGCAAGTTTAACCTTCCTTCCAAGAAAGGTGGGAAAGAGGGAGATAAATATAGCTTCTGATTATCTAAAGCAATGGCTCCCAAACTCCGGCTCTCCAGATGTTTTAAACTTCAACTCCCCAAGCCACAGCCCGCTTGGTCAAAAGTCAAGAATTCTGAAGTCCCAAACATCTGGAGGATCAAGGTTTGATAACCACTAATCTAAAGGATCTGCTGCACCAAATGTAACTTTGATGGCCCTGAGTGTGTAGCAGCTATTTTCAGAAGGAAGAGTGAGGATAAAAGGAAGATAATGGAGAGGAACACTCAGTAACAAAATTGACTAGGTGACAAAGAGTTCCTTTTAAAAGTGCACCTGTCTGGGTTTGTTGAAAGTCTTCAACTCTGTGGCCCTACTAGTATATGTATATGTAATATATGTAATAAAGAACAGGACTTCCAGAGAGATAATTCTGAGAGGCTTAAGGGGAGATTTTGTGAGGGTTTAAGAACCATGTGAACTTTCCAGGTGGGGAAATGATGGACAACCAGAGGAGAGATTAGGGACGGAATCTCTTGATGTGAGGGTGGGAGTCTAAGAGTGTTTGGTTTAAGACATGGCCTGCCTGAAGAAACTCCAAGAGCTCTTTTTCATTAGTTCTGTAATAGTTGATGGCCCTCTTTCTGTACCAGTGAATGAAGGCTCTCCAGGTAACTTCATATACTTGGATAGTTGATAAATGACTGAAGGCCAGAAAGGTGTTTATTAACTTGGCAGAATGCCTACTTTGATTATGAGTTATTAGACCTTGCTGACATCTATTATACTCTGGATTTGGGTAGAGGATGAGTCCTTGAGAGAGGAGGTAAGGGAGTGGGGAGAGAAACCATGGCCGTAAAGAGAGAATTAAAGAATGTCAGAGAGCCAAGATCTGCAGAGCCAGTGGGAGCTATGACCCATCCTAACCTGGTGACCAAGGGTACCTTCACAGGTACATCCCTGTATCTAAGGGATGGATGATTAGAGCAGGAAGGAGATTAAAAAAGAATAAAAAAGAAAAATCTGAATACAGAGAGCCAAAAAGACTTAACCTGAACAAATGCAGGAAAAGAAGAGGGGAAGAAGCTAGTCTTTTTTCTTCATCTACAGTCACAAGATCCTGCCTAGCCTGGGTATGACAGAAAATCATCCAATCCAGGATGTCTCATTCACAGTATATAAACAATGAAAATGCAAAAGGTTTCTAAACAACCACATTCAATAAAGCACAAGAAACATTAGACATAACATTAAACATAGTACTACGTGGATGTAAACTGAAGCTATGTATTAGCATTAGTAATATTAGTAATAAAAATGTTTCCTTCACATTTTTCTCAGCTTAATGTTGACATGCTTGTTTTTCTCAGCTTAACACTGATATGCTTTTTATTTTAAAAAAGTGGTTATTTGTAAGTATTTATGCAATGAAACTTTTTAGGATGGAGAAAATGGTTATTTGTGGGTTTTTCGGGCTGTGTGGCCATGTTCTAGAAGAGTTTCTTTCTGACGTTTTGCCAGCATCTGTGGCTGGCATCTTTAGAGAAAGATTTTCTCTGAAGATGCCAGCCACAGATGCTGGCAAAATGTCAGAAAGAAACTCTTCTAGAACATGGCCACACAGCCTGAAAAACCCACAAAAAACTATGGATGCCGGCCATGAAAGCCTATGACTTCACAATGGAGAAAATGCATTGCAGGATTACTTACTTTAGTCGCACTTGTAGATTATTTGCAAGTTCTTGTTTGGCAGTAGTACATTTCTGTTTAATATCTAAAAGTTTTCTGTGGTTATTTAACATAATCATCAATTGATTTGCATGACTCAAGCATAAATCAGGTAACACAGAAGGATCTTTCAAGTTCTCTGCTCTCTTCTGATTAGCCAAAAATCCCTATGAAAAAAACAGAATTAAAAACTCATATATGTGATCAGAAATGAAGTCAAACAGTTCCTGTTCTCTATGCCAAAGGAAGTTGCTTCGCATAATTTTACATTAACCTTCAGGGATGTCAAACTACTCAGACCTGCCCATCAAAGATCAGGATTATTAATGTCAATTATTTGAGTTCTCAAATGTAAGATTCAGCATGTTTTAGTATAGGGGTCGGCAACCTATGGCCTGGGGGCCGGATCTGCCCCCTGAGGCCTTTGGATCAGCCCCAGGCCAGTCCTGCCGCCGCCGCCCCCAACCCCCGCCGCCGTGTGCACCGCTGCCATTTTGTTTTCCCAAATGGCGGCCGCCACTCATTTGCACATGCGCAGTACTTAGCGCATGCGCAAATGAGTCACGTTTGCCATTTGGGAAAACAAAATGGCAGCCGCGACTCGCTCGCACATGCGCAGTACGCTGGAAGTACTGGGCATGCACACACGCAAGTGCGTGTGGCGCCATTCCCCCCCCCCCCTCAGCCTGCGGAAGACCTGGAGACCAGCAGACTGGCCCCAGGTAAGAAGAAATTGCCGACCCCTGTTTTAGTATATACTGAAATAAATTCCATTTGACAATACTATGTATACTAGTATGCATCCGAGGCTGTGTATACATATACATATGATGACTATCTCATTAACGTGGGAATAAAAATTCATTTGTATTGAAGGAATTACCACATTGTGCAAGGATATCTTGTCAAATATCCTACAATGCTTCAAATGCTCAAAACAAATACAAAGGTTTGCAGATCATCTGGTACTCCGTGCAGAATGGACAAATGTTCTGCAAATCAATGGAACTTTGGGTCTATAATAAAAACTCATAATTGTTATGTTATCAACAGCTTTTACATCTATTTTTCATTAAGGGAGCAGCAACTTCATTTATATATTAGGATCCCTAGTGGGCTCAACTCAGGCTTGCACCTTTCCAAGGTTGCTAAAACGAATATCCAGCCTGTTGGGGGCAATTAGCTTACAGTTGTAAACCACTCAGAGACTGCATAGCATGGTATGAAGCGGTATATAAATGAAGCTGCTATTGCTACAGACAGCTTCATATCATGCTATGTGATCTCTAAGCAGTTTGTAACTGTAAGGTAATTGCCCCCAACCAGCTGGGTACTCATTTTAGCAACCTTGGAAGGATGCAAGCCTGAGCCCTGGCTGGTACTGAACTCACAACCTTGTGGTTTGTGAGTGAGTGGCTGCAGTACAGGCATTTAACCGCTGCGCCACCAGGGCTCCTATGTGCACAAAACATTTTTCTGCTTCATGTTTATTCAAAGTAGCACTTATATATTAATATTTTCAACAACAGTTCTCAAAGCAAGAACAATAAACATTTAAAATGATGACAAAAAAAAAAAACAACAAAAAAAACAGGACCGAAACTAATTATTAAAATCTCTGAATAAAACTCCTCATCTAATACCAACAAGTAAGTAAAGCAGGCAGCAAAACACAGCTGAAGGAGAGTATTTCTTCACTTTGGATGCATCTGCACTGCAGAAATAATCCAGTTGGAAACCACTTTAATGGCCATGGCTCAGTGCTCTGGAATATTGAGAACTGTAGTTCTGTGAGATATTCTCCATCAGAGCTCTGGTGCCACAACAAACTACAATTCCTAGAATTCCACAGGACTGAGCTATGGCCGTTAAAGTGGTGTCCAACTGAATTATTTCTGCAGTGCGGATACAGCCTGGGAAACCACCACTAAAAAGTCTTTCTCTAAAACTTTACTCATCCACAACAGACAACATTTGAAACGATTTTACATTTAGAAAACGAAGCTGAAGATTAACCATTCTTTAGATGTTATTCACAGTGACTTCATCTAACACAAACAGACTATGTTGAAAGTTGCATATGAAATGTGTCAACCGTGGACACTGCTGACAACAGGATTGTTGGCATAAGACTGGGTTGTTCTGATGTATCAGTCCTTCAGGAGCTCTGAAGCGAAACTCCTAACCAGGGAAAGGATAATGTTTAAAGCCCATGATTTGCATATAGAGGGTCCAATGTTCAGTTTCTGAACCCCTAGTTAAAAAAGTTTCAATGCCAAGATTAAAAAGGATTCTCGCCTCAGACCTTTAGGAAACAGGGAAAGCAGTGGTCTGATCCAGAATGAAGTAGCTCCACACATTTATAAGAACATAAATTTTAAAGAAAATCAAATAATCTTATTTTCAATGAAGACATAATCAAACTAAACAAGTGTATTAACAGGTATATATTAGATTTAGGAGATAAGCAAAAGTAACCTTATGATATATTGCCACCTACTGGCCACACCAGTTAAGATGGAATGTAAAAATCAAGGTTTCCTTACTGGAATTTATATTTGTTTTGGATATTTTCAAGCCGTTGATGGTTGAAACCATGGATAAAAAATTAGTGGATACTGAGGGCTAATTGTAGCTTTATACAGGCACATAACAGTATTTTTCCATAAAAGGGCAGTCACTGACTATTCAACCTTATTTTCCCCAATTATTACAACTATTAACTGACCAGGATGTGTTCTAAATTGCTACACATAGTTTACTTATTTTCTTTATATACAGCATTTATAGCCTGTCCTTCAGCCCAAAAGGGTCCCAGAACAGCTTACATACTGCTAATTTGACAATTCCTTGCCCGTTAATTTAATATCTAGGTTTTATACTCTAAAATTATTTCAGTCAGATCCAAAGAACAGAAACTCTACTGCATTTTTGGGTCTTAAACATTAGGAGGTAGAAGGAATGTACCTCCTCTCCTGGTTTCATTCCTATGACAAAATGTCTCTCTGTTACACAGCCGAGAACACAAAATCTATATGCACATATATCCTGTGTAAAAGGTTGCCTATAAAACAGTAATTCAGACAACTGTGTATAAATGTTCCACCTAACTGGGACCACTGAACGCAGATATGTCCTGTTTATGTGGAGCACCAACATACATTCACCTGACAAAGCATAGGTTATTTCATGGCAGACATCAGTACTTGATTCACTGATTCAAATATGCAAAGCTGAAGGAAAGCCCACAAGTATGAATGCTCTTCTACTTCACACAAATAATCCTATGTGAGACAAACTATACTTAAATGTGGCTCATGGTATATATGAAACTCCTTGGGTCTACCACTAAGTGGAGCTATCCTTATGGATTCTAGTATTATACTTTGTCATTTGCTAGATTATAAGACAATGAATGTTTACTCAGAAGTATATTTGTTTATAAGAATAATATACAATTCTTCAACAAAGCTGCCAGGGTTTCTTACAAAACCAAAATAGTACACACACACATCCTAGCAAAATACAATACAATTAGTTACAATATCTTTAAAGAAAGCATTAAGTCCAAGAGAAAATAAATGTCTTCACCTATTTGTTTAGTTTATATCCCACCTTTCTCCCAAGAGATTCAAGGCAACTTACAATGTTAAAACACAATACAACTAAAAACCTGATGATCCAAAAGTTTAAAAACATTTAAATGAGTTACCCACAATTTGAAAAATATAAAATCATTTAAGAGACATGATAAAAATTAAAATGCAGCAGCACCCCAGATGAAAGCCCCTTTTAGAACCTTTTAATCTACAAAGGCCTGTTTAAATAACAAGGCCTTCACCTGAAAGTGAAAGGAGAGCAAAAGGGGCTAATAAGAGACCCATGGGAGGGAATTCCACGGCCTGAGAAAAGCCATTGAGAAGGATCCCTCACATGTTACCAGATGGGACCATGAGAAAACTTCTCCAAGGACCTTAAAACTGGGGCAGTGCCATACAGAGAGATAAGATATTCCCGATAAACTGGAGCTAAATTGTATAAGGTTTCACAGGTCACAAAAAGTACTTTGAATTGTGTCAAGAAACAAAGTGGTAGCTAGTGAAGCTGTTTTAATAAGGGAGTTATATTTTCCCTGTAAATGTCCTTGGTCAGCACCTTCATCACAGCATTTAGCACCCATGGAAGTTTCCAGATAGTTTCTGAAGGCAGACCAATATAGAATGTTACAGTAACCATAATGAGATGTAATCAAGGCCGGTTCCTGCTAGGAAAGAGGAGAAAGCAGTTTCCAGGCAGCCATCTTGAGTGGGTAAGTGTGGGGGGAGTGTGACTGAGACTCAGTGGGTGGGGCTTTGTTGAGTCACATTTGCAAGTCAATAGGA
>CM034706.1:52942794-52954961 GCA_020142125.1 Phrynosoma platyrhinos | reverse complement strand
GGGGGGTTGCTAACCTTCCAAAATATTACTCTCCAATAATTAATGCTTTGCAAGTTAAAAGAGATATTTCTTTACAAGTGCTATTGCTCAAATTGTTGAATTTCAAAAGAGGCAAAACTTGATGGAAGGCAATTATAATACAAAAACAACAGAGAATTAGCTCAATTTGCTGCAGAGGATTTGCAAAAGGCCTCCTTTTCTCCCTCAGTTAGAAACAATGGGCCTATAGAGACTGCCAGAAATAATCCAGTTTGAAGACCACTTTAATTGTCCTGGCTTAGTGCTAAGGAATCATGGGAATTGTACTTTTTCTGAGACATTGAGCCTTCTCTGTCAGAAAGCTCTAGTGCCACAATAAACCACAGTTCCCATGATTCCTTAGCACTGAGCCAGAGCAGTTAAAGTGGCTTCAAACTGGATTATTTCTGGCAGTCACTATAGGCCCAATGTTAAGTCAAAGCCAGGAGCTAAACACCAAAAGCAAAAGCAGCATTAAGAAAACAGCTTTTAACCCTAAACAGAAACCTTCCAGTTATGTTGATATTGATTTGATTCATGAACAATTATTTCAAATTGCTGGAGATAAATATAAAAAACAAGTTTTCATTGATAGTGCAGTAAGTGCACATTAATTCAACAGCAAATAATGACTTATTGATTTTGATGCAAATGTAACTATTCCTATCTTACTAATTGTCAAGAAGTTTTTGCACAGGGAAAAGGGACTGTTATTTTGCAAACAAAATGTGGTCCTGATAGAATAGGAACCTTACAAATCCCTGATGCTTACTATGTACCAAATTTGCAAGCCTCCTTTTACAGTGTGCAAACCGCAACATCAAGAGGCAACCCTGTCAGTTTCAGAAAGCAAACATGTTCTGGTTTTCATGGCAAAAAATTGATTTTTAGAGCAGACTTAGGATAGCATAGCTGTTATTAGGTGCAGATTTTGCATTCATCTGCAAACAATGTGATCCAATGTAATCACAAAGACTGTTCAACTTTATGGCATCACAAATTTGGTCATCAAAGTGTGGAAAATATTAAAAGACTGGCCAAACAAGAGCATGCAAGAGACTTTAAGTTCAAAGCATGCTCTAACAATGAAAAATGTGTAGAATGCTTGAAAGCAAAATGTGTGCATTTACTGAGACAATCCAACAAGGCACTGGATATTTTACATGATCTTTCTGAACCAATGAATCAAAAGTCAGCAGGTGGCAACTCTTACTTAATGATTGTTATTGATGTTTCTGGCAGGTACACATACACATACCTTCTCACAGAAAAGTGTTAAGCCTTTCAAAAATTCAGAGTACTTTAATCAAGTCTCTAACAAATTTGACTATAAACCAAAAAGCCTGAGCACAGACAACAGAACTGAATTTGTCAATGCTGAATTTGATGATTTTTTTAAAGAAACGTGACTCTGAGTATCAGACTACGCAGGCTTATTCTCCGGAACAAAATGGTGTGGCAGAGAGAATAAGCAGAACTCTCAAGGAGATGACAATCACCATGCTTTTGAAGGTTAATATGCCTAAACACTATTGATCAGAAGCTATCATGACTGCTACATACCTGTGTAACTGACTACCAACTAAATCCAAAGATGTAACCCCATTCCAGTTATAGCATGGAGTTCAGCCTAAATTAAACCATCTAAAGGTTTTTGGAAGCAAAGCAAAGCATTTACCAAACAGAAAAGAGGCAAACTTGACTGCAAAGTGAAGAGGGAATTTTTGTTGGTTATGCTAGAAATGGTTACAGAATTCTAAATCCAGATAGATGCACAATAAAATTAACAAGTGCTCTTTACGTTAATGAAAGACCACAGACCAAATCTAATCCAAACCAAGATGTCTATCTAGATTTATTTACATTGGAAGAAGACACCCACCAGCAACTAGGGCACATGAAGTTCTTTTGGCCTTCAGAGGTCTTGCAGAAGGGGTTACACCTGCAGTAGACCAGCCTAATGATGAGGAACCAGACAGCATGCAAGAAGCAGTGCCAGGTATCCAAGTCCAGGTAAGTTGTTCAGAATGTTCCAATTAAGGTGTGACACATGACAGATTCTCTTATCAAGCCACAGAGGAAAGAATTCCAAAACCCTCTGATTTTAAAAAAAATCAAGGGACTGCCAACGACAGATTCTGAGAAGTGGGTGCAAGCTGCTAGTGAGGAGATGCAGTCTATATAAAAACAGGACTTGGACTTTGTCAGAATTGCCAGATGGAAAAAGAGCAACTGGCTGTAGATGGGTCTTTACCACAAAGCAAGAGGCAGAAGGGGAGATTCAGAGATACAAAGTAAGACTTATGGTTAAAGGCTACACTCAAAAGTATGGTGAGGACTACAATGAAACTTTTGCTGGAGTAGTCACACGCACAACCATCATAACTCTCCTAGCTGTCGCAGCCTACAAGAAAATGAATGTTCAACATCTGGATGTCCGGACAGATTTTCTCTGTGGTGATCTGTCTAAATAACTAAATATGGAATAACCTCTAGGATTCCAAGAACCTGGAAAAGAACATCTTGTATGCAAATTACAAAAGAGCATTTACAAAAGAGCATTTAAAACAGGCTGCCAGAGCATGGAGTGAGAAACTGAACCAGCTTCTTATCAAAGAGGGATTCACTCAAGACACTATTGACCAATGTGTATAAAAGAGATTCAGAAATAATAAATGGACTTGCATTACATGTTATGTTGATGATCTCATCCTGTGCAGTGAGGACAAAGCAGATAGTGAAGAGATAATCCAGAATCTCAAGAAAGAGATTGATATCAAGAATTTGGGAGACATCTTACACTATCTTAGAGTGCAAATACAAAGAAACAGTGATGGAGGTTTCTTCCTTAATCAAAAGCAGAAGATAATGGATCTTGGCCTGAAAGATGCAAATGCTATGCCAACTCCAATGGAAACAGGATTCTTAAAAGACACTAAGAAATCCAAACCTTTGAAAAATGGTGACAAATATAGGACTGCAGTTGGAAAACTTCTATACATAGCCAATTTCACCAGACCTGATATTTCACGTGCTATTGGTATCTTATACAGAATGGTCAACTCTCCTACTGAAAGAGATTTCATTGCAGTGAAGAGTTGCCAGATACTTAAAAGGAACTGCAAATCACAGACAGATGCTGCCAACCACAACTGATTGCCTACAGGGATGCAGACTGGGCTGCAGACCTAGTAGACAGAAAATCCATCAGTGGAAACCTGATCTTCTATGGTGAAGGAGCTGTAAGTTAGAAAAATAAGAAGCAATCCACAATTACAGATTGTTCTACTGGTGCTGAGTATGCTTCAGCAAAGGCAGCATGTGATGAAATCAAATGGCTGCACAAGATACTTCTGGACTTTGGGATAACAGAGCCCAGACCAACCATCCTGATGCAAGATAATCAAAGCTGCATCAAGATTTCTGAGAGTGAAAAGCCACTCGAGAATATTGGCATTGCCTTCCACAAAGTGCAGGAGATGTGTCAAAATGAATTTGTCCAGTTAGAGTACTGCAACACTGAAGTGATGACTACAGACATCCTTACTAAACCTCTATCAAGAGATCTGTTTCAGAGACTATGCGAAGGGATGAAGCTCCTTGATGTTGGTCCAAGAGAATGAGAAGGGGATTGTTGGAAGATCTTTGCATTCTCTTTTACCCTCCTTAGATAGATAGGGATTCCTGCTTAGAAACTCTTTTTTCTCTCTCTCATTCAAGCTTAGGTCACTCCCTCTTTGAGAATAACTGCCTTTCTCTCAGGATTCTCAGCTGAGCTGTTCCATCTTTCTGTTCTCTTAAAGATGGTGAGATTTTTGCTTTTTAACTGAACCATCACTAGTTTTTTGTGTATCG
The DNA here is from genome assembly GCA_020142125.1 of Phrynosoma platyrhinos. Lineage (NCBI taxonomy): Eukaryota > Metazoa > Chordata > Lepidosauria > Squamata > Phrynosomatidae > Phrynosoma > Phrynosoma platyrhinos. The sequence goes on along the minus strand of CM034706.1, from coordinate 52,951,088 downwards.
AGCACTTATAACACTTGATCATACCCAGTTTATTGATCCATGGGATATATGTAACATATATTTTTTATAATTATTAGAGTCATAGAGCATATTAGTGCAAACGAGCAATGCTACATGTGCAGGACAGAGTTAAGGTTACTTTTTCTTGAAACAAACATATAATCTATAAAACGTATGCAAATTATCAAATTTGCCTGGTTTTCTAAATAATGAAAGTAAGCAGTCACTGAAGGAATGCCTGACAAAAAAATCTACTAAGTGCTTTCTCATTAAAAGGTCTTGGAAACTTAATTATTTAATTGAAATGTGCGACATATCCATACACTTGATAAGTTTTCTAATTTAAAGCCCTTCCCTTGCACATGGATGGTCACAGCCTATCAACAGTTCAAGGCATAGTTCGTTATTTTTGTAGCATGGCCACAAAACTTTGATAAGTATTACCTTTATTTTGAATTTTGAATTCCTGCTTTGCAGTATGTATTTTGTAGAGGTTTTCTGCATTCACAACACTGCATATAGGTAGAAAGCTTTTACCATATATTTATCTATTCCATATTCACAATATAAATAAAACGTCATTTCAGACAATGCAACATCTGAACTAAAGTTAACTAAGTTTTTCTGCTATAATGCAAAACACTATCCTCATTAATATTATCTATCATTCTACCATACTTTTAGTGTCTAGGGCTGTGAGAGAGAACATAAAGAGATTAAACAATTCTGTCCTTGAATTAAATGAGCAAGATGAGATTGCAGCTATATTCTCTATATTGGTGCAACTCCAAATTATGGAGTTCAGTGAACATACAATGGTGCACTTCATCATTACAAGGTGGGTCACAGCTTGGAAGCCAGTCTAGTTGGCCAGTCTAATTAGCATGCTATTCCTTAGCCTAGGCCTTGTGTACTCTGCTGGTATGACATTACAGTATATCAGCAAAGTAACTGGCATGATTAATATATACTACATTTGAAGGCAACACATTGGCCTCTGCTTTATCTGCCCACACCTCACACCAGAGGACAGGATCCTAGCTGCAACCAGTCAAAACATAATATCTGGAGTACAGATACACCAATAAGAAAACACTGTTTATTAAATATAAACAGGGTCCACCTCACCAGGCCTCTCTATATGTAAAGAATTTACCTTATTTTCTGGCGTATAAGACTACTTTTTAACCTGCAAAATCTGGGGTTAAAGTGGGGGGGGTCGTCTTATACGCCGGGTATAAGGGGGTTCATGGTTGGTTTGCCTTAGTGTCATCATCAGTTGGAAATGACTTGAAGGTGCACAGCAACAACAACAACAGTTTTGGAAGTCATACTCTTCCCAAACTCTATATTTTAACTGGAAAAGTGGGGGGTCGTCTTATACGCCCAATCATCTTATACGCCGGAAAATATGGGTAGAACAGAAGAAAGAAACTTCAAGCAAACAGACAGCCATGTGGAGATGGGCAAACTGCAGTCCTTCACATATTGTTGGATTGCATCTCCTATGAGCCTCAGGCAATACAGTAAATTATGAAGAATCACTGTCACAAAATCACTGTGGGCAGTAAACTAGAATAAACTGAACATTTTCCCCACACAGGAAGCAGTGGGGCACTCCAATGATCCATATTAATATTAGCAAATGATCTAAAATCAGAGAACACTGTGGTACCAGATGAAGTGAATATGAGTACCTTTGAAAAGAAAACTAGACATATAACATGGCAAATAATTTAATGCAACTATATATAGTCACTGGTGCAAAAACCCCTCCTAGCTTCATATCCGTTACTGGGATTTAAATTAACTGTTAAAAGATGTGGAGTCACAAGTGGGTCTTCCAAGGAAAATAGCAATATGTACAGCAGCAGTGGGGGGGGGGGATTATTTAAAAGATTATTACTATATGAAAGAGACTAAAATGTATGAGTATCATGATGCCTTTTATAAAATTTATAGTACATCCACATTTGGAATACTGTGTAGAATTCTAGTCATATTCTTCACCACAGGGAACAGTGAGATCTCCTGGGTGAAAGAATGCTGGCCAAACAGATTTCTATGACCAATCCCTGGAACATTTCTTAACATTTTCATGAAGAGGTAAGTGTCCAAATGTAGACATTGAGTGCACAGCTGTTCAACAGAGCCATACAGAATGGAATTGTATCCAATGGAGAAAACACTCTCCCATTCTCCACAACCACACAACGCCAGCTGACACCTGCTCTGCACTACTGTTCTTGCTAACTTCACAGGCCATCAGGCCAATGCAATGCTTACAGAGGCTCAGTGCTCTATAGACTACAAAGAAGGGACAGAACAGCAGCCACTGAAAACTATATTTTCCTATGTAGGATTGTCACATTCGTGATCCTGCAAGATTTCTATGCCCTTGAAGACAAATGCTGAATATAAAATTTTACACTTAACTCATTCCATTATGATGCTGATTATGCAAGCTGTTTAATGAAGACCATGAACTTTTCAGCTATGTATTGTTTTTAGATGTTTGGAAAATGAGAGACCACACATAAAGGCTGTTCTCCCATTACATCATCCCACCAGGATGAAGGGGCCTGCATTTCACCCACAGCTTTGCTAATGACTAACATTAAGAGTGAAGCAACAAATGCCAACTCTCCCTTCACAGTTAGTGCTGGTATGATAAACTAAGTACCTAAGAATGTGGAGGGTAAAAGGGGAGAGAGTACATAACAATTTCTGGTCTCAAAATAACCAGAGATTGCTTATTAGAACTATGAGGGCATGACAGAATGGATTTAAATGTGTGAGGAAAGTAGCTGAATGAGTTATATCTAAATGAAGCCATTGGCCTGTACTAAGCACGTGTCTGTTCCAAATTCTTTGTCCTGCAGGACCACAGCTAGACAGACAGCCTGGAAACTGCTGTAAACCTGTATATTTCTACTAAGCGACAATTCAACCCAGTGTCTTTTCAGAACTACGTCATATGTTTGGGAGCTTATCAACTGTGGGAAATGGGAACACGTTATAGCTAAGCACATACGCCCCATCATGAGCTTTTCTTCTGTCAACATAGTGAACACACCAGATGTTTTGGCCTTCAACACTATTCATCCTTCTGCAGCAGGATTCTCATTTTTGAAGAGGGAAAATTACGTATGTGTTCTATATGTAAGCCTCCTCACCACCTGATTATGGTAAGAGGCAATTGTTGCCATTATTTTCATGATTACATAATCTCTATGGACAAGTGTTGTCAGGTGTTCCAGGCTGTATATGACCTGCCAGAGGATTTGACCACAATCTACGTGGACCCAGAAGGCTATGACTACAAAAATCAGTAGTTGTCCTCTTTCCAGTGGGAAGAGAAATCTGTGCTGGGGCCATTTCCTTGTAGTGTACTGTACAGACTTGTATAACATGCTTGCACGTTGTATGCAAAGTGATGTTGCTGACATCATCTTGATGATCCTGCTGTCACATGTCAACTGGTGCTCACCATACATGGTTAATATCATCAAGAACAACACTGTGACTGGTGGGTAGTGACAGCTGTTTGGTACACTGAAGAAAAGACCATCATTGCTACACTGCTGCTTTTTTTCCTAACTGTTATTATTGTACTTTACATATTGCTGTCAAGGAAGCATAAAATACTCAGTATTTATAACCATGTAAGAAATCCAGCCTCTTAAACAGATCACAAGATAATGAATATACATTCCTTAAAAAAAAGAAAACCTCTTCTGATGCGCACCATTATTTGAACTATGTTATATCCTGGTGTCAAAATATGTTTTCTCTTCCTCATTTTAAGTAGCAGAAATAGTTAATAGGAAATAAAAGAGGTAGGAAATAATAAATCCATTTTGCGACTATTCTGTACACACCTTATCTTGCCTGATTTCAGTTAACTATGGGGGGAAGCAGACGGGCAGCCATGGGCCCCCCGGGAAGCTGCACTGTGGGGCCAAGGTATCCCTACACCTCGGCCCCGTGGTGCAGCTTCGCCGCCCCTGAAAGGAGCGCTAAATTGGCGCTCCTTTCACAAGTAGATGAAGGTGCGCCGCAAAAGGCTGTGGCGCACCTTCAGCGACTCTTCCGCCACAGCATGTGTGAACACTGCAGTGGGAGGTCCTCCTCGGAGCGCCGGCCGTGCAGAGGGCCGGCTGCTCCGAGGACGACCTGGGGAAGGGGTTGGGGCGCTGATCGTGTGGCCGCCCCTCCTCTTCCCTGCCCCCAAGACAGCCCTTTAAGCCGTCTGCTTCCCCCCTAAGAAGGAACATACGTAGTCAAAATTTCAGTTGGAAACCACAAGGAAATACCAGGACACTCTAGAAAGGGCTAGGAAGGACTCCTATCTGAAACCAAGGAGAATTATCCAGTTATGACTTCCAGTACCAGGCCAAATGGACCAATGGCTTTTCTTATGATTAAGCACCTTGCCATGTTCCTATGATGACACAGATCTTCCACTCCAGTTTACTACAATGTCATCACATCACTGTAAGCTTATAAATGTTTAGACACTTCTTTCTGTTTGTATAATTCCTGATGACATAATACTGTAAGTCCATAAAGTTTAAGCATAGCTTGCAGCTAATGCATAAACCAATCATACAATGGTTATTAGTCAAAATAATGGTTCTTCTTCCTTCTTTATGCATGTGTCATACAATAGGATATATGCTTCAATAAAAGTGGTGAACCTCTGGTCTTTATAGATTAATCAAATGTAGAATAAACTACTAAAACAGGGGAAAGGATATAAAGACATCTTATAGCACCTTTGAGATTAATTAAAAGAAAAACTGTCAGCATGAGCTTTCATAGATTTCAGCCTACTTCTTCAGATGCATTTGGAAAGGAGAGTGTGACCCAAAGTCCACATGGAACCCTAAGACCACTTTTTGTAGCCCATGGACACCCAAAGATGCCCACACAGAGATTTTCTTTAAAATCAAAAATTCCCTTGGTAGTTGTTCACCTTCAAATTGCCCCAAACCATTCAAAACCACCACGAACTGCAGCCATTTTCTCCCCTTACCGCTCAACTCTGGGAACAGAAAAGGCCAGTAAGTAAACTGAAGTTCCAACAAAGCATCAGGGGTACATGACAAATGGACCATACTCCCGTTAACAGTTTCCCACATCTATGCTCCATAACTCGCCATTGGCCCATCGGACTAGGGCTGCTAGAACTGAAGTTCTACAGCACCTGGATCAAAGACTCCCTATCCATGCCATGCAACATTCCTAACACTGGGAAAAAAGAAAGAATATTTATAGAAAGGAATAGAATATTAAGTGATGATCAGTAATCCACATAACTGAATACCTAAGATAGGATAGTCCAGGGGTCGGCAACCTATGCCCCCCCGGGCCGGTTCCGGCCCAGGTCGGCAGACTTACCGGCCCAGGCAGACCCATCGCCGCAGCCACTGTGGCGCGTTTTCGCCTCCGTCTGGCCGTGACTTGTTTGCGCATGCGCAGGAGTACTGCACATGCGCAAACGCGCCGCAGCCGCCATTTTGAAAATCAAAATGGCAGCCACAACATGCACGGCAGCGGCTGTGGCAGCGTGCGCCGCAGCTGTGCGGGCGGCGGGGGGGTGCACGCTCACGCGTGCCGCCATTCCTGCCCCCCCAGCCCAGTGGAAAGGAGGACTTTGGGGGACCGGCCCAGAAGGTAAAAAGGTTGCCTACCCCTGGGATAGTCCATGGCACAGTATTTCCAGTTTCTATGTTTGGTTCTGAAAGCTGGACAATGAAGAAACCTGATAGAAGAAAATTAATTCATTTGAAATATTGTGGTGGAGGACAGTTCTGCAGACATCCACAATTTTCTAAAAGAAAAATAAATGGTTCTCTGAGAAAATCCAAGCCTGTACTCTCTCAGAGATCAAGATGACTAAACTGAGAATGTCATACTTTGGCTATGTCATGAGAAGTCATGACTCACTAGAAAAAGCAATAATGCATGAGAAGGTATAAGATACTAGGGAAAAAATCTCATTATAGGTGGTGTAGACCAGGGGTAGGCAACCTTTCTCCTTTAAGGGCTGAGGGACTTCAGCTCCCAGAAGCCTCAGCCATGTTGGCCAATAGTCCCATGTTGGCCAATAGCTCCTGGGATTCTGGGAGCTGAATTCCCTCGGCCCTTAAAGGGGAAAGGTTGCCTACCCCTGGTGTAGACTCAATGAAAGCAGCATGGCCCTGAGACTGAAAGACCTGAGCAGGACTGTTGATGATACAGTGAACTTGACAGTAGTTAACAAAAGTCGTCTACATCATCCCTTAAGCAAAGAGGACAAAAAGACTATCATATTTTGCTGACACATTCTTGTGAGAAAGTACTTCAAAAACAAATAAGAGATATTTTCAGATATTGTCCTTCATACAAAATTATTTTACTTTTCAGCATTATGTTTTGCTACTTTTAAAGAGTTACATGTCCTATGCTTTCATTTGATGTCTTTCACAGTGTTTTTACTGCTCTAAGGGCATAACTAAGCAATGGCAAGGAAAAATGGAAAAATCCCAGGTACTGAAACATTTTTATAGTACCTAGGGCAAGTTAATACTCTCTCGCACAACAGCCTACAGACAACATTGTGAGGATTAGTGAAAGATCCAAATGTTAAAAAAGTCAATTCCATCTACTAATAAAATATGCTATCATTAATAAAGGTCATTTGCTGTGATTGTTAAATTCAGGGGTTAAATGCAAATTTAGGCATATGGAACTGGGCTAGCTGAAGCAGATTTATTCATCTCCCCTTCCTCCCATGGTAACTCCTATATCCTGGAATACTACACAAACCTTCATGAGACCCCTACTGAATGGAGTCCTTCAGCAAGAGACACTATTCCATGCTACACACCTGGCCAGCAAACAATTTCATATTGGTAATATCAATACCTGGAGCATTCTCTTCTCATGTCAATAATATTGCTGTAAAAATAATGTTAATTCAGCTACATCTAACTGAAAAGCAGCAAGATTCAATGCCATCGCTAGCCACTGCCACTGTACAAACGCAAATACACACAGATAATTACTCCAATGCTTCCTTTGACCTAGATACCTGTTAACATACCTACAACCTTCATTAACTGCTAGTTCAACTACGGTGACAAATAGTTGTGCAACGCTTATATATGCTGGTCTATGCTACATTGAAAATATGCTGTAGAGAGCTGTATATCCCAGTTCTTGTTTTTTAATTAACAAAACATGTTTTGTGTGCACACACACCTTCAAGTAACTTGTTGACTTATGATGATCCCCATTAATTTCATAGGGGGTTCTTATACAAAATCAGGTGGCTTTACTGCAGGTATAATTTAGATTTTAATCATGCATATAGATAGAAAATATTTTTCTGCTTGTAAAACAGTGTGTTTAATATAAAGGAAACACAGAAGGAATATGTATGGAGATGTGCAAATAATTATCATTTCTTTAAAATGCACACTGAATATCCCACCTCTATGGGTAACAAGGACTATATTACAACCATCAGCAAACTCATTTAAGAAGCAGACTGCATGTAACTACGTCACAAGTGTAAATTTAATTATCAGTTTGATTGGGGAAGTTTCTCTTCACATTCTACATTTGATAAAAGACTCAGATGTACTGAAAAGTGTAACAAAGATACAAAAATAACAAAAATATTTTTGCAAATCAGTGTCAGAGTTTAGGGAAACCTTTTAAAAAAAAACAGAATGTCGCTCACACTGAGAAATCTTCCTCTTTTTTTTTTTTTAAAAAAAGATACAAATAGTTGTAGGGTCCAAAACACATTACAGAAATAATCCAGTGTGAGACTGCTTTAACGGCCATGGCTCAATGCTAGGGAATTCTGGGAACTATAGCTTTTTGTGAGACATTTAGCCTTTTCTTTCGGAGAGCTCTGGTGCCACAATAAACTACAATTCCCAGGATTCCCTAGCACTGAGCCAGGGCAATTAAAGTGGCCTCAAACTGGATTATTTCTGCAGTGTGTTTTAGACCTAATTGTGCGTATGTACAAATAGTCTGTAGCAATGATGTATTTAGTTATGGCTAAACTTTTTACAACATGTCCAGTATATCCTACATATCACTCAAACCAAGCTAATTTTACTCCAATTACTATAGATTCAACCAAGTTAAACAGAATTATGTTAGCTTATATGCAAATATAACAAAGGAGTATCTAATGGCATTTTAAAGACTAACTGGTAGGATCATGTACCAGACTCATTTTGTGACATTTAGGGCCTAAGCAGACTGCCAGAAATAGTGCACATTAAATT
>CM034706.1:52897683-52917576 GCA_020142125.1 Phrynosoma platyrhinos | reverse complement strand
AAAACTTTACTAAACCCAAATAAAATTTACAGTAGAAGAGAAGAAAATTGAAGGTCTTTATGGGCCATGAAGGTAATACCCGTTTATGGCTATCATGTACTATTAGTTAAATATACATGTAACTAAAATCAGGTTTGAATGTATACTAGAATCCAAATAACATACCGATGATGTACATATTGAGATGATGTGCTACACTGTAAAAATGACAATTCTTGGTAAAGTGGGATTCAGTAGGAAAAAAGCGCAAGAGAATATTAAGGCTAAATTGATTCAATAGTGGAAGTGGAAGTGGAAGGCAGTAGGAAAAGAGCAAGAGAACATTACAGATGAATTGATTCAATCTTGGAAGCCACAGCACTGAACTTCAGGACCTGAACAAGACAGTTGATGACCAGCTCTCTTGAAGGTCTCACTGATAAGGTTGCTATAAGTTGAAGTTGGCAGCAAATAAAGATTATGTAATTGCCTCTTCCTATCTCAGTCCCAATTTCATTTTATGAATATTTTTATGAATTTGCTGTATTCTGTTGTCTTTTTCCTATCAAGTTTGCAGTTCACTGTCATTCCTCAACTGTTCCTTGTTGTCAAGGCAATCCTAAATTTCTTAGTTGCTCCTCCTTGTAATCTTTTAAATGTATTCTCTGTCCTTTGTTCTGGACTTCTTAATTTCATTGTCTGTTTTTGTTCTTTGAAAAACAGTGGTATGCTTTTAAGCTGAGAAAATTTACAGTGAAGTGGTTTTCTTATCCAGATCCAGTGACAAACTTTCTCTGTTCTTTCTCTTATTCTACCCGCTCCCCAATCTGCCACTGTTTGCATACTGCCCCAAAATATTGTAATTTGTATTTATGTTTAAATTCATTTTAATTCTTTCTTGGTTTAATCTAGTTTTAAGGGGTGGGAGGGTTAGGGTGTGGAATTTGGGAATGTTTTAATTGCTTACTGTTTTTATAAGGTTGTATGCTGCCCCCATTGCTGAGCAGAGGGGCGGGTTAAAAATAAAACTTATTATTATTATTATTATTATTATTATTATTATTATTATTATTATTATTATCCCCCACCATCCCCCCTTTTCCTTATATTTTATTTATTTGTTGTTTGAGGTGAAAGATTAAGAAACAAACAACTTTATGTTGTTTGACTTTCACTGCATCATCTCATTGATAAATCTGTAAAATTTAAGTCCATATTGTTTAATGGAACTGTCTCCTTGGTATGTTGTGTAGGAATGTGCTGTACCCGAAGTACAGCCAGCTGAATTTCTCCTACAGAGAGTACAGGAGTACAGTCTTAATTATTTATTCTTACTGTCCTATATTTGCATAAGAGGCTAAGAAAATTAAGCAGAGTAGAATTAAGATATGGATGATTCACGTTTACAGAATATTTAGACATCTGAAGACTACTTGGTGGAAAGATTGAGATAGAAATATAGCTTGGAAATATTATTTTTTGGACTCAGGGGCCTCACTAAGTGAGGTGTAAGGAGTGCAGGGTGACACCATTGATCCCCTAACATCTGCTTTTGGGCAGAAACAAGCTGTGGCATTCACCTGCATCCCTTTAAAATGCTGAAGAGGTGGTGTGACTGAGAAAAGCTGGGAAAGAGAAAGCAGAGACTCCAGTCTTTTTAAAAAAAAATTTGATTTTTTAAAATTTTCTTTTAAAAATCACATTTTACCAAATGTTCACTTTAGCCAAATGAAACTATGTATATGCATATAGGCTGTGCATATAATACTGTAATTTAAAGGTATACTTTTGATATTTGCTAGTTTAGTTCACAGCTATTATCATTACATTCAGTGATATATGGGAATTACAATTTATGAGTGATATTAATACAAAAAAAAAAAATACTAAGGATTCTGTATGGTGTGGTATGGAAGGAGGTCAATGGAGTGGGAGTGACACAATGAGTAACTGCACCAGGTGACACCAATCCTAATGATGCTGATGTTTGGACTATAGCTCAATCCCTCTGGCCATGTTGCTGGGACATTCTGGGTGTTGTAGTCCAATTTCTAAGCTCTGGATATAACGTTAACAAACTAACGAATAACAAACAATAGCAATTGTAGGAAGGATATGCTATTTGAAAACATTTCTGTATGTTAGTTCACCAGCCTAAGACAAATTGTTCACCAGCCTAATATTGGTTCACCATCCTAAGACAAAATAAATTAATATGTTTCAATAGCTTTTTGCAGTTCACTTATGGGGAAAAGATTTCTGGGGTCATTTGTCTGAATCATTCAATAATTTCTTTTTCTATACCCCCCTAAAGGGGGACAAAGCTTCCTCTTGAATTTTCCTCTTGAACTTAATGTTGACTTGCTTTAACTACTGAAAACATGTTACTCATTCCCCTTAGTGTTCTCTTAACTTGATATGAGGCTGCATCTTTTGACTGAAGTAAACTATGCAATGCTCATGAGATAGGCATTTCAGAGTTTGTTGAATGGTTAGGCTTAGGCATAAGATCTCTGATGTTTTATTCTGGTGTGAGTGAGTCCCACTGGATTATAGTTTAATGTATATAAAGTGGCATAAACCAAAGTACACTGTAATCTGAAAAAGCTCTGGGGATCATACCTACTGACATCTGAAGAATAGATATCAAGACAGCACATATTGCATATGCTTTTAAAACCTAGCTTTGCTAATGATGATTCATTCAGTCACTATTTATCAAATAGTCTTGTTCTGCTTGGGAATTAATTTCTGGTGTTGACAGTACATAGACATTGAAGTAGTGCTGAAATAGCTCCACCATCCACTACTGCAAAAAAGGACTTATTGATTTGTTTGCTCTGCAGCATGTAATGATCAGTTCACAGTCAGCTACTCAGGAGATAAACTGGAGAATACACCTGGCAAGAAACAAAGGGGAGGCCTGTCATTCAGTGTGAATTCAAAATTAAAAGCAATAAAAGCAAAATGAAAAGACAATGTTCTTTTTTGATCCCAGCTTTCTTTTGGGTTATGGATTCAGCCAGCTACAAGGAAAATTCTTAGTTGACGAGAAGGGATTTCTCCTTCTCCTCCTCTTCCAGCTCTATGGTTCTATGATTCTACTTTCAAAAGCAGATTCACAGGATACTTGAATTTTTTGTCCAGTACTCAAGCCTTTTCACAGTGTTGTCTCTCTGTTATTTTTTGTCTGTGTTGCCACAGATTGTTGAAACTAAGGGCCTATGCAGACTGCCAGAAATAGTGCACTTTAAATTGAGGCACTGCCCTGGCTCAGTGCTAGGGAGTCATGGGAATTGTATTTTTTTCTGAGACATTGAGCCTTCACTGTCAGAGAGCTCTGGTGCCACAATAAAATACAGTTCCCATGATTCCCTAGCACTGAGCCAGGGCAGTGCCTCAATTTAAAGTGCACTATTTCTGGCAGTCTGCAAAGGCCCTAAGTTGATGTTAATGGGACTTAGTTATTGTCTATCAAGTTGCTTGAGTTTACCTAGCCATAGATTGGGACATTTAAATGATATCAGTATGATGAATGGATTCAGTGCACTGACGCTTGATGGAAAGCAGGAAGAGGAAAAACTCAGTCTGGCTATTTTAAGGCTGCTAAACTGCCAAATGAAATAGCTCTTGAAAGGATGCACTACTGTTACTCCAGAGCTTTGGAAGGATACAATGTACTGAATCTCCATCTGTCATGTACCTGGTCAATGTGTTCTGAATAGTATCACTCTGCTTATGTCAGCATTCCAGATCTGCTTCCCCATGAAAGCATGCACAAACTCTTTTCTGACTGATAGTACTGATCTGTAATGTTTCTGAAAAACAGAATCCTTGTAAAGCACCTCATACACTACAATTTAATTAAAGAACCTATCATGATATGTACATGCCAGTAGGCCATATTAAAGACACACATGATACTTTACATTCCAAGCCAACCTATGACTTTGATTTCATTAATGTCTGAATATTTAACTCTAACAATTTTTCTAGCTGCTTATCATGATCTGATCCTATGCCATTTTATAAAGAAATAAATCCCACTGGCTTCAGCGTGGATTACTTGTGTAGATAATTGATTGCAACCAAAATTGCAAGAGGTCCTTATTTTCACACCCTAGAAGGGTTTTTTTTTAAAAAAAAATAAGAATGACATGAATCCAGTTCTTAGTTTCAACTAGAGTAAACCCACTGAATCAATAGACCTTGTGTTGTTCTGCCAAGATCCTATTGATTCAATGTGACTCTAGCTGGATTCAGACCAATTAATATACAGGTAAGCTGGAGCCATTGGTAACTGGTAAGATAATACAGTAGGATGTGTGTGAGTGATACATTAATGGAAGCAGTAGTATGATGCTCTGGAACTCAAAGCATCATCTCAGCATTTTTCAGTTATGGGACGCTTCAGCATGTCATTATACTAATTCCTCTGAAATTTAACACTTCTTACTCTGCATTTGGCTATAAGTAAAGCTTTTCTTGCTCCTGATGGGCCAATATTGTACTGACAAACCTATTAAAGGGCAAAATTATATCCCCAATATGTAAGAATTCCAGACAGATTAATGCAGCTGCTGATTTTGGCCATGTAAAGATGCGTTCTACAAAATTGCCCTGACAGGTTGGCTAGAAAAGCTAGTAAGTAATGAGCCAGTTAATACATCATTACAAATATTTATATGCTAATGTAGTTTGCTCATTTCCTTTTGAAAGAGAAGATATTACATCTGATCATATTCTCTTTCATATTATAGAGTTTACACTTTCTATTTTTTGCTCAAATACAGTAAATTATAATGGCTGCAACAGCAAATTGCATATCATGGCATCTTCCTCTGTCTTGGAGCCATTCTTCACTCACTCTGCTATCATTTCAATATTACCATTTGTGACAACATATATGGAACACAGAAGTAAAACCAGCAGTTGCAGAAAGCTGGAGTTTGAATAAGGAAAGTGTTATGACTTTTGTGGATATTAGGCAAGGAAAGGACAGTAAGTCCAACAATGCCCAGTAAAAACTTAATAAAGCTGACCATTTATATTAAGGTGAGAATTGCTCCTCCATTGTACAAAATTGCACATGAAACCTCATTTTCAGTTTCTGCCTCCATGTCCTGAAAAATACTCAAATAAGGAGGAGCAGGAGCAGGAGAATAAGGGATAAGAAGGAGAAGGCAATGAGGAGCAAATTTTGGTAAAATCAAACTTTCTTCTCCTCCAGTGTTGCACTCCCTGGAATGTATCAGTCTACTTGGAGAATCAGAGGGGCATAGCAACTGCCTGAAACTCCAGGAGGTACCCTGACACGTGGCAATACTGCTGACATTTTGAAATTATATTTTACCATATCTAGTTTTAATTACACTCATTTATAATTAATATGATATTAATGCTTGTTGAATTGTACTGCTTTTATATTGTAACAGTTATGAAAGACTGGTTGTGCAGGTAGCTAAGAAATGGATTCAGTTGAAGCTATATTCTGGAAATCACATAGGGCCTGCTTGATCTATAGAGAAATAATCTGTGGATTATCACTCTATCATGATTACTTATTCTTGGTTTCAACTAGAGTAAACCCATTGAATCAATAGAACTTGGGTTGATCTGCCAAGATCCCATTGATTCAGTTGTCACTTTAGCTGGATTCAGACCCATTACTTTTCTTGGATTTCATGGATTAGAAAATGGAGTTAGCTGATGATCCATTTGCTTCCTTTTCTATGCACCTTTTTTCTTTCATGGACTTGTGTTCCTGTCTTGTAACAATTGGGTTTACTTTATTATAGTGTAGCATATCACCTCCTTACACTTCCCCAGATGATGATGATGATGGTAACAATGATGATGATGATGATGAAAATATCTATATCCCCTCTGTAACTCTGCCCACTCCTACCACCAAAAATAGGTTGGCTCTTGCCTGCAGATCTATTCAGTCTGAACAAACACTACGATAGTGAACAGCTGTGAGCCAAGTTAGTCAGGGTACCCAAGCTACAGCAACCAAAAAGCATTGGGGAATCTTCCTTGTTTCTTGGAGTATAAATGTTCCAATCTCTTTTCCCTCCACAGAATGAGTCTCCCCCTGTATAGGGTCATAACCCATTATCATCCTTTTTAGCTTGGTTTCTTATCCACCCCTCTTTTCTATTTCTTCCCACTCAAACTTTTTGTTTGCTTTATAATCTTTCCTGCATGAACACCTTGCCCTTTCACATCTTCTCTCACTACTGCTGCTAACTTTATCCAGATTCATCTGCCCTTATACTCACTTTCTCCTGCCCTGTCCCTTTCTGTGTCTGCCTTCTCTTCCCTGCTCCTTCCTTCCACTCCTGCTCTTCTCACTAAATCCACATTTCCCTCATCTTCTTACTCAATTCTATTCCATCATTTTTCCTGATACTTTTCTCTTTTGCACCTCCTCTAGCCACTCCTGTCTCTTGTTGCTGCTTGCAGTGTGCTTTTTTGTCAACTAGGTTAGTTTTTGTGGGGATCATGGTGACAGGTATGTCATGACTCCCCTCAGTCCTTCACACCTTCCTATTTGCAATTATCCCAGTGTGGCATACAATAAAATCAGTCTAAACAATTTAGAACAGTAAAAGATAATGCTTGAAGCTAATGATAGGAAAAATGTAGCAGGATTTGCAGACCTGCTAAAATGATGGTATGCTTATAAGCAGAACAACAGGAGCTGTTTTTAGTAAAATAATCTCCATGCTGGAAAGCAAAACCTTTTTGTTTCAGATGGCATTTGACAACCGATTGTTGAGGGGCAAAGAGGCCTTTCAGAATGTGCTGAAGGGCTTATTTGTAGTTTCTTGGTCTTGCTTTTAACTACTTTAAACCTATTAGTTTAATTATAGAACTTATTTTTAGTTTGTATAAGATATGAATTTTAAAGCTGTATTGGTCTTAACTATCCAAGTGAGCTTCAGGAAAGGAAGAGTAACTAGGGACCACATTGCAAATATACGATAGCTAATGGAGCATAGCAGGCAGTTTCAAAAGAAAATCAGCATGTGCTTTATAGACTATAGCAAAGCCTTTTACTGCATAGATCATGAAAGGATATGAAATGCACTCAAAAATATGGGAGTGCCAACAATATGAGGAATCTGTAGACAAGAGGCTACTGTCAAAACAGAACATGGAGAATCAGAATGGTTCCCAATTGGCAAAAGAGTCGCATACTTTCACCCTATCTGTTCAACTTCTGTGCAGAACATATTATAAGAAAAGCGGGTTGGGACACAGAAGAAGGAAGAGTGAAAATAGGAGGAAGGGATATTAATAATCTAAGATATGCTGATGACACCATAATACTAGCAGAAAACCTCACAGACCTAGAATACCTACTAAGGAAGATTAAAGAAGAAAATGCAAAGGCAGGCTTAATGTCGAACATAAAGAAAACAAAAATAATGACCACCAACTACCTTCACAAGTTCATCCTAGACAATGAGGAAATAGAAATAGTAAAAGAGTTCTCATATCTGGCATCAAACATTGACCAGAATGGGGACTGCAGTCAGGAAATCAGAAGAAGATTAAGAATGGGGAGGATGGCCATGAAAGAACTAGAAAAGATTCTAAAATGCAAACATGTACAATTCAGCACAAAAGTTAAAATCATACATGCCATTGTATTCCCTATTACCATGTATGGTTGTGAGAGCTGGACAGTTAAGAAAGATGATAGGAAGAAAATCAACTCCTTTGCGATGTGGTTATGGAGAAGAGTGTTGAGGACCCTGTGGACAGACAAAAGGACAAACAAATGGGTCCTAGAGCAGATCAAGCCAGAAACCTCCCTGGAAGCCAAGATGACCAAACTGAGGTTGTCATACTTCAGATGCATCATGAGAAGAGATGGCTCATTAGAAAAGATAGCAATGATGGGAAAGGTGGAGGGAAGTAGGAAGAGAGGAAGGCCACATGCTAGATGGATGGAGTCTATAAAGAAGGTCATGGGTATGTGTTTGCATGATTTAAGCAGAGCAGTGGAGGACAGGGGGTCTCGGAGATGTCTGATCCATAGGGTTGCCATGGGTTGAGGGCATTTAACAACAACAAAAAAACAACAAAAGCTATCTTGAATCCCAGGCTGGGAAAATGTGGGATATATATATATATAAAGAGAGGAAGGGGGGTTACATATCTATAAGCTCTGCTCTCTTTCTCGCCTTATTTTAGGTCCAAGCTGGTTCTATTGGGGGGTTGGGGTTGAGGATAAGGGATCCACCCATATTTTTGCCTTTTTTGGGGGGGCAAATGTATGCATTTATTTTAAATTATACATATTGCTTGAATGTTTAGGTAATCTTGAAGCTCCTTTGAGACTAAATGTGAGAAAGAAGTTGTACCATAATTCCTACAACTTCTTTCACACAGTCTCAAAGCAGCTACAAGATCCCTTTGCATACTAGTATTCCAGATTAACACAGCAATGTTTCTTAATGTGCACATTTTTTCAGATACATCCATAATCCATGTGAGGATTCTGGGATGCAAATTTCATAAAGGGCAAGTTCCTGCCCCCTTTCCTCTCACCTCTGCTTGAGTTAATGGACTGCAAACTTCTTTTGTACTTTGAACTCAGTGTGCAAGAGTTGAAGTAAGCTGACGTCAAAGGGGAAAGAGAGAGGAAAAGAGAGGAACTGGAGTATTTTAAAAGCAGTTGAAAATGTGAGATGACAGTGGATTAATCAGACTTTCCCAGCCATATTAAGATAGTTTGAGAGTATAAGATTACTGGTACCTCCCTAAGTAAGAGTATCTGAATTCTGAGAGGCTGCATCCATATGGTCCAGAATACTCCAGGTGCTCAGAAGCTGCTGCTAGTGCCCCCTGTTACCTTGGCCACTCTGTGGCAGTGCTAGGTGGCTGTTTGCACATGCACCCCACTCTACTGTCTGCTGCAGGCACTCCTGCTATGAGTTACTCACTCTGAGATGAGAACGAGGGACCCAACAACAATAACATGGTTGGGCACTTCATCCTGACCTCAGAATGAGTGACTTGTATCACAGGTGCTGGTGCCAGGTGGCATGGGAGGATGTGTTGTAAACAGCCACCTAGTATTACCTTGAAGGACTCCAGATTTTTCTAGAAGATGTGGAGTAAAAGGTGATTTATTTAAAACAGTTTTAGGGGTGGTGAACCTTAAGTCTGGTGCTGAACTGGTCAGATGTCATCTGAATAGTTTGCACCAGAACCAGGAATTGGGATCTACCTTGGCCAGACTGATCACTGAGAGTACAGAAGGAGGACTTTTTATTTGGTTCATGTAGACAGGGCCAGAGATTCACTGCAACATATATAGCCACAGAGCCACATATTCTTAGCAAATATCTGGATGTATTCTAAAATACTGGTGCCTAGTCTTAGCCTTTTCTTGTATACATCATAAGGAAACAAGATGTGTCTAGTGACAGTGTTAAACTACATTTGCAATAGTCTGTTGGGTGGTACAGGTATTAGCATCCTTGTTAGGATACAACAACAACAACAAAACTGTCCCGATCAATCTGGTGAAAATAAACAAAATGTATTTGGCAGTTGAATAATGTATTTTTTCAGTTTCTCTCAGTCAAAGCAATGACTCATCCTCTGTTTGGTAGATAGGTTATGTCACTTGAGAAGCCATAGAAGCCAAAAGCAATTCATCTACTTAAAAAAAAGGGGGGGATAAGTACAAAGTTATATATAGCTGTTTTAATCATTCCTTCCCTAAGAATAAAATAGCCAGACAAAGATATATGGAATATAGTAAAGTGCATGTATTGAGAGGGAGAATGGCCTTGCAGTCAGAACAAAATGCATTGGGAAAACATTGTTTTTTTGATAAATTTGTTCAACTTGCAGATTAACGAAAAATATCAGCTGATGTTGCAAGATATTCATCCAAGACAGCTAAAATACCTCAGCTAATGCTGAATAACAGTTTTTAAAGAAACTAATTCTGATCCAAGATTTTTAAGTAATTGTGATAAATATGTGGTTTGAAAGACATTGTGTTACAGTTTAAAAGTAAAAGTAAAAAAACACTACTTAGTTGACTGTTACTATGTGTTTCAAACACATACAAGAAGGACAAATCAATTGGTTCCTTGATGCAAAAATAAAACAAAAACAAATGTTTTATTTTGAAGATTTCTGTTGAAAGTGATTTCTGGTTGAAAGTGAGACAAGGGAGCACTGGCAAATCCATCTGTCTAGCACATTTACAGCAATCACTCAACTATCCACTTCTAGTCTAAACTATTCCTTCCTCCCAGGGAAACCATGTAGCAGAGCTTCTAATCCTTCCAAGCCTTGGTTTCTGCTCCCAAGACACAATTTAGGTTATATATACAGCTAGCAAAATAGTCTATCTTCAGTCTAGTTTGCAAGCAGGCAGGCACTCTGTCTACACAGAAAACATTCTTCCTGCCAAGGAAACAGCATGCTTTGCATAGAAAGTACTATTATCTGTGCAGAAAACACATTTTCTAGAGCAGAGGTAGGCAACCTAAGGCCCGAGGGCTGGATGCGGTCCCCTGAGGCCTTTGGACCGGCCCCAGGCCGGTCCTGCCACCGCCACTGCCGCCCCCCACCATGATGATATTGATTATTGTTGTTATTAATTGTTCTTGGGGTTTTCTTGGCAAAATCTCCACAGGGGTTTTGCCATGGCTTTTCTGGGACTGAGAGAGTGTGCATGCATATTTTTTTAATTTTTTTTTTTAAAAAATACTATTTTTTCTGTGTGTGTGCGTGCTTCGGCCCCCCAAGTGTCTGAGGGACAGCAACCTGGCCCCCAGCTCAAAAAGGTTGCCTACCCCTGTTCTAGAGGGAAATCCATTCATTTTTCACCAAGTGCAAACTGTGCTCAAAGACTGCAGAGAAATCTTTGTATTCTTCTGCAGTGGAGAGAATAATGGGGAAACTTTTCATACTGGTATGCAAGAATAAAGAAAACAAAAACTTACATCCCTCCTTTGGAGACTTTCAAAGCCTGCTCTGACAGTACAGATGAAATAAAGGTCTTTTGGCTAGCCCACATTATTCTCACACACAATACATGTAGCCTTGTCACATTACAAAAATAAGCCAAGACAGAACAGCAGATAAGTGGCTTTCTGCTTACCTCTCGAAACCTTCCATTCTCCTTCCAGTGTGAAACTGTTGTAAAAGCATGCCTTTTGCCAAAAAGATTTTCCCAGCATGACAAAAGACATGCTTTTATGACCACCTATCTGGGGAAGAGAAAGGAAGTACTTTGAGGGCATGTAGAGAAGTAAGCAGAAAGCAGCTTCTCTGCTGCTCCATCTCACTGTACTTTTGTAATTTGATAAAGCTGATGGAGGGGGGAATCACTTGCTTATTGCATGAATGAAGGTATCATTTCTTCCCAAAGTGTCCATAAGCCCAAGAACAATTAACTGACACCCAAGTGTCTTCCCCAGTCAGGCCTTCCTGTGTAGAATTCAGTTTAAACAAAAATATTATGGGTGAAAATCAACATTCACCTGGAACTGGCTACTGTAATGAAACAGGGTTAATAGTGAGTTACCTGTTATGGGCAAAGGTAAGAGTTTATAAGCCAATGATCTTCTGATTGGCTGAAAGGATACTTCAAGCAATCCATCTTTAGCTGTCCAAAAGAAGTGAGCCAGAATGCCTTCCAATATTTTTGAGAAATTAATCCAGAAGCAGTCCAAAATGGACCAGGAGGTCCAGAGGGGGGACACATTTTGCCAAAGCCTGCTACACTTTTGCTGGGGAAAAACAAATTCTATATAGCCACATTTTTTACAAGTTTGCCATTTTTTGTCCCAAACCAGCATTTTTCCTAAAAATGTCTTAGCATCCAAACACTTTTTTTTTGTATGAAAAGCTGTTTTTTGGCATTCTAGGATGGACATATACCCATTAAAAATTGCACATAATTGTTTGCTCTGTGTTATTGTCCCCAGCTGGCTTTCTGTAATATACGGAAAGCCACCTTTCAGCCAACAAACAAAAAACAATGAATATTTTTTCCTGTTCATAGCTACTTAAGCATCTACAATGTGATGAAAAGAAATATAGGAAGGTAATTCAGGAATAAATATATCAATTATTCCCTTTCAATTACAAGTATTTCTGTTCAATGTACGGAGACTACACCAAATGTAGTCATTGGTGCCACTAAATGCTGCTTGGAATCAATACTTTCGGTAAGTCTGTTTCTCAATTATTTTGTTGAAGATATGGGGAAAGAAGCTGATTTTACCACATCTGGCTTTCACATCCTCCTCAGTAGTAGAGTTATTAAGTAACATTATATAAATCATGTCCCATATAAGACAACAATATTGTTATGTCAATGGAAAAATGTTCATCTTACCCATTTTTGAGGAAGGAAACCAAAATTCATAACATGAACTTTTCATATTATGTTAATAGCAGCTGCTAGGTTAGAAACAGACCTGGAACAACTACTAAGGAATACCAAAGAAGAAACTGACAGACCTGAACAACTACTAAGGAAGATCAAAGAAGAAAATGCAAAGGCAGGCTTAATGTTGAACATAAAGAAAACAAAAATAATACCACAGAGACTTTACACATATTCAAACTAGACAATGAGGAAATAGAAACAATAAAAGAATTCTCATATCTGGGATCTAACATTGATCAGAACAGGAACTGCAGCCAGGAAATCAGAAGATTAAGAATGAGGAGGGTGGCTAGAAAAGATCCTAAATTGCAAAGACATACAACTCAGCCAAAAGTCAGAATCATACAAGCCATCGTATTCCCTATTACCATGTATGGATGTGAGAGCTGGACCTTCAAGAAAGAAGATAGGAGGAAAATTAATGCATTTGAAATGTGGTGCTGGAGAAGAGTGCTGAGGATTCAATGGACAGCCAAAAAGACAAACAAATGAGAGTCCTAGAACAGATCAAGCCAGAGATATCCCTAGAAGCCAAGATGGCAAGACTTAGACTACTGTACTTTGGACACATCATGAGAAGGCATGAATCATTGGAAAAGACAATAATGTTAGGAAACATGGAGGGAAGCAGAAAGAGAGGAAAGCCACATGCTAGATGGATGGACTTTATTAAAGAAACCATGAATAAGAGTTTTCAGGAAATGGGCAGAGCAGTGCAGGACAGGGGGGCCTGGACATGTCTCATCCATAGGGTCGTCATAGGTCAAGACTGATATGAAGGCAATTAGCAACATTGGAAACAGCAGTCCAGTGGAAATCTTGGACAAAACTGGTTGTAATGTGAAATAAATGTGAAAGTGGTTGTAATGATTCCAGAGCCCTGATCCACTCATTTTCCAAGCCAACTTTGAGCTTGACTTTCAGGCTTTTCAGGATTGTCAAAATGAAATGTAGTCACAGTTGCACCCAGTCATTTGTTGATCACATGGACTCTCAAGCGGGATGCAGCAATAAAACCCAAGACAAAGCAAAGTTAGTTCAGATGCCTTAGCTGAACAAAGCAGTTCTTCTTTAAAGCTGCTATCCACCAGAGTCCCCATAATGTACAGAACATCATCTCAATTATGCAGTTTTCTGGGCTGCATTATGACCAAATGCACTTGCTCAGATGAGACCAATTATTTGATTTTTCTCTGTCTTTAAATATACTTTTCCCCTTGTTCTAGAAGGTGCTGACACTTTCCCAGGCATCGGAGTGTCCTAAA
The DNA here is from genome assembly GCA_020142125.1 of Phrynosoma platyrhinos. Classification (NCBI taxonomy): domain Eukaryota; kingdom Metazoa; phylum Chordata; class Lepidosauria; order Squamata; family Phrynosomatidae; genus Phrynosoma; species Phrynosoma platyrhinos. The sequence goes on along the minus strand of CM034706.1, from coordinate 52,903,893 downwards.
AAGATCAGATTCCTATACATTCTAAAATGGATTTCTTCTTATTGATACCTTCAGTGTGAGCTGGCCTTGTCCAGCTTACTAATTACTGATTTTTTTGTTATTACTATTATTGTTATTGTTATTATTAGATAGCCACAAGCCTGCTTGATTACTAGCAAATACTCAGTAACTATGTTATGGCTTCCTTAAGCATATAAAACACATTTATAGGATGAATGGGGGAGTTTGCTGTACTCCTTGCCAATCCAGAAATGCCAAACCCCTTTGAGCATTGGACTACATTTCTGGAAACCAGGGTTTGATTCCTCACTTAGCCATGGAAACCCATTGGGTGACCTTGGATGAGATACACTCTCAGCCCCAGAAAACCCCCTGATAAACCCCTTATGAAACCTTTGGGTCACAATAGGTTGGAAACGACTTGAAGGCACAGAACAAAGGCAACAATGATACTAGCAAAAAGGTTGACATGCAGTTTCAGAAAAAGACTAGAAAAGGGGCAATTTGTATTGAAATATGGTCTATTTTTATTACCTTTGTAAACAGGAAGTGTTCTCCCTATCATCCACCAAGTGATCAGTTAATATTTTGGGTAAAAAAAATCTTGAAGTGCTAGAAATGTTTTATCAATGTGTAAGTACAACTTGGTCTATATATTGTGAATATTCATTTCCAAAATTACTGTTCAAAGTGATTGTTCTGGAATTTTGCTTTTTCAAGTTGATTTGGACTTATATTTAAAGAAGACTGAAACAACAATAGAAAACATAAAACATAGATAATTTGAAAAATGATGTGTGGGGTGGGTGGGTAAGAATTTGAACATATTATTACATTGTTGATAGAGTTGCCAAGTCCAGTTAGGAGTAATTTTTCATATGTATATTGTTGTCTAATATTTATTGTTTTATTTAAATATCACACATAACCAAAAGAACAACTTCATGAAAAAAAATTGTACCCATATTTTAACTTTAACAATATTTCCCTCCACTTTGCACCTCTTACTGGGGGAAAACTAATAACTGCATTTCATGTTTTATGAAAATAAATAAAAGTAACAGCTGCAATAAAGCATTATTATTATCAAAATCATGAACAAGAAATATATTATTGTGCACCGAATGCCTAGTTTCTTCATTTAAAAGAAATGTATTATGCTGTTGAATCATGGATCCCATTACTAATAAATTTGTAAAGAGATGCTCCATATCAAGTCTAAACTGTTCTATCTAGTTTACACCAGACATGTTCCCTGCTGTGACATCTGATCCATGTTCTAATCAGGCCCAGCTGCCAAGCAATCAGGCTTATCCAGTATAGTTAAGCCTCTTTCCATCTCTAATCAGAGCCTAGTATGGCCAGCAAGCATTATGTACCTCTTCATCATGCTTGCTCTAATGCCAGCTATGTTGCATTCCCCACATACTTTCTATTGAACAAATGAACATTTGACACCAAAATCAACAAAAACATAAACAACACATAACAATAATCACATTAACAACATTAATAACAATAATATTAATTACAAAACAATAAAATGACTTCCTTGGTTATAACCATAGCTATATTGTGTTTTAATCTAGAGATGGGTTACATGCCTTTGGATGCTTTCAGCATGAAGAGGCTTACTACTACCAGTTGAAAGGGATTGTACACGTTATGTCCTTCTTTCCTTAAATGATTTTTTTGGGGGGGAAGTTGCTTCATGTTTTGGTGGTAATGAAGAGTCAGGGAAACATGGAAAGATTACAAAGAGAAAATAGTTATGCTTCCATTATCACCCTACTCATGGAAAGTGTTGTGTTTGAAGCAGAGCGCCTGCAAAACAGACATTGCATATAGAAGATCCTTCTGCATATCATCAAATGTTGTGATTTGGCTGAACCAGGTTGTTGTTGTTGTTGTGTCATGTTATTACAGGGTCATTAGGGGATTCAAATCATTTTAAGAATCTAAGGAAGATATTTAGAACAAGGACTTAATGGAAACAAGCTTGCTTTATTAGAGAGTTTATCACACAGGTGGGATCCCATGCAAAAACGGGATTTAAACTGGAAAAAATCCACAAAAGTGGATTGTTTTTCAGACAATGTCTGAGATTAATCCACACAGAAAGTGGGAAAAGTCTGCAAAAATGGTTTGATTTTCAGACAATGTTGGGGTTAATGAGCAATAACGTGACATTAACCCATACAGAAAGGCAACAAAACACACTCTTTTTATTTTTGGGATTTTCCAAAAGTAAAAAGAAGTGCATTTTGTCACCTTTCTGTATAAGTTAATGTCATGTTATTGCTCATTGTCTGTAAATCAAATCGCTTTTTTGTTTTTTTTCCCCCCGGGGTTTTAAATCCCATTTTTGCACGGGATTTGGAGACTTTGCCTCCATGTGATAAACTTCTAGGACAACGATGGCAAGCATTCTTTTCATCTCTCTATATCTTGTAAGAAAACTGAACCTGTTGTTTCAATAGTTTCTTTCTTTTTACCTAAGGGTGTAACTAAATTCTGAGAGTAAAATTTAGTTGAATATGCACAACTGAAATAGAGCAGGGATGGGAATTGTGTGGCCCAGTTGTGGTTAAACTGCATCTCCTGGCTTTTCCCCCTATTGTCTATGTTGGTATGGGCTTCTGGTTGTTATGGTAATATGGTATCAGCAAAGCTGCATAATTCTCACCCATATATTAGCATGTAATAATGTTCCAAAACAGTTGGGAAACTTTACATTTTGCTATTTTCTACTGAGTCTAGTAATTAGACATTCATTTTGTTAGGCCCAAAACACATGGGCCAAATAAGGCAGCTTCCGTCTCTTTTGAAGGCCTGACATTTACATGACGCATGCTTCCCCCAAGCAGCCAGAAGCTGCTTTGAGGCCATGCTAACATGGGAAAAACCAGTCCAAAAGAGAGTGGATATAATCACCAGCAGCTGCTTGGAACTGCAGCAGTGACCCACTTTAGGAGCAGGCCATGTGGTCTCCCAGCTTAATTGTGGTCAGAGTGGCCTCTGGCTGCTCCTTCCGGGCCATGTGCTTTGGACCTTAGTGCTGTTATGTAATCTTCCTTCACTTACTACCCAGAAAAGGTTCTAGATTACAACTTCCATAATTTCTAGCCATGCTGACCAGACTGATAGAAATTGTCATCTAATGAATTTTCCAGGCCAGGAAAGACTACTCTCGTGACTATTGTGGATTTTTTTTTTAAAAGGCTTTTTAAAATTCTGATAATGTCTTGATCTTTGTAATGACTTTAACATTTTTATCCAAATTGCTGCTTCTTTAAAAATATTTTTTATTAACACAAATTTTTACATCTCAGCATAAAAATCAATTTGGCTAGAGTTAGATAAAGCCACCTTGGTAGGTAGATGTTTCTGAGAAAACCAACACTAGTAAGAAAAGAGCAAAAGTTGTGATTTTGTGGTGCTTTTTGTCCAAAACCTGTGTAGTAAGCCTTCCAAATGCAGTAAAATGTGCAAATCATCACACTTATCCCACCCCCAAATTTACACTACCCCTCAGACTCCCATTTTTCAAGTAGACTCTCTGAAAATGGTGATAGGAAGTGATGCAATATCATTCCTGGTCACCATTTTGAGAAGGACTGTAAATAAAGGTATTTGGGCTTGCTATGCATGAATGAGAGGGAGTATGGCCCATGAAGAAGTCTGGTGTAGGATAACTGACATCTGACCCAATTGTTCACTCTTGGCCTAGAAGCTACAGCTTAATATTTTGTGAGAACAATTTCTAGGCTGATCACTAACATACATCCTATACTACAAGTTCCAAACCCCAATTATCGGAAAATAACATAAAAGTTATTCTTTTAGAGCATTGTATTTTCTTCTTTTATGGTATTATTAAAAGTGTTATCTCAGTATCCCTTTTATAACAATACTTCAAGTCTGCTAACCATTATGCATAAGTTCTCATTTTTTCACACAAATGTATTTTTTTTAGAAATTCTTGATGACTTTGCATGTGTTTTAATCAATCATGACAACATATTTTCCTAGAGTAAATTATATCATACTTATAGAACAACACGGTATTGAATATGTTACTTTCCAATTTGAAAAGTAGCCTTCATTAATTCATTAAGTACATTAAATCTTAAAATTGTTCTCAAGACACATTTAACAGATGTGGTGAGTTTACTCTTGGTGTATGTTTTGTCTATCTAACTTGTATGTAAAATACATGGGTGTGAACATTATCCCTGGCTTACTTGCTAATAATTTACCAGTCATGTGCCAGATGCTCCCTGTCCCCCCTATACGCCAAAGATTGATGACATATGTTGTATAGAATTACATAGCCAGAATAAAAATACAAGGCAAGAAAATTGTGAGTATGAAATATTTTTGCAATCACAATAACAGCGATGTAATCTTGAAAACAGCGATCTAATCTTGAAAACATTACACAGCATTTTTGTGATGGCCATTCAGTGTTCTATATAAACAAATTGTGTACAGTCTGCCCTCCTTATTGACCGACTTGTCATCTGCAGATTTAACCATCTAGAGATGGCAAGCCCTCATTTTGCTTAATGGTGGTGCATGCATGTGACCATGCTAGCAAGCACACATGTGCCACACTCCCTTTAATTTTAATGGGACTTGAGTATGCACAGATTTTGGTTTCTGTGGGGGGAGAGCATCTGAAATGGATTCACCCACAGATACGGAGGTCTGACTGTATATCCATTTTAAAAGGATATATCGTACAAGCAGCTCATCTATGACAACTAGAAAGCTAACTTCTCCAAATAGAGCCATGTGCCTGGCCTATTGAATCCCTTGGCAGATGCCCTCTAGCGTCTTCAGTTTCACAGGTTTCGAGAGCTAGCTCCAGAAGCAGCAGCACAGCCTATATTGAGCGGGCTATTCTGCACTCCATTGCCCCTTCTACATGCAAGTCCTATCAGCTTGCGATGCGAGCTTTTAGATAATTTCTTGAGGCTGTGGGTGAAATCGAGGTTTGGCCCCTGAGGGTGGAAGTCATACTCCGCTTTGCAGTTCATCTTAGACAGTCCAAACTGTCTCCAGTTACCATTAGGGGAAGGTTGGTGGCACTAGCCTTTTACTCCTGGGCGGGGGGATTCTCGGATCCCACAGTGGATTTTAGGGTATGGAGGGCTTTGGAGGGATGGTCTAGGGAGCTCCCTCCAGCATGTGACACCCACATGCCGGTGACGGATTCAGTCCTTATCCAGATTTGTCACTCCCTCCAAGTGGTGTGCGCCTCGCCAGAGGAAGTTACCTTGTTTCAGGTTGCCTTTTCATTGGCCTTTTTTGCTGCAACCAGAATTAACGAGCTCATCCCTAGTTCTCGCTTGGATACGTCAGGCCAGGCATTATTGTTATCTGATTCAAATTCAAATTTTGGAGCAGGGCCTGCAATTGTGCTTTAGACGCTCGAAGACGGACCAGTTGGCCAGGGATCAAACCATAGTCTTATCTCGGGCTCCTAGGGGCCAGATATGCCCAATAAAGTCTTTGACAGATTACCTCAAATTGTGCCCAGCATCCCCTGGTTAATTGTTTTTGCATGTCTCGGGCCTTCCTTTGATGCAATTTCAATTAAGGCTGGTGTTGCAGGAGTCTCTGAAGCATGCAGGCTTACCAGCAGCCCAATTTTCTTCTCATTCATTTCGGATCGGAGCTGCCATGGCCGTGGCAGCTCACGGCCTAGGCAATGCTGTGATTTGACGTATTGGGTGATGGTGCTCTGGAGCATTTAAAGCTTACATTCGCCCTTAGGTTAGCTAGATGTTGACTTCTAGTTCTGGGGGGGGGAGCGAATGATGATTCCTCGATGTTCTAATGTATGATTTTCTGTTGAGCAGGTGGAGATCGGGGTGAGATATGGATTGTCAGTCACAGCTTCGTTTTTTTGGGCCAAACGACATGCTCTCCAGTCGGGCTGAGATCCAAACCTGGGTCTGGGTCTGGAGCAATTTGGGCACATTCACTGGTTCAGGCAGAGAGGGATGTTATGGGGGGGCCCTCCTTTCCCAAATCATCGAGTTGGCTGATACCTTCCCATCTCCTCAGATACTCCTCATCCACCTGGGTGAGAATGATTTGGTCAAGACCCCTGGATTGTGGTTAGTCCAAAGGATCATCCTGGAACTCCATGAAGTACAACGCCAGTTGCCAGGCACAGTTTTGTTATGGACCAAACTCTTG
>CM034706.1:52868768-52883654 GCA_020142125.1 Phrynosoma platyrhinos | reverse complement strand
GTAGTGTATTGTAGTGTATATGATATATCTGTTTTATTTTTTTATGGAAATAAAATTAATTAAAAAAAACACTACTGTTTAAGCAGTTACATAGTTGTGGGGAATGGGATCAGAGTGCAATGTGACACAGAAAAACACAAATTATGACACTAGACACAAACTGAGTAAGCTATCTTAAGATATCAAATGAATACATTATGCTTACAAATTAGCCATACCCATTTAAATATTACAAAGGACCAAGTTTCCAAAGTGTATAGCTGGTTAATTGATGTGACCTATGACACAATTGTCAGTATGAAGCCATTTTGGGAGGCTGATTTAAATATGTTTCTGTTTCTCTATGGGATTGGCTATGGGTAGCCCCTGTTTTTAAATCCCTTTCTGCACGATTACATGGAAACTCCTGCAAGATCATATATTGCTGGCATACATCTCTAACTAGATTTGCATACATAGGCACATCAATGTTACCCATTTGATGGAGGTACAACAAAGTGAAGAGATCTTCAATATATCTGTGTTGCCCCCTGTCCTCATAGTTTTGAAAATATTAGTCCTTTTAAGACAAACAGCAAATCTGTTCATAAAAACCTGTGGAATATTAAAATTGTTATCTGTGGGTCAACTAGAGAAAATGAGAATTTACTCCACAAGAACCTAATCTCTTTATTGCTTGCTGTAGCATGTTTAGAGATTTAGGAACAGGAATAAGAAAAACAAGTCCACAAAATGGTTGATTGTTTCTTCCTAAAGGGAAGTGCTCAATTTAAAAAAATAGGCAAAAAGGACTTTACTTCTGAAACAGTACTTTAAAGCAGTAAAGCTAGAAAGGGATAGCTTTTATGTTCAAGGACTCACCATTAACAGATAACTTTTAAAATTAGCTAGTGGCCTAGACTTTAGAAAACATAGATTAAGATCCAATACACGTGCTGATAAGTTCATGTCTTCACCAGCATACTTCTATCATTGCCTGGGGAGACAGAGGCTGCTATCTCTTTCCCACGTTCTTCCTGGGTGCACAATTGCTTCCAATATTTCAGAGAAGCAGTTTTATCTTGTCAGCAAGAACTTAACTATGGAGATGGCCTTATGCCAGCAATTACTCCCTGGCTGCTGAAGGGCAGCTGGAATGTGCCCAGGTGTACCTCTGCAGCTGATCAGTGGTTGTGAAAAGGGAATTGTGCACATAGGCACCATTGCTACTGTCACACACTCAGAGTGAGGGATAATGTACAAGAAGTTGCAGGATACAGGATGGTAGTGTTTGCACTGGTAACCTCAAGGTTGGACTTCTACAATGTGCTGTACATTGGGCTACTTCTGTACCAAGTTGGAAACTTCAATTAGTTCAAAACATGACAGCCAGACTAATTATTGGGACATCCAGGAGTGATCACATTACACCAATATTAAAATCACTCCACTGGCTGCCAGTTTATTTCCAGGCAAGTTGCAAAGTGTTTGTTATTACCTTTAAAGCCCTACATGGTTTATGTCCAGGTTACCTACAGGATCACCTCCTCCCATATAATCCTCCCCATACACTCAGGTCCTCTGGTGGATATTTACTCCAGTCAGCCAAGACCAGGCTGGCAACTGGCAACCAGAGAACTTTCTCTTCAGCTGCCCCTAGAGTGTAGAATGACCTGCCGGAAGAGATTTGACAGCTGAATATGCTGTCTGAATTTAAAAGAACATTAAAGGCCAGTCTCTTCTGGCAGGCCTGTCCAGATAATTTGTAGATCATGAATTTTAAATGATGAATTTTAAATGTGGATTTTTTAAAATCTTGTGCATCTTATTTGTCTTTTTAAATTTATGTGTGTTTTAACTGAGGTTGTTTGTCTGTTAATTGTTGTTGTTCCCTGCCTCAATCCATGGGGAGAGGTGTTCAGAAATAAATCATCATCATCATCACCTCCTTTCACAACATCCAAAAATAAAAACAAAGCATAACTGGAGGTTACCTCTGAATCTGTCACCAACAGGATTCAAACCATAATGTTCATGGTTCCTTAGACAGGTGTGAATGTACAAAAATAAGTATCTATTTTGTGAAGAGAATGAAGAATATTTCACAGTTTGCTGTACTTCTCATTGTCTACAGGGGCAACAGGTCCCTCCATTGTATAAAACATACCAATCAAATAGGGTCCTAAAATAAGTGCCCTGAAACACACAAAAGCATCTCAAATAGTTCCATTTATAATAAGGCTAATATTTAGCAAGGCAAACTATTTGTCATAGAACTTTACTGAAATATTTTGTAGTTTACTGATCACTTCTATAATTAAATCAACTGTGGTGCATCAGCATGGAACCATCTGGCAAAACCCTTATTATCAGTAGAACAACATGTTTCATTTGATAGGAACTCTTGGAGGGGAAAGTAAGGGGGGTTGCAGACTGCCAGAAATAGTGCAAATTGAGTCCACTTTTAGGGTTAGAGTTAGTGCTAGGGAATCATGGGAATTGTTTTTTTCTGAGACATTGAGCCTTCTCTGTCAGAGAGCTCTGGTGCCACAATAAACTTCAGTTCCCATGATTCCCTAACCCTAACCCTAACCCTTAAAGTGGACTCAATTTGCACTATTTCTGGCAGTCTGCAACCCCCCTAAATTCCGAGAGATGTGCATATTTATTAAATAAATGCAAAAATGTGTGATGGCAGTCAAAAAACTACTATGTATGTTTTTGTTTTTGTTTTACAATTGCAGTTAGCAATAAGCCCCATGCTGCAAATGCCTAAATGAAATGGCACTGTAACATCTGAGGCACATCCATAAGCTGAAAAATTACTTAACACATGTTCCTGGCAAATGAGCAAAAAGTGGTTTCAGCATCTCCGACATTCACTTGTAATCTTGTGCAGAGTTTATGGACTAGGAATGTTGCCAGTTTTGACAGTTTTTAAAAGCTACCTTATCATCTGCCTGATAGACCAAATAATATCTGTGGAATTTTAGTGAAATGGTACCTGAGGAATTATGAAAAAAACAGGAGTGTGGTAGAAAAAGTGACACAGATTTGTATGAACACAGGTGAGTACTCTTGAGGCACCTTTATGGTAAAGAGTTTTCCCAAAAAGTGCCCTCCTCAGGTGTGTGGAATCCATGGAGGAAAGGTATTGAAACCCAATGGTAGCCTGACATCCTCTCTCCCCAGTATGAGAGGGTATGGAGTAGAGCAGTTGTTCCTAACCTTTTGATATTTTGGATGTCAACTCTCAGAAGCCCCAGCCAGCTTGATCACAGTCAAGAATTCTGGGAACTAAAGTCCAAAACAGCTGCAGAACCAGTTAGGAACTGCTGGGATAGAGTAACTCAAGAAGGGGTAGTTAATTGCTCTGCCTCAAGATCCTGGTCAGGTGTGGCGTTCAATCACATTCAAAGGAGGGATAGCTATGAAGTGGCCCATTGATTAATAATAAACACTGTATTGAGATAATTTCAGATCACAATCTGTTATAGTAAATAGATTTCTAGTTCTAGTTAACACATGTCTCATTATTCCAAGTATGGATACAGTAGCAGAGTGTATATCAGAGTGTCTCACAATGAACTGGTCATAAGGGATGGCATATCTGCTCAGTTGCCAACATTGCTCAGCAATTAAGATACAAGGTCAAACTAGGTGTTAAGGTAAATAGAAGGTTCCTGCAGTTTCATCCCCTTTGTTTGGGAAAGCAGCCAACAAAACTGTTGATAAGGATGAGGCACATAAATGCAAGACTTTGCAGCAGCATGAAAGCAATTCTAAGAGCACAGTACCAGTCCAATATAGCAAAACCAGGGGACAAGCCAAGGGTTCAGGGAGCAGGTCAGCAAATTCAGTCAAGGGGTCCACATAACAGATCAGCAAGTCCAGTCCAGGGTCAAGAATTCCAGGTCAATCTGAGGTCTAGAAGGCAAGGTTTCAGGCAACAAGGGAGTCAGAGTAAGATGTTTTTACCAGGGAACACAGATAGACTTTGATGAAGAAGCTCAGCATCTCACAGCTGTTTTATTGGCCCAGTTCCTAATCACAGCTGTTTGGTGATTGCTGAGCATTTCTCATATAACCTCCTGGAATGACGGAGCCATGCCCTTTCTGTCCTTCTCTGGCTGAAGGTAGGTACCTCCTCGTTCTGCTCCTGTATGTCTTCCAGGCCTGGAACCTGTACTGGGTGGAAGCTGGGCTGCTGACTCTGTTGGAGCTGGCAGAGCAAAGCTAGGCCTGACTCAGCCTCCCCATTTTCCTCATCCTCTGAGTCTTCAGCCTGGCTGGCCATGACATGTTTCATCTCCCACAACAGGATTTCTTCAGGGATACGTGCCCCAGCAATCATATTTGCAAATTAAGCCTGTGTTACCTTTGATGAACAATCACCACACAAAGCATGCTAAATGCAAGATATACCATGAGACAAAGCACATGCTGAGACAGACACTCTTGGCAAAAAAAAGATGTTTAGTTTTGACCTTCACAAATTTGAAACTTACAACAGGAATGGGGAAATTGTGGCCCAAGGCTACATATATCCCCCCAAACCTACATTGGTGTCCATCTGAACACTATCGTGGCCAGATAACCATATGGTCTTTGGCCGTTGTTGTATGAACTGGTTTTACTGAGAGGTTAGAGTGATTTGTCTTGTAAGAACTTATTGTATACAACTAAGATGTGCTTTTATTTATTTATTTATTTACTTTATTTTAATTTGTGCTGGCCAAATGGCTGTAATAAAGAATTGAAATTGACCTACATTGGTGGTCTTTGAAGTACCTGAGCCCACCATTATTTAAAGAAATGGAATTCAGTATGATTTTCAGAAAACTGTTCAGCTACAAACAGTGCCAAACATCCACAAATATGACAGTTATCCTTTTCCCATCCCCTAGAACCCTCAGTTTCCCCAGATGCTCATTCATGTCTTTCAACTGGCCAGGAATTGTGTCCAGAAATGATTCAATTTCACCTCTAGTGTTCTCAAACACAACAGGGTGGCCAGGTGTGTGTGTCACAGGGGCCAAAATTGCCTCCATCCCTGCACAGTTGCCTATTCTTGGCCTAAAGGATAGTTGGGAAACACACAACATTTTTGCATGAATAGTTCTGTATAGTTCTGCCCAGCAGCCTGGATAGGAGATCATCACTAAAACCTGCAATTAAATATAGAATAAGCATTTACTAGACTACAAACAAAGAAGTCTCTACTTCCATTTTAGTGTTTTCTAATTTTCTAATTTGACTGTTGGGCAATCCCTATGAGCCCATCTGCACATGTATAGATCTACCAAAACTTGGTAAGATTTGATATAACAGTGGAAGCTATAAACAATGTAACTAAAGTTTGGCTTGTAGGATTCTGGGAGAAGGTCTCTTTTTTGTGTAATGTATTTTGAGATTTTCTACAACAGCTTTAAAATGTCATTTGGACCAAAATACCAACCATGTTTTGGGCTTATGAAATTTTAGTTGGTGTTAACTTCTGTATGGTGAAGTGCAATCAAGATCAAGTCAAATACCAGTGAAGGTCAAAACAGTTATTGTATAAGATGAATCCCACTTTCCTCCATTTCAGGTATAAAAAGTTTACTTGAAGCTCTCAGCAAGCATTGTGTAATTTGGGCTCAGAGTACCACTATTGATTTTTTTTCTACAGCACAGACTCTGATTTTTGGAGGCTTTTAAAAGATTTTTGTAATTGCAGAGGTGTTGTTTGAGAGGTAGGTTGTCAAAGCACTTATGCACCTAAGCAAGACATCTGTACTCCCTGTGTAGTCAAATGTAGACAATACGCTTACTAACAAAAGTTATTCTAATGTCTACGACTGTTAGTGCCTCTTAAGGCCCACTTGTCTTTTTGAATCTAGTGTTTGGCACACTGCAGCTTCTTTATATATTCATTAGTTCTACTTTTATTCTGGGAGCATGCTACTGCCTGTAACAATGGCATATCAAACCCAAACCATTTAACTTATGATCACAAAACAGGAGGATATATTTGTAAGAAGCCACCAGACATGACCTCTAACTCTCTGTGGATCAGTTGCCTTCATTATTTCCAGGTAAGAGGTGTTGTGAAGGTTTTGGCAGTAACGGCAATAAGCTGGTCAGGGAAGGGAATTAGAGGGCAGGGAATTGGCATTCTAGGCTGATTCCAGACATGGCCTTTATTGTCTAAGTGCCACACCTCATTCACATAATTTTATGGAATATCCAGACAATGTTGTCTCCCACTTGTTACCTTCCCATATTTTCCCAGTGCTGCTTCATTCTCTCTTTTTTTCCTTTTTCTATCTCACACAAAAATGCAGGCATAGCCACACAATATCTTTTGCTCAGCAGCATTAGGAGACTTTCAATTGGAAATACCCCCAATTTATATGACTGAAAGTCATCTGTGGCTTCTATATTCTGAACAGGATTCTGGCCACTAATATGGGTTTATATCCCCTAACATGAGCAGAACAATGCTAAAATAGAGAAAGTGGAACATTTTTTTCCAAATGGGAGGTGAACAGCAGAGAGGGAATATATAGGTTATTTCTTTTAACTTCATGCCACCTACAATTATGATAGTGTCTGCACTTTCAGGTAAGAACACAAGCAGATTCAATTAGACTATTTGTAGCCTTGCATAGAAAATGAATGGTAAAACAAGACTGAAGATAAAGAAGAAAAGTTTTTTTGTGAGTGCCCATTTAGGACATGCAGGAGGGGAGGGAGCAGGTGCTCTCCAGCAATGTTCCCACCCCACCATGGAGGGACCCAGTTTGCAGCTGATTCTATGGATCCCATTAATTCTGTTCAGCTAAAGCAGATGTGTTCTGTGTGTGAACATATGGGAGGAAGTGAAACAGGTATGGTTCCCCATTCCTATCTCCTAGGACTGAAGGATTCAGGATCCTTGCCACTTGTCAGCTAATCAATTTCACCATCATCACACTCTGGCCACCTGAGTGCCCAGTTTATTGTGATTGAATCAGACAGGCCAAGTTAACATCAAGTTAGGCATTCTTAAGTCTTGGGATCTCAGCATATTTATATGGGAAGTAGCAGATTTTTTTAGTAATCTTTTATGCTATTTTTTATATGCACTCAGAGAGAGAAAGAGAGAGAGAGAGAGGAGTCCCCTTAGGGAAAAACACAGACATGCCAATTATTATTAAATTAAATTTGGTCAGTAAAACTGGCTGAGAATTGTGGTCAGTACATTTTTGATACCTTTTAACCAAAATTTGTGATTTTTATTTTCATATACAGGATGGAAATAACTTCATTTAGTTAATATCTCACCTTCCCCCCAGTGTGAGACACAAAGTAGCATGTAACATAAAGCAGAATACAAGTAAAATAAATCATCACATAAAAAATTAAGAACAATTATGCTAGCATATTGAAAAGAGCACCAAATTGAAAAATAGTTTAAAAGCATTTAAAACATAACAAATGGGGAAAAGATTTTCATTTCTTGAGTTAAACACTGTGTAATTATCTGGCTCAAAATGTCTCTTTTCAGTCCACTTGAGCTCTCTCACCCCAGGTATTGCAATAATTTACATAATCTATTTCTTGCTTTACTTTCTAACTTCCCATGATCCATGCTTCTTACATTCCATGGTCTTATATGTGTTGTACAGCTTCAGACCTTCCTTTTACCTCTGAACATGTAAACAGCTGAACATCCTTTTAGTTTGAATCCAGTTGCATCATTAGCCACAGTGCTAGTCATAGTTGTCCTCTGCTGTACCCCAGTAGCTCATTTAGTGCCTTCTGATATGGGAGTTTCATCTTCTGGCACCATCTCTTGTTCCATTGTGAATTGTGTTATCATAGGGGCTTCATGGTAAGCATCATTCAAAAGGGGGTTAAATGTTTCCTTCTTCACAGTTCTAACAAGTCTTAGCTATGGTGCCACTACAACGGTCTTTGAGAGATCCTCTACCAATGTCATCCTCCAGCACTACTGCTGCCCAGTACCTGTTTGGCACATTTAGGGGGGAAGCAGACGGCGGCGCCGAGGACGCCGCGGGACGGTGCACCGCTAGAGCGACGCAGCCGCACCGCGGCGCTCCACCGGCGCCTCTGAAAGGAGCGCTAAATCAGCGCTCCTTTCATAAGTCAGGGAAAGTGCGCCCTAAATGCATAGGGCGCACTTTCCCTGACTTATCCGCCGCAGCGCGTGTGGTCGCTGCGGCGGGTGGTTGACCCCGGAGCGCCGGCCGTGCGGAGGGCCGGCGGCTCTGAGGAAGACCTCAGGAAGAGGAAGGGGCGCCGCGCATGCAGCTGCCCCTCCTCTTCCTTGCCTCGGAGACGGCTCAATAAGCCGTCTGCCGAGACCCTAAGTCTGGCTCCTCAGCAAAAGCCTGTCTGACATGGGAGACCCAACTAATAGCGCTGCTATCATTAGCAAAAACCTCACAGGAGAACACAATCCTACTACCACTGAATGGTATTGTCATGATGAGAATACATTGTTGTTGTGGCGGCGGTGGTGGTGTGTCTTCAAGTCATTTCTGACTCATGGTGACCCCAAAGGCAAAGCTATCAAGGGGTTTTCTTGGCATATGCAAGAATACATGTAATATACCTAAAAGAAGTCAGGACCGAAGGAAGATAATTGATATTATTCATTCCAAGAGTATGCACTGTTTAGTTGGTATATATGCAGACTTTTAAGAAAATGCCTGGGAAACATAACAAAACTATTCGCTGCTGTGGCAACACTGCACGAGTCAATCTAATGGTCAGTGCAAGCAGATCAATCATATTGTGAATTTTAGTATACTTAATATGTTATTCATAGGGCATGAGAATTTTATATCTAGCACATCAATAAAGTCTTCCTAATGTTTGTGTAAATGAATTAGCTCCCGTGACCCCATTACTTTGTTCAGTATATAAGGCTTTTGAAGAAAAGGATAAGCAATTAAATTATCCAGGGATACTTAGAGTTTGGGCAAAAATTGATCAGATGTAAAACAAAACTCATTACAGTTTGGAGTAACTAATAACTTCTTTTCAGCAGAGGTTGTAATTAAAATGCATAGTAATTAGTGCTTTCCCTTCAAACATTTGGGATCTCCTCTACCTCTGAACCTTTGCTAATTATCAAATAGCAGCTTGTTCTGATTAGTGTAACACAGGGGTAGGCAACCTAAGGCCTGGGGGCCAGCTGCGCCTCCCCCCGAGGCCTTTGGACCGGCCCCAGGCCAGTCCTGCTGCCGCTGCCACCATGATGACATTGATTATTGTTGTTATTTCTTGTTCTTGGGGTTTTCTTGACAAAATCTCCACAGGGGTTTTGCCATGGCTTTTCTGGGGCTGAGAGAGTGTGCATGCATATTTTTTATTTTTTATTTTTTTAAAAAAATATTTTTTTTTACATTTTATTTTTATTTATTTATTTATTTTTGGTGCTTCGGACCCCCAATTGTCTGAGGGACAGCAACCTGGCCCCCAGCTCAAAAAGGTTGCCTACCCCTGGTGTAACACAACACAAACTGCTTGTGGTGTAACATGGCACAAGCTGCTACCTTCATCTTTATGAAAATGAATTCTTTAAAACTTAAATGCTGGAAAACCAGCTCCTTCATCCCTGAAATTAAACAAGATATTGATAAATTTAGTTGTCATCTCCCTTACCATAAATTTAGTTGTCGTCTATCTTCCTGCCCTGGAGATGCAGTGGTTAAATGCTGGTACTACAGCCATTCACTCACAAGCCACAAGGTTGTGAGTTCAGTCCTAGCCAAGGACTCCAGGGTTGACTCAACCTGGCATCCTTCTGAGGTCACTAAAATGAGTACCCAGCTTGTTGAGGGCAATTAGCTTACACATTGTAAACTGCTTAGGGAGTACTTAAGTGCACTGATAAGAGGTATAAAAATGTACTTGCTATTGCTATCAGTGCAAAGGGTGTTGTTTTAATCTGCCCCTTTGCCATGAAAAATCCTGAAATAAGTCCAGCAGATGCTACTTGTTCTTCCATCCCTTTGAGACGAAGGCAATGGGAATTAGGATGGCCTTTCAGCAGCTGATGGGTCTAGACATGGTTGAGCTGTGCCATCCTGTTCTTATCTCCTTCAGAGGCCATAGCATTGGCAGTTCAGGTGGAAGGAGGACCCTTCAATGATCTTCCATTCCAGAACTGCCACCTTCCATTCTGGCACTAAGACTTTTTCCTAGGGAAGGAATGGCCAGTCAACAGTCAGGTGGGTTTGGCTGGTTGGAGGCCAGGACTTGCCCAAGTAGATATTTGGAGTGGAGGTGATACAGGCTGAGTACTGATTTGGGTTAAATTAAATTTGCTAAATTTAAATTTAAATAATGGGTTCAGAAGACATATTGGGTACATAAAATAAAATGCAGAAAGTTCTGTTTTTTATACTGTATATACTTCTTACTGAGTGTACTTTTCAATATACTACTTACTGAGAACATAGGCTAATTCTGGACATGAAGCCTACACCGTTATAAGCAAGATTTAAGAATGTCAACCGCCGTGGGGCCTTTGGAGGCCGCACCGTGGCTGAGCCAGGCAAATTCGCCCAGAAGGCCCAGAGAAGCCCCTCCATGGCTGCTGCGGGTGAATTCGCCCACCACAGGGGTGGGGGGGCCTTTAGAAGGCCCAGAGAAGCCCCTCCGTGGCTGCTGTGGGCAAATTCGCCCACCGCTGCCACTTCCCTGGGCCTTGGAAAGGCCCCTCTGCCGCTGCTTACCCCCTGCGCCGTTCCCCCCACTCCCGGCCAGTTAGGTTTCAGGCCAGCATTGGCATTCAGGCACTGAAATGACCCTAGTTTCTGTGATGACCAGGAGAAAAACAGGAGAAGTAGTACTCTGTTGATCATCTTGGATCTCTCAGTAACTTTTGATCATGGTATCTTAGGGGTGAAGCAAACCAGTGGCTAGGAGTTTCTCCAGCTGCAATCAGGCCATGATTGGCCTGGGACTGCAGCGGCTCGATAAACCACTCTCAAAGTGGTCTCCCAATCCCAAACAAGCAGTTTTTTGCTGCTCCTTTTGCTCATGGCTTTGGGCACCTTATTCGTGACTTTGAACTGCCTTGGAGGCATGTGTCATCTGCATGTCATGCCCTTAAAGCAGCCAGAAGCCACTCTTTTTGGTCCATCTGTTTTGGGCCTTACTGGACCAGTTCTGTGGGATGGGAGTAGGAGGCAATGTTCTGTGCCTATCTCGAGGGACAGTTCCAGAAAGTAACATTGGGTGATTCCTATTCAGTCCATGGCTATTAAGCTGTGGCTTAGACTCTAGGATTCCACTCATGCAGTTCAATATCTACATGAATCTGTGGAGGGGAGAGAGGTCATAAGAATACTTTGGAGTGAAGTAGGTCTGGAAATTAGGTAATCAACCTGTTCCAGATAGGGTTGTACTCTCCCTAGAGTAGATACCTCACTTGGGAGTGTACCTAGATCGGGGGTATGCAACCTTTCCCCTTTAAGGGCTGAGGGACTTCAGCTCCCTGAAGCCTCAGCCATATTGGCCAATAGTCCCATGTTGGCTAATAGCTCCTGGGATTCTGGGAGCTGAAGGGGAAAGGTCGCCTACCCTTGACCTAGATCCATCCTTGCTACTGCAGGCCCAAATGGACTCTGTGGCATGGAGTACTTGGAACCAGCTTCAGCTGGTGTAACCTAGCTAGAGTAGTCCATGTACTGGTAAACACTTGGTTAGACTACTACAATGCACTGTATGTGGGGCTTTCTTTGAAAAAGACTTGGAAGTTGCAGCTAGTGAAAAATGCAGCAGCTTGACTACTGACTGACATACCATGTAGGCATCATATCATGCCATTTTTAAAATATTCTACTGGCTTACAATACATTTCTAGTCTGAATTCAAGTCACCTGTGATGACATTTAAAGCACTAAATAGCTTGGAACTTCAATACTTAAAAGAACACTTCTCCCCATATTTGCCTGCCCAAGGATTAAAGTTTGTTGGAGGGGTCTTTCTTCATATCACACTAGTGAGATTAGTATTGTGCTGGCACATAAAAGAGGGCCTTCTCAGCTGTGGCACCCCAACTGTGTAATGGCCTCCTTCTAGAGGCCTGACTGGCACTAACACTTATGTAATCTAGGAGCAAAGTTAAAATTTGGCCATTCATTACCTTTGAGTCCCATTTACTCATCCCTAATATGGTAAACAAAAATCTGCTTTAAACTTATTAATTCAAGTTAATGTGTTTAAGGTTATTTAATTATCTTATTGTTTTAAATTCTGTAATTTGTTTTAATGAGTTTGTAAGCTACCCTAAGACATTTGATATAGGGTGGGCTACAAATATATTAATAAACTAATTAACTAAGGGCCTTTGCAGACTGCCAGAAATAGTGCAAACTTGAGGCCACTTTAACTGCCCTGACTCAGTGCTAAGGAATCATGGGAACTGTAGTTTACTGTGGCATCAGAGCCCTCTGACAGAGAAGGCTCAATGTCTCAGAAAAACAATACAATTCCCATGATTCCCTAGCACTGAGCTTGGACAGTTAAAGTGGACTCAATTTGCACTATTTCTGGCAGTCTGCTAAGGCTCTAACTAAATCTAAAGGAGGGTCTCCAGGTCAGGTCTGACTCCCTCCCCCCTTCTCCATTGTAATTCAATCTTAAATGGGTGGTCAACCATTTCAACTCCAGCACTGGTTTTATGTATTATGTACTTGGATCCCAACTACCCTATCCATCACAACATTGCTAGCCCAGCTGACAGTTTTATTGTTTTGGTGTACTATATCAGGAATATAGAAACATTTGTACAATACATAATGGTGGGATATTTAAGTTATATTGTAAACAACCAAAGTAAAACACATGGCCTTCTAAAGTATCTCCTCCTGTAAGACCATTCAATCCATGGTCTAAAATTACCTCACTCTATCACTGCATTGCAGAGTGGCATCTGCAAAATAACAGTGTTGTATGCTGACTAGATTTTCTTGCTGCAAAATAAACTTTACTATCCAAAGAGATATTGTGGGTTCATTTTTAAAAATGAGTTTCTCTTCTGTTTCAGCTTTTAATCTCATTGTGTGTGAAGGAACCAATCAACTTTTTCATGTATATATGTCAATTAATTAGATAACCCTAATAAATGGGAAAATATAAATGGTATTGATTTAATGGATGGATTTCAGCTATGGGAAAAGGCCAAATACAAACAAAGTAATATAATACAATGCAATGAAGAGACAGTAAGCTAAGCAGTTATGGGTCTGGCAAAATAGTGAGACTGTGTTCAGTCCTCCTGTATGTGCGTAAGCTAGTTAAATAATAATGAGAATAAAGTTGTTTGTTCTTCACATGCTCTAGAGAGAATGGATTAAAAATCATGGGCAGTCTTGAGTTATGCATCAAAACTACAAATCTTGTGGCCAAATCATATGACTTGGCAGGGGGGTTGGACTGGATGGCCCTTGTGGTCTCTTCCAACTCTGTGATTCTATGTCTTTTTGTATTTTCTGTTTAGGCCTATGCCAGAAAGCCACCCCTCCCCCCCCAAAAAAAACCCCACCACATTGTAAATCCTTGACTTTGAGGTAGATGGCCTTCATGCTTGTATTAGGATCTATTTTGTTTTGTGAGTTTTACTTAGAAGTCAGACAGACTGGCAGCTTGGAGCAGCCAGAGGTGATTCTGGCTCCAATTCACTACTGATCGGTGTGGGATCATGGCAACTCGATGCCGCAGTCCCAAGACCAGCTATTGAACACCATGCCACCAGATTGACCTGAAGGCATTGCTTTTGGCCCACCTGTTTTGGGCCTATGGCAGTGTATAAAAAAGGAGCAGCAGAAGTCATGCTATTATCATATGTAAAATTAATTAAGTTGCTTAATGCATTTAATAATAATAATAATAATAACAATAATAATAATAATAATAATAAAATTTATTTATATCCTGCCCCTCTGCACAGCAATCGAGGTGGCGTACATCAATTAAAAAGAACAAGTTAAAATCTCCACCCCAACCCCAACCCTCCCCCCCATAAAACAGAATTAAACTAAATTGGAATTAAAACATGAATGTAAGCGTTAAAACAATAAACTATATAGGGTGAACACATCATGGCAGTCAAAGTATAAACCAAGGATCACCATTTATTAATCAGGGAGATGTTCCGGGAAGGCCTGCCAGAAAAGATCTGTCTTTACTGCCTTTTTGAAGGCAGCCAGGGTAGTAATATGGCGGATCTCGTCCGGCAGGCCATTGCAGAGTCTGGGAGCAGTTGCAGAAAAGGTCCTCTGGGAGGTCTGCGAAAGCCTGGTCTTCATAGGCTGCAGCAGATTCCTCCCAGAGGATGGCAGTGCGTGGTGGGGATCATACGGGGAGAAGTGGTCCCGAAGATAAGATGGGCCCAAGCCATGTAGGGCTTTAAAGGTTAAAACCAACACCTTGTACTGTGCCCGGAAACTAATCGGCAGCCAGTGGAGGGTTTTCAGCATGGGTGTTATGTGCTCCCTCCTCGATGTTCCGGTAATTAACCTGGCTGCCATATTTTGAACCAGTTGAAGTTTCCGGGTTAAGCACAAGGGTAGCCACATGTAGAGCGCATTACAGAAGTCCAAGTGAGAGGTTACCAGTGCATGCACCACAATTTCCAGATCCCTCATGTCCAGATAAGGGTGCAGTTGGCGTATCAGCCGAAGCTGATAACAGGCACTCCTGACTGCCGCATTCACCTGACTAGTCATGTGAAGCAACGAGTCTAGAGGTACCCCCAGACTGCGAACACAGTCCTTAGAGGAGAGTGTGACTCCATCCAGGACTGGAGACTGTATTCCCAAAACTGGTTTCGGGCCCGTGATTGTCAGTACCTCTGTTTTGTCTAGATTCAGCTTCAATCTGTTTTTCCTCATCCAATCCATT
>CM034706.1:52853422-52868668 GCA_020142125.1 Phrynosoma platyrhinos | reverse complement strand
CTCGATCACCTTGCTTAAAAAAGGAAGCAAGGAGACTGGTCTATAATTTTATTTCTATCCAGGGGGTCCAGAGAGGGGTTTTTCAGGAGTGGCCTAACAGCCGCCTCATTCAAGCACGATGGCATAGTGCCTTCCCTGAAGGACGCATTGATTGTGTCCCGAAGGAACACTCTCACTGCATCCCCCCCTGGACAACCAGCCAAGATGGACAAGGATCGAGAGGGCAAGTCGTCTTCCTCATTTTTCCAAGTAGCTTGTCCACGTCATTGGTACTCACACTTTGAAACTGTTCCAGTAAATTGCCATCAATTGTAATTTATAATTACAATTCCAAGGCCTGCATTTTTCCCTATAAGCATTGTAAAAACATTTTTTTTCAAAGACAACACTTTGTAACTTTGTAACTGGCAAAGAGACTTTGGCAGGTTCTCCCCATGCTTCTTAATTTATAAAGCTTGCTTACCAGAAAACGTAGTAGAAACTGTGGTGTGATAAAGAAATTATTGGACATTGAGCCATCCATCTGCCTAAATTGAATTTGTTGTCTCCCTTTTGTTTGAATTCCCAAAGCACATAATACTAGTTGGTACTAAGGATAAATGACTGACACAAAATATTCTTCCAACCTAAAGTTTTCATTGTGGATCTACGGAAGATCTATGATGTTCTTTTCTTTTGAAAAATAACTTTGTGACAACAACAGTTCTGTTTATGATATTCTCTTCCCCCCTTCTCCCATGTTTCAAATCACACATGATTATTTGTATGAATACCTAAATTACTTGTTTGAAAGAGGCAGTGTGGCAATGATAATGTTCTGTCAGAATCAGTCCTGAATAATGGATTACTATTGCAAAGCACAGTGGGTCAAGAAACTGAATTCCATACTTATACATGTATAGTATAACAAATTTATAGCATATGAAACATAGGAGCATAGCAATGGAAGTATAGGTACACAAAATACTAAGCATCATGTACATCTTACAAAACATTCATCTGTTAGTTAGGCAGGCATCTTTATAGCAGTCAACTTCCTAGTCAACTCACTAATTTAATTCACTTTCTACAATTCTTTGAGATGCCAAGAGGGAAGTAGAATAACCTGTAACACTTTGTATACATGGACTTTTAAAAAGGCTTTGACAAAATCCTCTACCCAAAAACTCTCATCATTCTGAGCAAATGTCACTGCAGTGGAAGGAGACACATATGGACAACATTGGCTTCATATGTCCCTCAGATTCCTTCAGTGCAACCTACAGCTGCTCAGTTCTCTACCCAATATTTAATCCATCCCATAATAGGATGGATGGATATCTACATAAGATCCTAGGATCAAATTATTTGTCCATCTCCATCTTGTCTCATTTTGATATTACTTTTTTTCAGATTCTGCCTGTTCTGTGGACTTGGGGGTTTAGTTGCCCCCCCCCCATTTTGAGAAAATACTTGATTACAATGGATTAAATGTTCAGAACCAGCTTCTTTCAAAATCTCTTACATAGCTCAACTTCTTTTATTTTTATTATTTTCCCTTGTGATATTCAGGATTAACTACTCCCACCACCAATTTCTTCTTGGACTGATTTAACCAATCTGAATTATCCCAGATCATTCTTCCCTAACCTTCACTAGAGTCTTCAGAAACTTACCTCTTGGAAGACTTCTGAATTGTTTAAGTCAAACTGTGAAGTACTTAGAAAAATAGTATGCTAGAAGGCTGGTGGAAGACAAGGGGCAAATGTAATTTTTTTTTTATATAAAAAAGGTAAATTATACTGTAGATCTTGTACATTGTAAATCATGTATATATGATTTACAGACACAGAACTTCATTTGACTCTTGATGCTTAAGTTGTTTTAGCCATAATATTTTTTCTTAAATCTATGTTTTCTTTTGATTTTTGATATATTCTGCCTATCTCAGAGTCTCGATTTCTTGTTTCTCTGCACTGGTTTAAATAAAGCTTAAAATTAATTACACTCATAGAATCATAGAATAAGAAGGCACCACAAGGGCCATCCAAGTTCAACCCCCTGCTATATAGCAAAACACAATCAAAGCCCTCCTGACAGATAGCCATCCAATTTCTGTTTAAAAACCTCCAGAGTTTTAAAATCAATATTCTCAGGTCTGTTCTGTGTAATCTGTATTCTGTGCAATCATGGCCACATGATCACAGAGTAGTCTCTGACAACGCTGGCTCTTTGTCTTTGTAACGGAGATGAGCACTGCCCCCTATGGTCGGACATGATTTGACAACCTTGATAATAGAGAATACCTTTTCCTTTACCTTTATTCTCAAGTCATCTCTGGTTACAAATCCTCTTCCCCCTGGGATAAATAGAGAACCCATTTTAAAGTGTGAGTGTGAAAATAAAATATATTTTGCTGTATCTGCAGTACTTTTTCCAATATTTCACTCACTAAGACATATATCCCAAAATAATATGTTCTGCAGTTTTCCCCCTAACTTTGAAAATGGAGAATGTAGCATGTGGCTTCAATAGAAAATCATAATAATGCAATGATGTTGTGTAGTTTATATTTCCCTTGTTGTGTAATGTCTGAAGTTATTTTACAAATAATAATGTCCCTCATGGCTGTTAGCATCTTCTTTTCCTTCAAAGATGCATCATTATTTGTTGTCATGGTAACCTACACTATTCTATCAGGCCATTTGGATGTGGAATTTAGCAACATATTCTTGAAAGGCATTTGTACACATTGGGAGACTGGAAGGATAAGGTTGTGGCAGTTACTTACTCCTAATAGTCTAAAACTACAAGTTTCTTGTTCAGGTCAATATGTAATTATCTAATGTGCAGATTAGGATATTTGGCTATAATTTGTTCCAACACACTATTTTTCTTCAGGTCCCAGTGATATTATAAATCATAATTACATGGAAGTATTGCCCATACTCAAGAAAAAAATTTGGAATGATATAGTAGAATATTTCATATCTTCTTCATTTCATTTTTTTAAAAACTATAGTCTGCTATACAAATTATGTTAACTAATTTTCTGTACCAGTTCTTAAGAGCTGAAATCCATTATCATCACAATAGCAATGCGAGTTTCATAATGAAACAGCCTCAACTATGAAGCTCTGAATACGTTCTACTCATTCTACTCTCAGCTCCTGAAAGCGTAATTAACTGATTGTCACACACTATGAATTGTATCTATCATTAAGTACAGGAACCTGAAAATCACCATAATCCAGAGATGTATTTGTTTATACATTCAGTTATTTGAAGCCAGAGTTATACTTCCTGAAAATTCCACTCACAGTGGAAAAACTGTGCAGAGAAACAATCTTTACTAGTTACTTCTTTCTTATGCAACCTCAGGATCTTCTAAAAATCTGCTGCAAGCAGTCAATGGATCCCTGTTTCTTCTGTTAATGGAAAGAGTGCTTCTATGACAAAGCATACAATTCAGATCTACTCCAGGCTACAATATTTTATTTATATCATATCTGCCACATTGTTGTTGTTAACTGCTTCAAATCAACCTTGATTCATGGTGACCCGATGAATGAGATGTCTCCAAGACACCCTATCTTCAAAAGCCCAGCTCAGGTCCTGCAGATTCAGGGCTGTGGCCTCCTTGACTGAGTCCATCCATCTGCATGTCTTCCTCTCTTCCTGCTACTTTTCACCTCTACAAGCATTATTGTTTTTTCTAGTGACTCATGTCTTCTCATGGGTGAAGTACAACAGCCTCAGTTTAGTTATCTTGACTTCTAGGGAAAGTTCAGACTTGATTAGTTCTAGGACTCATGTGTTTTTCTTATTAGCTGTCCATGGTATTTGCAGAACTCTTCTCCATCACCATATCTCAAATGAGTTGATTTTCTCCTTGTCTGTTTTTTTCATTGTCCAGCTGGGTGTATGAGATGACAATTTAAAGGTCAAGACACACTAATATGTTCCATATGCCCAGCACACATATAATGATGGGGAATGTGATGGCATGGACAATCCTCATTTAGTGTTCAGTTGTATATCTATGTGCCATCTCAGATATCAGAAAGAATATGTTAGGAAAAGGTTTCTCTGAAATATGATAGTCTCAGGTCATTTTACCTCTATAGTTCAAGACTAGAAACAAACCAAACAATTTTAGAAAAAAATGTGTGAGCACAAGAAAGAGCAAATACAATCTATCTGACAAATTGCAGCAATACCAAAAGGTTTTGCAGCCCACACTAAGCATTTACGGGATTTTTCCTTCCAGTAGAGGAAAGTAGAGATTAATGTATCTTTTTACATAAAACAATCCTGCTGGCAATGCTTTCTGAAGTTTTTAACTTCATCTTGAAATTGCCTCTTTGAAGAAAAGGAATTATCAAAGGTTAATCTCTGCAGTAACTGACAGTGACAAGAAGCTCAGCATGGATAATTTTCCTGATTCATAATATGTGTTGCAGTATACTAGGTATCTACCAGAGAAGCTTTTGTTGTTATGTGTGGCCTGTAAATTGTGAAAGCAAAGTCCAATTCACTCATTTACAAAGTATGTTGAACAACACAGGAAGAGTGAAAAGTCTAGAGATCTTTTACTAAACATGGACAATTGGGGTTCCCCAATGGGGTTTTTCAATTCTATGGGTAGAACTAGGAATGAAGGTTGGGGTAATGGGCTCCTTTCTTTGCATGTTAATTCAACACACTTTGTAAATGAGTGAATAATCAGCCTGCCTACAACCCTGTACACAAAGTTGAGATAAATTCCGTCAAATATCTCAAGGGTCTGGATTTAAGTAACAGAACAGCCCAAGCCCACTGTAGAGATTGCCTCATGGAGAACTCTACCAGTTCACAAGTTGACAGAACAGGAGGTAGAGTGAAACCCCCTTTAGAAACAATAAAGACTTCTGGGACAATCACATCACCTTGCTGTCAAAAGTACCTCCTCAGTTGTGTGTGTGTGTGTGTGTGTGTGTGTGTGTGTGTGTGTGTGTGTGGTGACTTTTATCCATCCTAAGAAAATCTAGCTAGCAGTACTGATGATTAAGATTACATTCACAGTGGATAAATGAATCATAGCAAAAGACAAAATTCAGCACAAGTGGAATGAGTGAACAGAATATGCTAGTCTTCTGCATGAGAGCAGAGATGGTAGTCTACAGATATTCTTCTGCCAAATAAGGAGGAACAGAAAAGTAATAGGTTGGATTCAGAGAAACATGAGTGTATTATAGTTCTTAGTGTTCCTTGAAAATTCATTCTTCAGGTTGAGAGGCACTTGCATTGCTTTTGCTGGTCATTGAAATCACTAAAAGAAAAATCCACTAGGTACACTTTGTTCTAATGCAGTAGAATCACTGGCATTGTCCCAAATAGCTTCAGAACCATTTGACCAAACTGAAAGGTTCAAGGCACTGATCCAGGCTTTAGATCTCACTGGTTAGAACTTACCCCCACCCCCCAAACTGAAACACTACCATATCTAGCAAATTCAAGATTGCAACCCAAGCCAAAATTAAGCAGTTTTAAGTACCTCAGTGCAACTGATGCTTACCACTTGTCCATTGAAACAGAAGAAAACAAAAATGTCTGGGTTGTATCTTTTATAATGATTTCCCTTTCAAGTCAGGTGCAGGAAAAGGCTAAAAATATTAAGTAGCTCAGCTTCCAGATCTGAAATCCACATTCTTCTGTTTGCTTACTTATGACTTTTGCTTTGTTGTTAACTGCCCTCGAGTCAATCTTGACCCATGGCGACCCAATGGATGAGACATCTCCAAGAGCCTCTGTCTTCACTGCTCTGCCTAATTCCTATAACCCCATGCCCGTGACCTCCTTAATAGAGTCCATCCATCTATCATGTGGTCTTCCTCTTTTCCTACTTCCCTCCACCTTTCCCAGCATTATTGTCTTTTCTAATGAGTCTTTGTGGAGAGAAGGCAGGCAAGAACCACCTCTGGTGACCACCAATCAGGACTGAGCTGGTGACAGCCAATAAAATGTTGGGCTGTAAGGGGGACAATTCCATTAGGAGCAGTGGGAAGTCAGATAGGGTTTAGATTCCAGAGAGTGAGGGTCTGGTGGTGAAGGTTCCAGAGTGGAACAGGGTTAAGGTCCAGAAGAGAGGGGCCTAATGCCCATACTAAACTCCAAGTGAGGGAGTTAATAAAGAAAATATTCTGAGGGGTATTGATAGCCTTAGAAGCTGGTTAAGAAATTCAAAGGTACCCAAAGAAGGGCAAAGAGTGCCCTGTGGGGGTAATTGAAAGTGTTCCAAGGAAAGGAGTATTATTATTGGTAACTGTAACCAATTATAACAAGTGCAGCAAGACCAAGTGAAACATTGTTACTTGTATTGTAAATAAAGTTTTGATGTTACTTTATGAAACACTTGTCTACAGTGTGAATGACTATCCATGCTACTAAATCTTATACAAGATAGGTTATACCAAAGAGTTTAAGAAGAGAAGATTGGCGAAGGAGTGGCTCTTTGCATAGGAAGGTGGCAGGTGTGGGACAAAAAGGGTCTATGGTGTGGCCACGAATGAAAGAAGAGGAAAAGTGCTCATGACAGTCTTTTCTTCTCATGATGTGTACAAAGTACTACAGCCTCAGTTTGGTCATCTTGTCTTCTAGGGAGGTTTCTAGCTTGATCTGCTCTAGGACCCATTTGTCTTTTTGGCTGTCCATGGGATCCTCAACACTCTTCTCCAGCACCACATCTCAAAGGAGTTGATTTTCTTCCTATCATCTTTCTTAACTGTCCAGCTCTCACATCAACTTTCCCCAAAAGAAAAAAGCCTAATGTTTTTAAAGACAATACTGGCATATTGTTTTCAATTTTGAAAATGAAATTACATTTAGTAGGAAAGCTTACACAACCATATTTTTTCTTCTTCTATGCCTTCACTGGAGCAGTTTAATAAGATATTGACCATAGTTTCAATGAAATGAACCACACTTTATTCCGTTTGTCCTTGCTGGATATTTTGTAATGAGATGCTATATTCTTGTCTCTAGAGCCATTTTTTCATTCTTATGTTCACTACTGTAAAGTACTTCAGTCTGCTACAAACTATTAATTCCAGAGCAGTAATAGCTCTTACAGATCACATATCGCTGGATGGCTTGCCTTATTACCAGTTGTTTTATATTCTTAGGGTTGTCTGGAGCACAGCAGTGAGTGCCAGGGTGGGATGGGAAGCTGAAATGATAGTGTTCTGCACTGGATTTCTGCAGAAGCTAAACTTTTCAAAACACTCAGCTGGAAATTCTGAATGCACAAGGGAGAAATCAGCATTATAGCAGCTGGCCTTACCATAGTAGACCTCTGTACTTTTATCATCAACATAATCTGTGTTAGGAGTCATAGGGGGGTTGCAGACTGCCAGAAATAGTGCAAATTGAGTCCACTTTTAGGTTTAGGGTTAGGGTTAAGGAATCATGGGAACTGCATTTTATTGTGGCACCAGAGCTCTCTGACAGAGAAGGCTCAATGTCTCAGAAAAAAAAAAAAAAAACAATTACCATGATTCCCTAGCACTAACCCTAACCCTAAAAGTGGACTCAATTTGCACTATTTCTGGCAGTCTGCAACCCCCCATAGTGTGTATTACACTTGGAATGACACATTTTTTTAAAAAAAGAACTAGGTACTTCACTCATTACTCTGATCACCCAACAAATTATTACTTATTACTGCATTCCAGAAAGGTAACATGCTAAGTTACTCATTATTAACATGTTATTGTGCCCTTTAATATAGAAAAATGATCTCTGGTTCCTGAAAGTGGCTATGTTGGATATTGTACCTTGGAAATTCTGATATTACCAATCAATCTTTCCCAGCTCCAGTATGAAGCAGCCACGCATGTGATCATTCATTTTCTCTCCTGTTGCTTAGACTGAGTCATCATCCATGCACAGTAAAGACTAAGAAGCAGACAAGCCATTCCCATGAAAAGTAGTGAATTACAGCCATGAGTATTACAGAAAACAGTAACTTCGGGGGGAAGCAGAAAGCCAGCTCCTTTCACAAGTTGCAAAAGGCTGCCGGCGCACCTTCGGTGACTTTTCCGCTGCAGTGCATGCGGATGCTGCAGCGGGAGGTCCTCCTTGGAGTGCCGGCCATGCAGAGGGCTGGCTGCTCCGAGGACGACCTGGGGAAGGGGTTGGGGCGCTGCGGCTGCCCCTCCCCTTCCCTGCCCCCAAAATGGCCCAATAAGCCGTCTGCTTCCCTCCTTCATTCAAATTCATCAATGCAAAAAGGAACTAGCCAACAAAGTAACATCTTGTAAAATTAGTTACTTCCTAACTGTCACTACAGTTGTATGTCTATAGAGATTATGGACAATTTATAATAAACAGTTATTTCCAGATGATACAGTTTGGTTGAATGCATACATGTTGGCTTCTGACCCAGTAATAGGATAGAAATAGCACTGGTTGAAAATCTACAATGGAAGCTAGTTTCTGTTGTTTCTCTTGGACTGCTTTCTAGCTTTTGATATAATTGACTGTGAGATCTTCTGGAGGACTAGACTATTATTGAACAATGATGGGCTGGGTGTTAGCATGGTTTCAGTCACATGGCTTATAATTCATGGGACAGAAGAAGCTTGCAATGAGGCTGTGCTTTTTATCTTTTTAAAAACTGTGTTTTAAATGTTTTTTAAACTGTCTTAGGGCCTTTGCAGACTGCTAGAAATAATGCAAATTGAGTCCACTTTAACTGCCCTGGCTCAGAGCTAGGGAATCATGGGAATTGTATTTCTTTTTTCTGAGACATTGAGCCTTCTCTGTCAGAGAGCTCTGGTGCCACTACAGTTCCCATGATTCCCTAGCACTGAGCCAGGACAGTTAAAGTGGACTCAATTTGCACTATTTCTGGCAGTCTGCAAAGGTCCTTAGTTGCTTTTAATAGACTTGTTTGTTTAATTGGATTTTTAAACTTTTGCATTAGCAGTTTCTCAGCTATTACTCCCCCCACCCCCAAATTTGATGTAAACTTCCCTGAGTCCTGTGCAAGTAGAAAGGCAGGATAATTAATTAATTTAAAAAATAAATACTATTTTTTTTACCAGTCAACAATTGGTTTATTAATTAATTTAAAAGAAGGGGGGGAGAGGTTTTGTATGCATTGTATATATCAGACATATATAGGTAGGGATCACATGATTATGGTTTGTATTTGCAAGCATTGTGGATGGAACATTATAGATGGTTTGATTTTGAGTTCCTGCATGGCAAGAGGTTGGACTGGATGGCCCTTGTGGTCTCTTCCAACTCTATGATTCTATAATTCTATGATTCTATGAAATCAACCCAGTAAGTATACCCAGTATACTGCCTTACACATTGTATAATGACTTACCATTCAGCAGTCATTTGTATCTTATTTTACAATAAGATATTTTACATTTTACAATGGGCCAAATTCTCTTTTAGTCCACACACACACACTCCCTCTCACACACAAAATGGTTGGGGCTAACCAACAAGATGCCAGCCATTGAGTGTTCTCTTTGCAAAAAATTGTTCACTATCTCTAGAAGGTTGTTGCAGTAGATCACAAGAAGAAAAAGACAAGATGAGAAATAGGACAACCACATCTGATATACTCTTAGTGAGTTGCTGAAGTGAGAGTAGATATTACATAACAATATGAACCCAGGCCTCCCTGGGATTTACAGGAAACAGAATTGATAGAAGAGCATTTTTAAAATTTGTTTGTTTAGCATTTATACTCTGTATTTCATTTTAAAAATCCCAAAATCATTCACAGTAAAAATAAGCACAGTATAACAGTCATTAAGGGAGTAAAATGATGAAACAATAGAAACAGAACAATCGATAAAACCTTTTGCTAAAACCCAGGGATAATGAATGAGGGTTAGCAGATAGGAAAACGCCTTGAGAAACAAGTAGTTCTTCAACTGATGTAAAAGAATCGACATTTGGAGCCTGCCTGATTTCAGTGGGGAAACAATTCCAAATGATGGGGCCACAACAGATCCATGCTAGGAAAATAATTATGATAAACAATACCATCTTAAAATAATAAACTATGTGCAGTAGGGGGGACCCACATCTGTTGAAGCAGCTCACGAAAACTCCTTTATTTATTATGCTAGTGCTCAGAGTCTTTCTTTAAAAGGCTTTTAAATCATTTTCTCCATATAAGCTTCTCCTTTTTTAACCTATAGTCCTATGCTGAAATCCCCTGAAAGTTGAAAAAAATCATTTAAGTGATACCAAAGGCAAAATTAACTCATCTGTTTTTGGCCTTGAACCACTGCAACATCATTTCTTCTATAATGAATGAATGAAATGGAAGTTGAATCATTCCATAATTTAGTCAGAATCATTAGTATGACCTCTTATGTCATTGATCTTCTGTTTATTAACAGTTATGATATTGCTAATTGTCTGGGTACCCTAATCATTTGAATATATTGAAGAGAAGATTTGATGTTATGGCTTTTCAGTGCAATAAACAGAAACATTACAGGCCAATTAAATGTTAGTTAAATTTGTAAAAAGTGCAAACATTGTAGGACCCAGCTTGCCTCCAGTCATCATTGAGTTTAAAGTATAATGAGTCTAACACTCCAGCTGTTGTATACTACATTTATTCTAGCTCAGACAGATGGATAATAAATTTTGGTGGAAAAAAGCCTAACCACTGCAGCAGACTTTTTGGAGAGTTGCCATACTGCTGAGCAGAACAGCTGTAAGTTATTCCTCTGAAAGATAGGATTTTTGTTCCCTGAGGACTTATTAGTCTTATTTTACTCTCTCTGTGTGTCATCATGGTGCCTGTCAACTAATGGCAACCCTATGAATTTCACAGGATTTTCTTAGACAAGAAATAGAGGAGGTTTTGCCAGTTCTTTTATCTGAAGGAATATTGAAGGAAGGAATGGAAAATCACTGATGGGGAGGATGGCAATGGTGAAAATGTCAGTGCTGCCAAAGATTGTTTATCTTTTTCAAAACATTCCGATTCTAATGAATGAAAAGCCACAGAATATGGGGCTAATGAACGAAAAGCCAGAGAATAAAAAGCCAGAGAAAAAGATATTGCAAATTTTATTTGGGCAGGTAAAAAACCACAAATTAAAATGAAACTACTTCAGGAAGACACTTCAAGAGGGGGTCAGGGTTTGCCTAACCTAAAACTATATTATAATGTGTGTTGCCTGGAATGGTTGAGGGAATGGATGCTGCTGAAAAACAGAAGACTTCTGCAACTGGAGGCAGTCAATAACCATTTTGGTTGGTACACATACTTATTTTATGATAAAACAAAGATCAACTGAGAATTTTGTAACTGTGTGTTAAGAAAGGCCTTAAACAGACTGTGGGACAAATACCAGAAGGCATATAAATAGAACTATTCCATTATGGGTCTCACCCATGGAAGCCTTTCACAGAATGGAGAAGAACATGAAAGAATCCTGGTTAAGATACTCAGATATCCTGTTAAGACAATTTGGGGACAGTGTCAGACTGAAGACTAATGAAGAAATGTGGGAGGAAGGCTACAACGTGCAATGGTTTCCATATCGACAGATCAAAGAAAGATATTTAATGGATAATAAGCTATAAGGATTTGCAAAAGTCTATATGGAGTTGGAGAAGTTATGTAATTTGTCATCTTCTGATTGATATACTGATGGGTGATATTTTTTATCCATATTGAGTTTATCACATGGGGGAAATCCCATGCAGAAACAGGATTTAAAAGCTGGAAAAACCCACAAAAGCGGGTTCATTTTCACGCACATTGTTGTTAAAGTGTTGTTAACCCAAATGGAAAGTAGACAAAAGCTGCTTCTTTTTACTTTCAGGATTTTCCAAAAGTAAAAAGGAGCAGCTTTTGTCTACTTTCTGTTCAGGTTAACAACACTTTAACAATGACGTTGTGTGAAAATCAACCGCTTTTGCAGGGTGTTCTTTTTTTTCAATTTAAAACCCCATTTCTGCATGGGATTTCTCCTGTGTGATAAAGTCCATTGTTTGAATTTTTCCATGATTTCACAAGATTTTTTTGCAAAGTGTGAGTTACTTTTCAGGCTTCCAGAATTTGTTTCCTCCAGTTCATTATAATCTGAGAACTACTGGGAAGTCTATTTTTGGGGCACCCTGGCACCCATCCTGAGTATGGCAAATCTTGAGTATGGCAAAAAGAAATGACTAGTATCTAGGCATCAACCAAGGGATTAGATATTACTGCCATGCCTGCTGCACTAACCCTCTCTTTGGGAAATCCAATTTTTTTCTTAGGTTACCTTTAGGGACCTGAAAACTAATAGCACATAAATCTGTTTAGTGCAGTGAATAATTACATAATTCTGGGATGCATTTCCCTTGCATGTTGCTTATTTACACTTGCTTTTGGCAGGTTTTTAAAAAATACTTTTTAAAAAAATCCCTTAAAATATAAAAATAGAACATGAATGTAAAATATATAAAAATGACTTAAAACAAAATCAGTAAGAAACCAAACTAAAACCAGTAACAGAGAAAACAATTGTGCCAATGTCTACAAAGCAGTAAAATGTTACTGCAACTGGCAAAGAAAAAGGTCTTCATTTGGCACTGAAAATGCCAACATGCTGGCATCAGGTGAACTTCTCTTGAGAGCACATTCAGAAACTAGACAGGATTACTGAAAATGCCTCCAACTTATTTGGCCTAGAGAAGCACCTTTGTGGATGCTTTTAAAGTCTAGACATTATATATGGGAGGAGCGAATAGTCCCTTCCCCCTCAAAAGAATATTCCATTAGTATCAGGACTTTGAACATAGGGCTGAAAAGTGTCTGGAAATGTTTATGGATAGCTGTACACAATCTTGCCATCATTGCTTGCTATTTCAACAAGGTTCATCCTACTTCATGAATATCTTTAAATCTACATTTACTCCAATTTGGAAGAATGAACATAGAAACAGTATAGGATCAGATGCTTGGAAACTGTGCCTTTCTGGGTATACAAAAAGTTTAGTGCACATTACATTCAAGGAATTTTTATCTGATTCTCTGAAATTGTTAACATCAGTTTTCATGAAAACCAAAGTCCATGCTTGTATATAGCCTTCTTTGCCCTATCCCACAATTGTAAAGTCTAGCATTACATGTTCATTTTCCTGTAAAGTAATAATTATTTTGATTCCAGTGACCAACTCCTCCCTGTTGGTTAGGATAACGTCCATGGCTGGCAACCCCCTGTTCTTTCCTCTGCCTTTTGAAACAGGAAATTATCTGCAAGGTAGATCAGGAATTTGTTGGAGATCCAGTGCTTAGCAGAATTAGCCTCCTGGCAGACTTCAAGGTAACTGAGGTCCCTCATAACTACTAATTCTGCATCTTTGAGATTTGTTTCTGAAAAACATTATCCACCACCCCTTACTGGTTTGATGACATTGCAAATTCTGACCACAATGTATGTATGTATGTGTGTATGTATGTATTTTTACCCAAATGCTCTAATCTGATCCACACTGATCACTTTCATGGATTTCTGTCCAATTTGTCTTTGACATGTCTTCTACCACATCTATTCTTTTTCATTAGGTGAAATTCAGTGGGTATAATGTTCCACCAGGCCTCCATTATACCTATAAAAATTACATTTACCTTCCTGCAGTAGAACGTCAGTCTCATCTCATTTGTTTCTACTGTCAGTTTTTCAGTGGACCCCATTATCTCCCTCACCTTGTACTTTAGAATACACACTCTTGTGTTTAACATTTGGGCTGAATTTGACCTATCATCTCCAGTCTCCAAGGATTTAGTGCAAAACTCCTTGATCAGACTTGCCATGCTACTATGAAATACATTATTCCCAGTCTTCACTGGGTGGAGCCTATCTGTAGCTAGTAGACTTTTGTCTAAGAAGTGAAGACTATAGTCCCAGAAGCCAAATATATCCTGTCTATAACATCTACATAGCCACTTGTTCACTTTTAGTATCTTTCTGTTCTTGTGTATCTTTAGTATCTGTTCTTGTGTATCTTTAGTATCTTTCTGTTCAGCCCTGGTGGCGCAGTGGTTAAATGCCTGTACTGCAGCCACTCACTCATAGACCACAAGGTTGCGAGTTCAATCAGCCAGGGCTGAGGCTTGACTCAGGCCTGCATCCTTCCGAGGTCGCTAAAATGAGTACCCAGATTGTTGGGGGGCAATCAGCTCACAGTTGTAAACCGCTTAGACATCCCATGCGCGATATGAAGCGGTATATAAATAAGCTGCTTTGCTTTTTGCTTTGCTTTGTGTAGCCCTCTATCTTTCATGGACAGAATTAATGTGCCTCAAACCTCTTCAGCTTCCAGCCCAAAGCTTCATAGTCAGAGGTGATCTGCTCAAAAATGTTCTTGCTGAGTTGTTAGTATCCACATAGATAAGGAAAAAGGGATACTGATCTATGTTTGTGATAATCTTTGGCCAGTTGTCAGTGACATCCTTGCTATGTGAGCCAGGAAGACAGTACACTTCCCATTTCATCTTGCCAGGCTGGAACACCCCTGAGCAATAAGTCCCCACACCTTTTTTCTTTTTCTTAAATCTGATATTTGAATGGGAAAAAGGCACAACAAATGTTTATTTAATCAGATAAGTTGCCAAGCCCCCAAAGATTTCAGCATTGCTCCTGTATAAAATCAGTCCCCACAAATAGAGCCACCAGCCACAACTATATATAGGTATGCAGAAGGGTAATGCACTTGAGGATCAATGGGATTTTTGAGAAACCAAGAGGGAAATGTTCATGGTGTGAAACAAATGAAGGGCTTGTCCATAAATCCAGTGTTCAAATCTCTGAGGATTTCCACTTGAGGCACTTGTGGAATTAAAATAAAACAAAACAAAATCACGTATTCCATCTGTTAGGAGAAGAATATGTGAAAAATAGTATCTTAGGCCTTTACAGGTCCTAATGTAGTTTATTGTGGCACCAGAGCTCTCTGACAGAGAAGGCTCAATGTCTCAGAAAAAAACTACAATTCCTATGATTCCCTAGCATTGAGCCAGAACAGTTAAAGTGGTCTCAAACTGGATTATTTCTGGCAGTCTGTACAGGCCTTTAGTTTCTTTAGTCACTGGAAAAAACTTGATGTATATTTTATTTTTCAGCTTTTTCTTTACTAAGTAAATTCAGTAATAATATTTTCTTTGTATGGATACAGGTCATAGAATCATAGTTCATAGAGTTTGAAGAGACCACAAGGGCCATCCAATCCAACCCCCTTCCATGCAGGAAC
>CM034706.1:52806343-52851302 GCA_020142125.1 Phrynosoma platyrhinos | reverse complement strand
GGGGTCTGTAGTAGACTCCCACTATAATATCCCTGTTGTTTCCTTCCCTTTAATTTTTATTCAGATGCTCTCCACCTGATATCAGGATTTAAGTCCTGGATCTCTTCACAAGTGTAAACTTCCCTGTCCTATAATGCTATTCTTCCTCTTTTCCTGTTTGGCCTATTTTTCTTAAAAATATTATACCCCTCTATTCCTACATTCCAGTCAAGAGACTCATTCCATCAGGTTTCAGTGATGCCTATTATATCATATTTGCTTTGTTGCGCTAGGAGTTCAAGTTCATCTTGTTTATTTTCCATGCTCTGTACATTAGTGTAGAGACATCTAAGAGCATGGATCCTCCCTGCCCGTGTGAGGTTTGTTGCCTCCCTCAGTCGGGCCCTTGTATCATTTGCCTTGTTCCCTCTATAACACTGTGACTATTATCTCCAGCCCATGATGTACTCCTGCCTTCCAAGATACCTTCCAAGATACTGTCTCCCTCCCCAACATGACTCAGTTTAAAGTCCTCATGATCAAATGTTTGAGACTATTGGAAAAAAATGTTTCTGCCAACTGGTGTGAGATGCAGCCCATCTCTTGCTAGAAGTCTACCCTCATGGAACCGTACCCATGATCTAAGAATCCAAATCGTTCTTGGTGGCACCATCTATGGAGCCAGTTATTAATGTCTGCTATTTTCCTCTCCCTTCTTGGACCATGACCTTCAACTGGCAGAAGAGATGAGATAACAACCTGTGCGTCCATCTCTTTCAGCTATCTACCCAAAGCCTCATAATCCCGTCTGATATTCTAAAGACTGTGCCTTGCAGTATCATTGGTTCCCATATGGACCAAGAGAAAAGGGTAATGGTCAGTAGTCTTGACAGGTCTCGTCAGCCTTACTGTCACATCGTGGATTTTTTCCCCAGGAAGACAATACACCTCCCAGGATATCTTTTCAGACTCACAAGCCACTGCTTCTGTACCCCTCAACAAGGAGTCCCCCACCACCACCACACACCTCCTCTGAGGCTTAGCAGTGGCTGTTCCCTGCGGTGGTATTCTCAGGGTCCCCTGCACTGTCCCTGAGGACTGTCCCTGCTGCTCTTCCTCTTCATCCTTGAGAAGGGCGAGAGCTTCAAATCAATTCTTTAGCTGCAAGCTCCCAGAACTATCCCTGGTTTCCCTGCTGCTGCGTGTGATGTTCCTCCAGGTGTCTACCTCCTGTGTGCATGAAGTGACCTCCTCCTCCTCAACAACTTCCTCTGTGTGGTCCCCATCCAAGACTATTCATTCCGCTCTGTCCAGGAAAACCTCTTGCTCCCTAATATGCTGAAGTGTAGCTACCTGGGCCTCCAGCTGCTTGACTTTCTCTTCCACGAACTTGCACTTGGTGCAGGTGAAGTTCCCCACATCTCTTGGAAAGAATACAAACATCTCACAAGTATTTCAGGTGACTGCAGCAACTCCCTCAATGTCCATATTGAGAAATCTTAAGTAAGCACTGAAACCCACAGGCTCCCTTTTGAGAAACTCCCATCCATCTTGAACCCCCTTCTTTTTTAGTATTCCTGACCATGGGATCACCCCCAGTATTTCTCTAAGTTTAGTAAAATCAGCTTTCTTAAAGTCTAGAATGCGTGTCTGACTATGCCTGGCTTCTCCTTTCCTCTGTATAATAAATTCCAGGAGGACATGATCACTCCCACCTAAGGATCCCACCACTTGCACCCCATTGACCAGGTCATCCTTGTTGGTTAGGATCAGATCCAAAATAGCTGACTCCATTGTTGCCTCTTCCACAATTTGGACAATGAAATTGTCTTCAAGGCAAGTGAGGAATTTACTAGATCTTGAGGATTCTCCCGAGTTTGAATTCCAGCAAATATCAGGATAGTTGAAGTCACCCATCACTACTCTATTTCTCTTTCCTGAGTGGTCATCTGTTCTAGAAAGCTATCATCCAATTCCTCTGCCTGAGTCGGAGGTCTGTAGTAGACTCCCACAATAACATCCCTGTTGTTTCCCTCCCCTTTAATTTTTATCCAGAAGCTCTCCATCTGGCTTCCAGGATTGATGTCCTGGATTTCTTCACTGATGTAAATATCCCTGACATATAATGCTATTCCTCCTCCTTTCCTGTTTGGCTTGTTTCTCTTGAAAAGTTATACCCCTGTAATTTTACATTCCAATCATGAGACTCATCCCACCAGGTTTCAGTGATGCCTATTATATCATATTTATTTTGTTGTGCTAGGAGTTCAAGTTCATCTTGCTTGTTTCCTATGCTCTGTGCATTAGTGTAGAGACATCTAAGACCATATGTCCCCTTTACTTGCTGCTTGTGCATGTTTTTTTGCCTCCCACTGTTGGGTCCTTGCACTGTTTGCCTTGTTCCCCCTATGAGAGTTTGACTGTTTTTTCCAGTCCTTTTGTCTTCCAGAACAATGTCTCCCTGTCTCTGACTTGTCACTTATGAACTGAGTGGAAATAATAAGCTATAAAGGCATTAAAGCTTTTAGGGAAAGCAGCTAATAAATTACTAATTACAGCATAGTACCAACAGAGGAGAGCACCAATGGGAGTTACCCCATTCCATGCTTATTAACATCCTTAATACAACTTTTCTTTTGGAACCTCTTATCATTTTCAGTTCCAGTGTAGGTTAACATACTGACTCCAAATTCTCATTCACTCAGTAGCCTTTTTTTCTCAGCAACTTCTATTCTCATTCATACAATTCATATTAATTCTTATTTTTCTGCTATAATCTAAATGCTAGATCTTAATCTTTCCTAACTATTTCAACTCATTGGCTCCATGTATTCCCCCCCTAGATCTCTCTTCCTGTGTCTTGGTATTAGCTCCTCATTGCTGTGTCTTGTCGTAAGACTCACCACTTCCTTTTTTAAAAGTGCCTACATTTAACTCTCTCTGTGCTCAAGACTTTGTTTGCTAAAGGCTTCTAGTCTGAAGGTATACTAATGCATTCCTCTTAGTCCCACCCACATTGCATACTTGTGTGTTTATATGTATTCATTTCTTACGTAATTCCTTTTTGTTACTAGGATGCTATGTTAGTTGTCAGGGTTAAGGAAGAATAATACTCATGACAGAGGCAACTGGTGGTTTCCATGTCCCCAGGACAATTAATCCATCCCAAGTTTTAATCAAAGCACTAAAAGAGCAGACGAGATGTTGTTCCCAAAATAGGTAGCATTTCAATGAGCTCTTTTTAAGTTGGATTCATCACTCCACTGACATGGGAGACATCACTACTAATGACCATGGCTTGTTTTCTCATCAGTTTTCATAAAAATAAGTGCTGTTTTATTTTAACCTGACTTCTGAATTTGTGAATCTTTCACAGGAATAAAATTATGCAGAGACTTCTGATTCTCTTAGAGATTTATGCACCTTTGTGTTTCATAAGGGTTCATGGAAACATTCTAAGTTCATGATGCCAACTGAAAAGAATAATACATTTTGCACCTTCTTCTTGCCAGCAGTGCCACCTTTTCCTGTATTTCAAATTCTAGACAGAAATAACTTCCCTCTTAGAAAGATTTTTGCTGGGGTTGCAGCTGTTTCTTGTTAGGATGGCTGCATAACCTGTCATATGTGGGAATCTCTCAGAGATCACAGTACACAGAGAAGGAAAGGTTAATTGTTATTTTCCAGTTCACTGTGATCCTCAATGAAAATTCCCCATGCAATGGGTCATACATTTTTGTCTCAATTGTTTAAATTATTTTCATAGCAGTACTGTGCTGAGCAGAATTTTTTTAAGACTGCTGTTTTAATTGTTTACTTTAATTTGATACACTTCTTTGACATATTTGTCACACTATGGGGGAATGCAGATGGGCGGCTGTGGGCCACCCTGAGAAGCAGAGGATTGGGGCAGAGGCTGCCCCATGCCTTGGCCCCAATCCTCCCTTCTGCCAGCCCTGCAAGGAATGCCAAAATGCTGGTCCTTCAAGAGCCAACAGAAGGGATGCATCAAGAGCTGCCGCGCAGCTCTTCTGCGCCTCTTCCGTCACAGCACATGAAGATGCTGCACTGGGAGAACGCATTCAGGGCATGCGCCATGTGTAATGGCGTATGCCCTGATGATGTCCTCAGGAAGGGGTTGAGGCAGCTGCCGTGCAGCTGCCACTCCCCTTCCCTACCTCCAAAACAGCTCTTTGTGCCATCTACAGAGGCTCTATGACTATAGCTCTTTCACATTACTTATCCAATTCCTTTTAGTTTATTCAGAAGTTAATATAATGATTATAATAATCTTTTAATAATGTTATTATACTACAAATAAAAGTTCTCACCAAGGATATAATAATAATATATTATTTTTAAAACAAATCATCTACTTTATATATCACTCTTCCAAAAAACCCAAATCATAACAGAACCTCCCTTGCTTTTCATGTATTCAATCAGCATCCTCCACTCTTTCTTAAAATTGTCCAAAGTTTTCTTATGCATAGTCAGCTTGTCTATCTCTGTCATATAATTGCAACAATCAATCTTCTCAGGAAGGGATTGTCTGCTCTTTCCATATTTATGTGTAATCATTCTAGCCACAGTTATATATTGCAGTATTCTTCCATAGGTCTTCTCCAAATAATTATCTAACTGTTCTAGTAGAAATAAATCTGGATCAAACTGAAGTTTAATTTTTAAATGATGTTTCTCTTGTAATGGAGTATCCAAAGGCCATTTTCAATTGGTTCTCTATTTTCAATTAAAGAACTCTTCACTGGATGGGAGGAGGAGGACAGGACCCTTGTGTGAGAAAAGTGCAATTTTTTGGAATACTGTACTTTTAAAGAAAATAAAGCATGCCCATCCTGGACTCTAGAATCAATAGTGAGCAAAGGCACAGAAAAGATTTGTGATTGATCAATTGTTTATAGCATTTTGAAATCTGAATGTTTATTGGCCAAAGTGCCTACCTAGCTTCCTTCATCCTGCATCCCCACTGGCTGGAGAGTCCTGTGAATTGAAAAAAACTTTTCCAGGAAGTCCCAAGCAATAATAAATGGTGTTTTTGTTGTGAGAGATCTCACTTTTTTGAAATAGTTTGGACATGCCTATAGTCAGACCTCACTAGAAGAATGTTCCAGTGGATAAAAACACAGCACCAATATCTTTTCTTAGATAATGCTGGAGCATATGCACTTCCATCTTTTGACCTAGCTTTGAAAGGTTTGGTTGCGTTATCTACTTGATTTTTCTCTCTGATCCTAACAATTCTAGAAGGAGGAAGGAAGCAAATAAAACATTTTCTATGCAAGCTTTCCCCTTGCAACCACACTTTAATATTCTTTAGAGGGAAATGTATTCACCTCCCTATCAGCTGGAAGGTTGTACCATTTATTCTTTGTGGTAAAACACCTGCTGGGGCCATTAATCATTAATTAAGTCTTACTTTATACTAGTGCCTTGTTCCAGACTTGATATTGTGTAGTTCTTTTGTGGGGAAGCCTAAAGTGCTTCCAGTCCCTACTCAGAATATCGGTAACATACAAACCATGCTTGAATTAAAACAAAAATTAAAACCAAAAGCTAAGTCCATGTTTTAAACTGATAGAATGTATGTTGTTGTCATTGTTGCTTTTGTTATTAACCATCCTTGAGTTGATCCCGACTCATGGTGACTCTGTGGGTGAGACATCTCCCTGTCTTTCACTGCTTTGCTTAACTGTTGCAAATACATACCCATGACCTCCTTGATTGAGTCCATCCATCTAGTATGCAGCCTTCCTCTTTCTGCTTCCCTCCACCTTTCCTAGAAGTATTGTATTTTTCGGTGAGTTGTGTCTTCTCATGATGTGGCCAAAATATGACAGCTCAAGTTTAATCATCTTAGCTTCCAGGGAAATTCTAGCTTGATCGGTTCTAGGACCCATTTGTTTGTCTTCTGGCTGTCCACAGAATCCTCAGCACTCTTTTCCACCACTACATCTCAAATAAACTGATTTTCTTCCGGTCTGCCTTCTTAAATGTCCAGCTCTTGCATCCATACATGGTAACAGAGCTGCATGTATGCATGAGTATAAATATTAGATTTAGTAGATACGTGCAACCCCCCATACGTTTTTGTACTCCAATTTAAAATATTTGCCTGTTTGTTATACTTTACAAATCAACATGTTTGAACATAGAGTCTTGAAATGAAAACTGTAGTAAGGTTTTTAATATGCTGGATCCATTGCTCAAATTTCAGTATTTTTGTTTCTAGATCAATTATGCATTGATTTTTGTTGACAGAATGAAATGCAAACTTAAGTTGCACATCCTGTACAAGTTCAAAATTGATCAGAAAAATGTGGTTTTAATTTTAAACAGCTGTTTTTGATCCACTTTGCATGGGACTTTGTGTTACATTTTAAGGATTACAAGTGCTATTACTCATACTTCATTTCCTTCAAAATAGTTTTAAAAATTCAACATCTATTGGATTAAGGGTAAGTTCCTGGAGTGTGTGTGTGTGTGTGGGGGGGGGGGAGATGGAGACTGATTCCAGTTAGTCTCCTTCAGCAGAATTTGCTAGGGTAAGTGCTGAATTTCTTGGGTTCCTCTTACATTAGCTTCAGCAAAATAAGGCAAGCTGGCAATATTTAAGTTTCAAAACATTACTAATTACTCCGAAATGTATATGCATAACACATATACATAAATTGCCTAAGCCCTAACTAACTGCGGAAAGGTTTCAAGTAGAGAAGCTCAGCAGACCTAGCACTCTTCATCCTAAAGAAGGAAGAAGAGAGAGAGAGAGAGAAGGAGTCTTTATTTGTCCAGAGACATCTGGAAATTTCTATGGCCACATGACATGGTTGCTTAGATACATGAAAACATTGATGAACACACATTAACAACTGGTAATAGAACAAATTAGGAAAGTTCTAGAGAAACAGTATGTATAGGATACAGGCATTCAGGAAACTGATGCAGTCTCTCTTTTTTCCCCTATAATGCCCACATTCCCATTGTTCTAATAGCAAATGGAAGAAGGGGGTGTAAAAAGAATGCTTGGACCATATTCAGAGGATGGCAATGGATAAACAACACCAATCAAGCAACACCTGCTAAATTTCTTAGTATTGTATAATGCACTGGCGCACAAACAAACACACTGTGGTGCAGCACAATGATATACTAATCTCTCCAATGATTTCTAATGTTTATTTGGTGAGATGTCTTGTAATACCCTTAGGCAAGCTATTGACCTGGTGCTCCTCATCCAGCACTGTAGTTATCCTTTTGATTCTTAGCTTGTATACAGTTCACTTGCCCTGTCAATAGATAATTCATCTATACACACATGCACACACAAAAGAGAGTGAGA
Organism: Phrynosoma platyrhinos; assembly: GCA_020142125.1. Classification (NCBI taxonomy): domain Eukaryota; kingdom Metazoa; phylum Chordata; class Lepidosauria; order Squamata; family Phrynosomatidae; genus Phrynosoma; species Phrynosoma platyrhinos. Next base: position 52,843,966 of record CM034706.1, on the reverse strand, counting down.
AGCAGGGACAGAGGCAGAGGAAGACAGCAGGGATGTGACCTGAACAGAAGAGAAGGCCAAACAGAAGAACTAATGAAATGAAAAAGGAAAGAATTACTGGGAGAGAGAAGCACTGGTATACACTTCTACAATTGAAATAAATGTTTCCATTTGTACAATAAAATCTTTGGAAAGTTTTCTTTCTAAAAGAGTGATAATAAGTAGCTTAATCTTTTAAAAATCCATATAGATATATTTCCCCCTCATTATAGCAAATAAACAGCTGCACAAATAAAAGCAGCATTGCAAATACACACTGTGACTTTTGAGATGTATCAGCGCTTTCGGTATCAGCCAGCCGTTTGTGATAATAATGGGTTTATCATACACAAACCCAGCCTGTAGATTTAACAGTGTTATTTTCTTTCAGAAGCAAATAGAACTGTTTACTGTCAAATCACCTTGCAGCTAAGATGTGTACATTGGTTGTGTGCCTACATAAATGTCACTTGCTGCTTAAGCCTAATCTCAGTATGTCAGTACTGATACACAGTCATGGAAGACTCCCTCCATAGAGAACTTGCAATCTATATAAATAGGCTGGATAATGTTTTGTCACTAAGAGCTGCATGTCAATAATGAGTGTGCATATTGATGTATTTTCTCTCTCTCTCTCTCTCTCTCTCTCTCTCACACACACACACACACACACACACAGCCACCATCCTGACTGCTATTTCTCAGAGATGGGAAGATTTAAGTATTGCTGAGATCCCCTTTTGCTTTATGCACACAAATAAACTGGATATGGGTGAGATACATCTGATTTTACTGGAGATTACTCTCCATGTACAATATCCCCCATTTAATTCATTCTCCCAGAAGTCCACATAGCAATACTTTGGCAGGATTCAGGTGCATGACATGCTGGGGTCAATATTCTTCTCATGCACCCCTTTCCTCAGTAGAAGCACACTACAGTCCTTCTTCAGTGCAAATGACATCACATTGTTGTCTGTCTGTCTCTTTTTCTCCATATTTGTCTGATGGATCAGTCAGTGTAGCTATGCATTGATAGAAGCTGCTCATATAGATCCATCCAAAGACTGGAGCAGTCTAATAGATTCTCAGCATGTGATTAATATATTGAGCTGTGCCTAAATACAGTGAAGGCACCAGCTCCTGACTGATTGCAAAAGTTAAGCATGGTGAGACCTGTTAGTACTTGAAAGGGAGACTGCCAGGAAATAACAGGTGCTCTAGAATATATTCAGAGGAAAATGACAGATAAACTCTAAATAAATCTTGCCAAGAATATCCTATGATAGGATCTCCATAAGCCAGAGTTGACTTGAAGGCACACAACAAATATTGGACAGCAGTGTTACTGTGTGTGTGTGGAGAGAGAGGGGGAGAGAAAGAGAGATTTGAAGAAAGTGACAATTCTTTTTGAACAGCACACAACAATGATCAAAGAAAAGTACAGGCACAACAATAAATTAACAAAGCCTCTGATGCAGAAGCACATTTTTACAGCCTTTTAATGCTTTCCTGGCCCCCCGTTCTTTGTCTACCTGGAAGTTTTTTTGTTTCTGTTTGTTTTGTTTTTAGCAACATTGGGAGGATAATGAAAGAGGGCTTTTGGCGCTGGACTGCAGTTGTGTGTCTGCAATAAACCATACAATAGACAAAGCTTGTGCTGGGAAAGAGCTGGATTCTACTGTAGTGAATCCTATTGTTGCTGTGTATGTCTGCCTACAAACAGACAAGGTAAATAGCAGCTGCCTCCAGAAACCCTTACTGAGTATGCCTTAATAGCAAAACAAAGAAAAAATGAGAAAACAGATAAGACTGCCTCACCAGCTCCCCACAACATGTTTTTAAAAAACATAGATTTGTAAGTTTGGCCACCAAAATGAGAATCGTACAACAAATAGAGGCTGGTGAAGGAAAGAAAAGAAATTATTCTTGGCTGCAATCTGGGAGAACACTCTAGGTGGCCTCTAGAAGATTCAAAGTGTTTAAAGTGAAACATGTTGATTTACTCTTCTTTTTCATAATGTATGAACCTATCCTTTTGATTTCCACGTAATTTCTGCCTTTGGTTCCAAATGTTCTGTTAAACATATCATGCCCATAACCTGTAGTAACAGGGAATGTAAAGACTTCCATATCTACAGAAAAGGATCCTGATAAGGCATACGTGTTACAGTGGGGGGTTCTATAAACTTAATAGAAAATGGATGTTCATCTTTTGACTGATGCTGAGGTGGAGTGAGAGCAGCTCCTTGTCTGTGTTAGCCAGTTCTTTGTGAGTGGTGTGTATTCTCTCCAGTAATAGTGTTTGTTCCATTCAGTTGGTCTGTGGGAATTTTAAGGTCCTTTTACAGTTGGTCTGTGGGAATTTTAAGGTCCTTTTTGCTGTGAGAAAGTGTTGTATGGTTTCTGTGTCTCTGCAGTATAGCAGAAAGGTTAACAAACAATAGATGTGCTCTCCTGGTCCAGAGTTTTTCCAGTTTCCAAGCGTCTTGGAACAGTTTCTCCCTGTAGAGATGTTCAATGTGAAGTTGAAGGCTTTCACAGCCAGCATCCATGGGTTTTTGTGGGCTTTTTGGGCTGTGAGGCTGTGTTCTAGAAGAATTTCTTCCTGACATTTTGCCTGCATCTGCGGCTGGCATCTTCCCCAGTGAAACGTCAAGAAGAAATTCTTCTAGAACACGGCCTCACGGCCCAAAAAGCCCACAAAAACCATGGATGCTGACTGTGAAAGCCTTCAACTTCACACTAATAGAAAATCTTTATGTTGTAGATGTTGTAGACAGTAAAAAAAAAAAAATCTTCAGCGTGCTACAAAATATAGCACTTCAATATTTTAGGCCCAGAAGAGTGATATGTTTTGGATTATTTATGTACAAATAGTGCAGGTGTTTTTCCAACTAGTATACTTTAACAAGATAACTGTAAAGTGTATAAAAGAGCTTTGTGAAAAATGATAATTCTAATGAATCAGTATTGCTGTTCTGTTGGCTGAGGTGACATATAATTAAGATGGGAAAATATAGAGATGACATAAATTGTTGTCATAGGATTTTGCACTGTATTGCTGAATGCCATGAAGTAATAAAATGCTATTCTATCCTGAATTTAATTAAGTGTGAAGAATTTGGCATAGTTTGTTTTAATCACTGCCTGATAGTACAGACACGATACTGCTTGTAATCCCTTTCCACCTTCTTTTCTTTAGTCCTACTGACCTTGAGTTTCTATTGCTATGATTTGACTATGATATCTATCATGCCATCCCCATCTATTGGCCATGCTGGATAGAACTGATGGCACTTCAGCTAACACTGGAGAACCACACAAGCCTTAAAGGGCCGTGACTGATAATGCTAATACATCCTCTATGGCACCAGTCACATTTTACCAGTTTAGGATGGTATACAAACTGTGCCTCAGCATGGATAGGAATTACCTGGTTCCATTGATCTGTACCTGGTAACCTCCTGTTTGAACTACTGTAGAATGTTACCCATGCCTCTGCAGGTGACAGGATTGAGGTGTTAGCCTTAAACATACCTAAACTGACCCCTCCTCCTTGATATCAGAGTTGTTATAAACTCTATGATCCTAATGTGAACACCATTATGTTAAAGCAAGCAGGTCACATTGGAGTCACCAAGAGGATTTATTTTCAGGACATGTTGGAGGAGGTGAAGAAGAGCCTAGCTATGAGACAATAAGATGGCTCCAGTCAGAGTAAACATCCACCTGACACTAAGCTGTCCGGCTGCAGGAATACATCCATTCACACCCCAATGTTATACCTTTGGAAGAACCAACTTCAGAGTATCACTTATGCATATCAAAGATTTGGACCATTTGGGCACATCAACTCTCTGGATTTTGCTCCAGGGAACAAATTTCCTGTAAACTAGGGAACCTTTCCTTTGTTTAGTTGGATTAGCTTGGTTTGCAAGCAGAGGTGCTGCTGGTTTTTACTTTGTCAGACCCCTTTTTCACTCGCCAAACTCTGGTGGCCTCAGGAGTGATTGAGTTCCCTTTTTCCAGTCCCGGAATGTCATCAAGAGGAGCAGCATCCAAACAGGTGTCATATCTCATGAGAAGGCTTTACTCTGTTCCAGTCTAACACCTTTATTTCTCAGTTCTTTTGTGCATGTGTGAGTGATTGTTAAACGTGTGTTGGTTTTCTCCTTTGAAATAAAATACAATTCATTCAGGATTTGCCTCTGTGGTCCTTCGTGCCTTCAACCTTGGTATACGTAGGGATGATCCCAGGGCTGCATAACCAGCCATTAATTTGAGCTAAGAGAAAGCTAGCCTGAAGGCAGAACTCCTTTCCTGGTTACGAGGGTCAGATTAGATATTAAGAGGAATGCAATTAAGTTGTTTTTCTTGTAATGGAATTCCCTAAGATACATGCTTCATAAAGCAGACATGCAAATTATGCCCATGTTTACCTTTCAATGAGAAATCACAAAATAAACCACACTAAGGACATTACTGCACTTGGCTCCATTCTCACAGTAATCATGCTTTCAATAAAAATGGGAGCTTACCACTTTTAGATAGTGATTAAAAAAAACCCCACCTTCCTATTGATCTTTGGTTTTTGAATTTCTTCACCTGTGGAGAACCCAAGTGCGAGGACTGTTGTTTATCCTCCACATCATAGTGATGTAACCATGTTTCATCAACAGTGAAAAGTCATTCCAAAAAATTATCACTAGTTCTGTGAAGTAGAAGGCTTTCATGGCCAGCATCCATAGTTTTTTGTGGGTTTTTCGGGCTGTGTGGCCACCAAAATGAGAATCATACAACAAATGGAGGCTGGTGAAAGAAAGAAAAGAAATTATCCTTGGCTGCAATCTGGGAGAACACTCCAGGTGGCCTCTAGAAGATTAAAAGTGTTTAAAGTGAAACATTTTGACCTACTCTTCTTTTTCATAATGTATGAACCTATCTTTCTGATTTCCATGTAATTTCTGCCTTTGGTTCCAAATATTCTGTTAAACATATCTGTTTAACCTGTAGTAAAAGGGAATGTAAAGACTTCTATATCTACAGAAAAGGATCCTGATAAGACATACGTGTTACAGTGGGGGTTCTATAAACTTAATAAAAATGGGTGTTCATCTTAGTTACACTCCATTTGCACTTTCTGTAACTCTTCTAGAACATGGCCACAGAACCCAAAAAACCCATAAAAAACTATCACTAGATCATTCAAAATGCTGAAAAATAAACATAGAGGTATCCACTTGATTTTTTTTTCTGGTTAGTATTCACACATTTCAGGATCCACTTGGCTGATACAGCCAACTGCTCATGAATGATAAACCCAATGTATTCTTGGGATATCTCTTGTGTCTTAGCAATCATTTTATCTGAGATTCACCAATGTGCCAAAATTAGGTCATGAATGCACTCAACAATTTCAGGAGTTGACACGATAGAAGGCCTTCCAGAGTTTGCTGTATCTCAAAATCTCCATGCTAAAAATTGGCATTCCACTTCTTTACAACTGATTATGGCAGGCGTTTGTCACTCAGTGTTTGCATCCGGATTTCCTTTGATGCCTTCTTCTGTGGGAACAGGAACTTTATGACAGCCTGAAGTTCAGAACTTGAAAATTCCACACCTTTCACTGACATCATTCTATCAATGATCTGTAAAAAATAACAATCAGAAATTAGAGCTACGATCCTGCAAATTGTTATTTTACAATACAAAAGCAAACCCCTTCAAGTTACAATAACAATACACTCTGATTTTGGGAAATGAGTCAGACCAAGAACTTTTCAGCATCACTCATAGGTTTCAGCTGATCATTAAAAATCAGTTCCTGGATTGAAGGACAGAGAGCATTGTAGGAGAATTCAAAGATATAGTAATAATAATAAATAATAATAATAATAATAATTTTTATTTATAACCCTCCCCTCTGCTCAGCAATCGGGGAGGCATACAACAGATTAAAATATAACAAGTTAAAACAATACCATATTCCCTCCACTAACCCACCCACCCCTTAAAACAGAATTAAACTATCATGAAGTTAAAATCAAACCCAATAGCTGTGTTAGTCTGTAGAATCACTATGTCGAGAGATCTTGTAGCACCTTTGAGACTAATTGAAAGAAAGAAGCTGGCAGCATGAGCTTTTGTAGACTTCAGTCTATGAAAGCTCATGCTGCCAACTTCTTTTAATTAGTCTCAAAGGTGCTATAAGATCTCTCAACAGAAAGCATTGTAATATGTATATTGCATAGGATTATGTTTATTCAGGGTATACATTCAGTTCATAAGGCAGGGTATAAATTCAATTCATACCTAAATAAAATAAACAAATGAAACATTTTGATTCTCTCTGACCTTTCTGGTGAGCTGATTATTCTACTATTGATACAGCAAGCTTGATTAGCTGAATGTTATTCAGTTTTAACTGCTTAAAATATGAGTATCTTTCAGTATGAAAACAGCCGCTGAATATACTTTATTAGTTAAAGTTTTAAAATAAACAATACTGTGAGAATGGGGGTAGAACTGATGATGGAAGGTACATAGCAAGTTTCCTGAACTGCCTCTTGGGCTGGTGTTTTAATACAATAATAATAATAATAATAATAATAATAATAATAATAATAATAATAATAATAATAATATCCTGCCCCTCTGTTGAACAATCGGGGTGGCTTACAACAATAAAACATCACAATATACAGTCCCAAAAACCACTCACCCCTTAAAACAGTATTAAACAACAAGGGATTAAAACAACAACAATCAACACACAATAAACAAATAATTTAAAAATTCATAATGGCAAAGCAGACAGCAGTACAGTATGGCAGAGGATAGGGAAGAAATCAACTCACTCCTTAGGCTGGGAAGACTAATTAGGAAAGGCCCGCCAGAAGAGATCCATCTTCACAGCTTTTTTTAAAGGTGTTTAAACTGGTAATCTGATGGATCTTGTCTGGCAGACCGTACCATAATCTGGGAGTGGCAATTGAAAAGGCCCTCTGGCAAGTTGCAGACAGCCTAGTTTTAATAGGCTGAAGCAAGTTCCTCCCAGAGGACCAGAGTGTGCAGGGTAGGTTATATGGAAGGAGGCAGTCCCAAAGATAGGTTGCACCCAAGCCAAGTAGGGCTTTACAGGTAATAACCAACACCTTGTACTGAGCCTAGAAACTAATTGGCAGCCAGTGCAGTGATTTTTAGGGCAGGTGTTATATGGTCTCTCCTAGATGTACCAGAGACCAGCCTGGCTGCCATATTCTGTACTAGTTGAAGTTTCTGGACTAAGCATGAGGGGTAGCCCCATGTAGAGTGCATTACAGAAATCGAGATGGGAGGTTACCCGCGCATGCACCACCGTTTCAAAGTCCCTTACTTCCAGGAAAGGGCGCAGCTGGTGTATCAGCCGAAGCTGATAGCAGGTGCTCCTGACCGTTACATTCACTTGATTAGTCATCTAAAACGACGGATCCAGGAGCACCCGCAAACTGTGAACACAGTCCTTATTGGAGAGTGTGACCCTGTTCAGGACTGGAGGTTGTATCCCAATATCTAGCTTTGGGGCCACTACTATTAGTACCTCCATTTTGTCTGGATTCAGTCTCAATCTGTTTTTCCTCATCCAGCCCATTATTGCCTTAAGACAATATTGGTTCCAGGTGCCATTGATTCCAATTGTCCTATCCCTGGTAATCAATGTCAAGCCAACTTTAGAAACTTTTAATGAGTGTGACAGACACAGTGACAGACATTTAAGAATGGTGCAATAGTTTGCAGACTTCTACAGCAATGAGGAAACTTGATATCTGTTTGTTGATTTCCTCCTTTTTTCTGACTAATGAGAATATAAACTGTTCCAATTATGTGGGCATGAATTGAACAGACTGGTCTAGGCTTTTTATTTTTTACTTCCATATTCCCAAGTGAGAGATGTGTCTTATAATTAAATGGCCAAACATTGTTTGTATCCAAACAGCCAAGTCTCCTCCACAAACAAGAACACTGTCCTTCATAAATATTAGTGATTATGACAGGATATTCACAAAACTTATCTGGGCCATTATTTTTCAGCAGCTGTTTAATTCAATGACTTTGGATTACACAGTGTTTTCCTACCTCAGTTTTTGTCTGTGCTCTAATGGAAAAAATATTACAGATGGTCCCCCTTTACTTTAGGAATTGTGTAATGACTACAGGGTTCTGGTACATCAATAAAACTTTATTAATTATAGAATGATTTACATGGTTTTATATTTTTCAGCATCTGCTTTATGCTTCTGTTCCCCTCATTCAACTGTTACCTAGTCTAGTATAATTGCAAAAATTTCAAGGTCTCCTGAGGATTTAGTTTTAATTTTAATTTTAACGGATGTTCTCACTCCCTGTTTTTTTTTTGTGGGTTTTTCAGGCTATGCAGCCATGTTCTAGAAGATTTTATTCCTGATGTTTCATCAGCATCTGTGGCTGGCATCTTCGGTGTTTTTGAATAGCATTTTATACCCAGGATGGTTTATAAGATGTTCTGCTACAGCTGATTAATTGAATTTCAAATTTCTATTTTCTGGCTTTTCATTAGTAATGAAAATTAATCTTGACAAGACAGAGGTGCTCCCGATCCATTGGAAAGCAGATCAAAAACAGGGATTCAGTCTATGTTAGATGTGCTACACTCCTCCAGAAGCCACAGGTTTGCCATTTGGGGGTACTCCTGGATTCAGCTTTGAACCTGAAGGCCCAGGTTTCTATGGTGGCCAGGAGTGCTTTTGCACAGTTAAAGCTTGTGTGCCAACTTCCTTCCTTGAGATGCCAGATTTGCACAGCTAAAGCTTGTGTGCCAACTGCCTTCCTTGAGATGCCAGATTTGGCTACGGTGGTACATGCTTAGTTACACCCCATTTGCACTTTCTGTAACATGCTCTATATTGGGAATGCCTTTGAGGATTGTTCAGAAACTACAGCTGAGTTTAAAAAGCTGCTGTCAGAGTGCTAACAGGCAGGTTACAGGGACATGACCAGATCTCATAAATGCAAAGAAGGACAAGGCACCACAAAATGTAAGACATTCAAGAAAAATGTAGGGCATTAACAAATAAAAACTACAAACACTAATATAAATATAAATTAATTTCATATAGTTTATTTACAGCTATATTACATATACTGTATTTTATTATGTACTCAACCATATTTTTCTGCTGAACTTACCTATATTGGTGTCTTGCAATATACTTATAGAACTTTGAGCAAAACAAATGCTTAAAATTGTACATTACTAGCAGCAAACTCTTGACTGAGTTTACGTTACTTTCATTTGGAGTTTTCCAAATTACTTTCATTTGGAGTTTTCCAAATGCTCTCTCATTCCTCCTGATTTTTCCTCCACCTAAATCATATAATTTCACCCCTCCTTCCCCTTAATGATACAAATCTGCTTCAACAACTCAGATCCTTCTTTTCTTTCCACACCTTCATCAGAAAACACATATACGCATAAACAAAACCACCACAGCAACAGTCATCTCACCCTTCCTCCCTACCCAAATGCAGGATCATGCTGCTCATCATTTTTTCTGAAGTCATTAGGATGTATTGTTGCAGCACAAATTTGGTGATGTTTATTGCTTGATAAAAACTAACAAGCCCTTTGCAGCATCGGCAACAGTAATAAATCTGGAGCTACCTCTTGCTTGCCTGCTGAGACACTGGATGACACAAGGAGAGATTTTATGGCTCAGCATAGAGGACATTTTGAAATTTTTCTGGAACCCTTGGATATAAAGTTGAAATGTAGGACATGTCTGGGAAAAGGAGGATCTCTGTACAGGGACCATGCTACTCTCCTGTTAAAACAGCTCCACTGGCTTCCAGTTTGTTTCTGGGCACAATTCAAAGTGCTGATTGTGACCTATATGGGTCAGGTCCAGGTTATCTTGCAAACTGTATCTCCCTATATGTGCCTGCTCCAGCCCTGAGATCATCAGGAGATTGCCTTTTCTTAGTCCCACCATCGTCACAAACACAGTTGGTGAGTACCAACTCACCATCAATGCATCTCTCAGGAAAGGTTTTGTTCCATCCTGTTTAAAGGAAGTGGCAGTTAGGCCGCTTCTGAAAAAACCTTCCCTGGATATGAACAACTATAGGCCAGTGTCTATGGGCCATTGCAGACAGGCGGCCGTGGGCTGCCCTGAGAAGTGGTGGATTGGGGCTGAGGCTGCCCCACGCCTCGGCCCCAATCCAATCCACTCTTTTTCCGCCCCTGGAAGGAGCGCTAAAATAGCGCCCCTTCCTCAAGGCGCAGAAAGGGAACCGCAAGAGACAGTGCGTGCCTCTTTGTTGTCTCTTCCAGCTCAGTGTGTCTGGATGCTGAGCTGTAAGGATGCCATTGGAGCACCTGCCATGTGCAATGGCAGGTGTGCCAATTATGTCCTTGGGAAGAAGTTGGGGCACATGGCATCCAGATGCCCCTTCCCTTTCTGGGATTGAAGACAGCACTTTTCGCTGTCTGCATCCCCTGTATATTCCCTATTTTGAGCAAAGTGATCAAGAGGGCAGTTGCTCTTCAACTCCAAGTGGTCTTCGATGAAACCGATTATCTAGACCAGGGGTAGGCAACCTTTCCCCTTTAAGGGCCAAGGGACTTCAGCTCCCAGAAGCCTCAGCCATGTTGGCCAATAGTCCCATGTTGGCCAATAGCTCCTAGGATTCTGGGAGCTGAAGTCCCTTGGCCCTTAAAGGGGAAAGGTTGCCTACCCCTGATCTAGACCCATTTCAAACTGGCTTTAGGACGGGATTTGGAATTGAGACTGCGTATGGTTGCCTTGACCGATGACCTGCGTCTGAGCATCGACAGGGGTAGTGACACCCTGTTGGTGCTTTTAGACTTCTCAGCAGCTTTTGATATGATAGATCACAGCATCCTCTTGGATCACCTGAGTGGGTTAGGAATTGGAGGCACTGCACTGGGGAGAGATAATGATTTTATTCATATATTTATGTACGTGTGTTGTGTGTGCATGTCTTTCTCTCAGAATTGGACCAAAGATTTAGGTTTATAAAGATAATGAATGGTGTGGAGACAACAAAATGTATTCTCTTGTTCTCTTTCAGTCATGTGGGGTCGTTTAATGAAATTGCTGGACCATAGGTTTATAACAGGGAAAATCTGCTATATTTTCTCCTCTATATAGGAAAAATTGCATTATTAAAAGCAAACTGAATTTGTTTCATAATCATATAGAATGGAGAAATCAACAAGGAAGTGGCAATCATCCCCACCACTGCTACATCAAGCTGTTAGCAACTTCTGAAGACACAAATCTTTAACAACAACAACAACAACAACAACAACAACAACGAGATAATATGAACCTACCAGTGTGCTGACTGACCTGTGAGTTGAATTAATCAAGCTTCTATATTGTGCTAGCACCTCTACTCTGTTTTCCACCTCAGGGAATGAGAATGGGATTCAGAAGGAACCACTCAGAACTCTAGCTCATAGAAACAGTTCAGAAATGCAGCTACTGAGGAGCTGTCCAGTATTTCAGCATCACAGCACTTCGCTTGAGATTTGCAGCATGCTACTGAGCCTCCAGAGCAGAGTAATCACAAAAGGATGCAGAAAAGGAAGACAGAGTCATGATTCTCAAGGTAAGGGAAAGATCCTAAAGATTAACTAATGATTCATGCTATATTACATATGATAAATAGCATACGTATGGTTGGGAGAAGTATGCCTATGAGTGAATGAGCAAGAAAGAGGTGTAATCTGCATGCAGCTGGGAGAGAGTTTCATTTAGGATTCTTTAGTCACAGGAATATGATTTTAAAAAAAAACACCTGTCTTTTACTTTGCCCACATAGTAATATATGCAATGTGTTATCTTTATGCAATGCAAGGAAACAAGATCATTTTTTTAAAAGATGAGAAACAAGCCAATTTTGGGCTTAGTAATAAACATTGTATGTATATTTCATGGCACTGTGGAGCCTATATTTTTTTTAAAGTCAAGGACATGATGAAACTTATTTATATTTAAACTTTATTTGCCTTAGGACATCTGGACAGTAGGACAGTATGATCTAAAGTGGAAATATTTAAAGGAAGCATGAAACAAGAAATTCATTGTGATGGGCTGCACTACTGATTTACGTAAAAGAAAAAGAAAGTGCTAGGCAAAGTAACTTGCATGCAAATTAGCTTATTTCAACCAGCTGCAAGAATAATGGATTGGATGCAAAGCTTTCAAATGGATTGATCTCACATACAAGATTTTGTAAAAAGGTGCATGACAATCAACGTGAGCTACACTAAACAGCATTTATTAGAGGAAAGTGTTCCATGTCACTCAACACGATGGATAATTTTTCATCTCAACTTGAAATGAATATTTCCTGTACTGATGTGGATATTGGTTGCTACAGGAGGGAACACTCCTTGTACAATGTGTCTGACCCGCAACTGATTCCTAAGTATTATATTGCTATGCCCATCATCTACTCTGTGATCTGTGCTGTGGGACTCACAGGAAATTCTGCTGTCATTTATGTTATCTTAAAAGCTCCCAAAATGAAGACAGTCACCAACATTTTCATCCTAAATCTTGCAATTGCTGATGAACTCTTCACTTTGGTGCTTCCTATTAACATTGCAGATTATCTGCTTCTTCAATGGCCCTTTGGTGAATTCATGTGCAAGTTGATTATCTCCATTGACCAGTACAACATTTTTTCAAGCATTTATTTTTTGACCATCATGAGCATTGATCGATATCTGGTAGTGGTGGCTACCCTCAAATCAAAGAAAATGTCCTACCGTACCTATAGGGCTGCCAAGACAGTGAGTCTGTGCATCTGGGTTTTGGTCACAATCATTATCTTGCCATTTAGTATCTTTGCCAAGATACATACTGAAGAGGGGCGGTCCCAATGTGTATTTGTTTTTCCCAGTCCTGAGACTTTCTGGTGGAAAGTGAGTCGCCTCTACACCCTGGTCTTGGGTTTTGCTATCCCCGTATCCACCATTTGCATCTTGTATAGCACCATGCTCTACAAGTTAAGACATATGCACCTTCACAGCAATGCCAAAGCCTTGGACAAAGCAAAAAAGAAAGTGACAATAATGGTGCTGATCATTTTGGCAGTTTGCCTGTTCTGTTGGACACCCTATCACCTCAGCACTGTTGTAGCCCTCACAACAGACATCCCCCCAACCCCGCTAATTATTGGAATCTCTTATTTTTTCACCACATTGAGTTATGCTAACAGTTGTCTCAATCCATTCCTTTATGCCTTTTTAGATGATACATTCCGGAAGAGTTTTCGAAAGTTGGTTGAATGTGGAACTTCCTGATAAAATCTGTCTATTTATAACACCTTTTCCAGTGAGGTAATGAATATTGGAGAAATATTATGAAGCACAATCAGAAGGGGAAAGCTCTGATCATGGACTAGGTCTCTGATAAATAATCAGGATTGGTTGGCTTATTTCATCATGAAATGTTACTGATTTGATGAAGAAGTTTGCTGTGTCACTATTGTACATTATTTGTAGCATTCTTTCCTTTTCTTCTCATTCTCTCCATTGCCTTTTTTCTTCCTCCACTTTGCTTGTACTTGTACTTCTATTCATTATGGGTCTCCATCATTTCCAATATGGTATGCAATATAGGCTCCCAAGATGTTAAAAAAGGAAGAAGCAGCCATAATGACATATAAAGAGGTCACGAATCATTGACAAAGTAAATTATTTGATGTTGATAGTTTTCGAGTTCTGTACAGCCAAATAAAGATATACAGAGTGCCTTTGCTTAATGAATCTGAATTATGGGGCTGAACAGACCGGCCAAAAGGGCCAGCATTGGGTGGAGTGGGGGCGTGATGCAACACATCCTGACTCCCCCCCCCCACCAAGCCTCCATCATACCGCTTGTCTGACCTGACAGCAAGCAGCGTTGTGACACTCCTGTGGCACTGTGTTTACATGTACCATGCCACAAGAGCACAGAAGAGCTGCGGTGGTGAAAGGTGCACTTCTTTTCTGGCTAAAAAAGGAGCGGCATTTTGCAGAAAAATGCTGGATCGAGGCCATGGCATGAGGTTGCCATGGCCCCAATACTGAGCTGAAAGGGGTGACACAGATCCACCCTTTGGAGTGGTCTGTTTCACCCCTATGTTAGTTTAATGGATCACCATACAGAAAATTATAAAAATTACAGAAAGTATAAAAGAAATAAGAAAAATACAAAATATACAAAAAGTTAATTTAGAAATAGAGACACTAAAAATGTATAATCTCTAAAATTAATATAATATTCACACCAGAAAATCACCACACTCTAAAATACTGTAGCACAACCAAGTCATATTTTAAAATATGACTTGGATGTGCTACAGTACTAAATTAATTTCAACCTGAGTTATCTTCAGTGGTGATTTTTCTATAATAATGAAACAACTGAAAAATATTGGGAAAACAGCAAAAATGCCCTGAGTTGTGTGTTCTAATGTTAATAAGGCCAGAGCACTATACAGCTTCAGCTGCTAAGTCTCAGTGTTTGTAGATAAAATGCCTTCATCTTATGAACTTATGATAACACTTCCTAGTTAAATGAATCCAATTACAGAACATAAAAAGTTCCAGCTTGCCTGATCAATGAGATAGAAGGCTAGCTATCTAAAAGGTTGTCTATTACAGAAAAGTATATTTCACACCACTGACAAAAAATTGGGCTGAAATGTGTTTGAATGTTTCATATTTCTAATATAGTTTGTTTTAGATGCAATACCTTTTAAATGTCTATATGTCTATATATTTTTCAAAAAGTTTAAATTATTATATTCTGTATACATTTGGATTGTCCTGATTTATTGCATGCATTTGGTATCCCAATCTTCTTTGGTGATTCACTGTTTCATGTTGGAATTCCAATCCCAACCTCTTTCTTTGGTCTTTACACTAATTTTATATCTGAATTTAATATAACTTCCACTATCTTGTTTTATTATGAATTTGTTGTACATCTGGTAAGTAACATGTTATTGTAGCAGTGTTCTCCTGTGGCAGAAGTAGAGAACCATTTTGCTGTCAAGGGCTGAATTTACTCAAGGGAATTTACAGAACAAAATGAGGGAAGGCCACTGCTTTTCTCTCTTACTCTTGGCTACACAATCAATCCCTTTTTCTCTCCCTCTCTCCCCCTCCCACCTCTCTGCTAACCATCTTGTCCCCAGTTGCCTTCTTCTCCCTTCACATCCAGCCAGGGTACTAAGGAAGAAAAAGTTTGCTTTCACTGGCTAGATGGCTCCATCCTAAGGAATGTTGGGATTTGTAGTTTTCTGTGGTACCAGAGCTCTTTAACAGAGAAGCCTAAACATCTTAACAAATCTATAAATCCTACATTTCCATAACCTTGAGCCATGGCAGTTAAAGTGTTGCTGAACTTCATTAATTCTGCAGTGTAGATGCAGCTCAAGTCTAGTTTCTCCAATATTAAATTCTATGCAGCATTATCAATTTGGAAACAAAGGTTTCTCTTCCTCCACTTCCACCTTCTCTTTTTGCTGCTGTTGCTGCTACTACTACTACTACTAATAATAATAATACCTATTAGAAAGCTGGGCCAAAACTAAAAAAAAAATGAATTTCAATAGGGAGAAATGTATGCTACTACACTTAGGGAGAAACAATGAAATGCACAGATATAGAATGGGGGACACCTGGCTTGACAACAGTACATGTGAAAGGGATCCAGGAGTCTTAGTAGGCTACAAGTTGAACATGAATGTGATATTGCAGCTAAAAAGGCCAATGTAATTCTAGGCTGCATCAATAGAAGTATCATGCCTAGATCAAGGGAAGTATTAGTACTGTTCAATTCTGCCTTGGTCAGGACTCACTTTGAATACTGCATTCAGTTCTGGGCACCATAATTCAAAAAGGATGTTGATAAATTATCCAGAAGAGGGCAACCAAAATAGTGAAAGGTCTGGAAACCATGCTCTATGAGAAGTGACTTAGGGAGCTGGGTGTGTTTAATTTGGAGAAAAGAAGGTTAAGAGGTAATATGATAGCTCTATATATTTGAAGGACTGTCATGTTGGGATGGGACAAACTTTGTTTTCTGCTGCTCAAGAAACTAGGACCCAGAACAATGGATGCAAGCTACAGGAAAAGAGATTCCACCTCAACATATAGGAGGAACTTCCTGACAGTGAGAGTTGTTCAACAGTGGAAGACACTCCCTTGGAGTGTGGTTGAGTCTCCTTTGGAGGTCTTTAAACAGAGGCTGGATGAGCATTTGTCAAGGGTGCTTTGATGGCAAGGGGTTGGATTGGATATGATTCTATGATTCCATTATTGAAAAATACTGCAAGTACTACACTGTACAAAACATCTGAGTATAATAATATGACAGGAAAGCATATGCAAAGCAAATTTCCCATTAGTATGTCTGTCACTGTCTAATATTTTCAGCTATTTTAAAAAATGCATTCTTTTTCGGTTCTATTGACATCCGCTGCCACAGCTTTAAAAATGATAAAGTTTTGTTTTGATAAGATGTAAATATTCACAGTTTCTTTGTAAGGAATTTGTGTTTGTATGTTTTTTCTGTAATATCAGGGGAAGGATAGGGAAATAAATTCCTGTTGTGGATGTAGCAACGTGTGTTGAGAGCCCCCTTCTGTAGGAAGGGAAAATTTCAAGATAAGCATGGTATTAAATCACAGAGTTTAAAAATGCTTCTCATTAGATGGAGTTTGTCACAAGGCTCTCTCAGGAATGCATGTCTTCCAGTTAAGAACTATGTTTAATGGACATCTAGAAGCTTTATGTACAGAATGTCTTGCCAAATGCAGTGGGTTGATTCCCCCCCAAAAAAGTGCCATTCTGCTATAATTACCTGAATTGTTCCACTGAATGCTACTTCAAGATTGCAGCATACAGGTTTTCACATACTGTTTCATTGGGAGACTGAATTTTTTGATGGCTTAAAGATTCTTGCCAAAGGGACATCTAGACTAACTGAAAAGCTCCAGATTTTGTTCTTTACCTTTCTTATTTTATAAAGTTAAAGGTAGTCCCTTGACATGAATGTCCAGTTGTAATTGACTGTAGGGAGCAGTGCTCATCTTCATTTCGAAGCTGAAGAGCAAGCGTTGTCTGAGGACTGCTCTGGAGGTCATGTGGCCAGCATGACTGTACTGAATGCTGTTACCTTCCCAATGAGAAGTGCTACCTATTTATCTACTTGCATTTGCATGCATTCGAACTGCTAGGTTGGCAGAAGCTGGGACTAGTGACAGAAGCTCCCCCCATCATGCAGCACTTGGGCCTCGAACTGCCAACTGTCTGATCATCAGAACTGGCATCTTAACCACTAAGCCACCACATCCCCATAAAGGTATTCCCCGCTGACAAGGTTGTCATGTCTTGTCCTGCCATGGGGGTGGTGCTCATCTCCATTACTAAGCCGAAGCCGGTGTTGTCAGAGACTACTCTGTGATCATGTGGCCAGCATGATTGCACAGAATGCTGTTTACCTTCCCACCAAAGTGGTACCTATTTATCTACTTGCATTTGCATGCTTTTGAATTGCTAGGTTGGCAGAAGCTGGGACTAGTGACAGGAGCTCACCCCATCATGCAGCACTCAGGCCCAGAGATTGAATTTTTACTGTTGTTGTTGGCTTAAAGATTCTTGCCAAAGGCACATCTAGACTAATTGAAAAGCCATAGATTTTGTTCTTGATCTTTCTTATTTTATACTGGGTGAAAATAAATTGACTTGAGAAGCTGAGAATAAGAAGTATGTGGTTGTACTGGGAGCTGACAGAAAATATTCTGGGATAAACAAACCATATATGGATCTCCCTCCAAAAATCAGAAAGGACAGAAACAAAATCTAGGACTGTCTCATCTTTTTAATCAGTCTGGATGTGCCCATTTTCTAGAAAGACAAAACACATTTTGGGTGCATTCATAAAATTATAGCACTTTAATTCCACTTTAAATGGAATGGCTCCATCCTATGGAATCCTGGGATTTGTAGTCTGCTGAGGGACTTAGAATTCTCTAGTGCAGTGGTTCCTAAGCTTTGGTCCTCCAAATGTTTTGGACTTGAGGTCCCAGAATTCCTGATGGTTGGCCAAACTGTTTTGACCTTTTGGAAGCTGAAGTCCAAAACACCTGCAGAACCAAAGTTTAGGAACCATTGGTCTAGGACATTCCCTTAAGACCCTGGTGGCACAATGGTTAAATACTTGTACTGCAGCCAGTCACTCACAAACCATAAGGTTGTGAGTTCAGTACCAGCCAGGGGCTCAAGTGCGACTCATCCTTCCAAGGTCGCTAAAATGAGTACCCAGCTTGATGGGAGGAATTAGCTTACACTTTATAAACTGCTTAGGGAATGCTTAGGTGCACTGATAAGTGATATAGAAATGTACTTACTATTGCTATATTGTTATCTCTGGCAAAGAAATCTAAGTAGCTCATAAAACTACAAAACCCAGGTTCCATAGAATGGGGCCAGGACAATTAAAGTAATATAAAACTGATACAATTGTGTGATTTGTATATACCTTTTCCCAAAGACCTACACATTTACAGAGTTCAAGGTATTTATTTATTTATTTATTTTAATTTAATTTAATTATTTAATATACTGCCTTTCTCCTAGTGTGGAACCCAAGACAACACAAGAAAATAATTAATTGAAACATGGCAATAAGAATGATAAAGCAATTAAAAGCATGGCATACAAAAGTGAACACCACAATAAAAAGCCACTTTGCAAGTGATTACAAATTAAAAGCCTGCTTTTCTTATGCATGAGATCATACATACATAATTTTAAAACATGAATGGTTAAAGTGCATATTGAAAAATACATACACAGATGCTGTACTCAGTGGGGAAAATATATATAATTAAGTAAATGCATACACCATTGAAAATGTATATGGGAAAATGTGTAGGAACTTTCCATGTGGGAATTAAAAATGAATATTCTCAACAAATGATGGCTAGGATGGAAATGCAGGTGGGATTCAGAAAAACACAACAAATCTGAAACTGAGGAGTTTTCACATACTTCACAGCTTTTTATTGTGGTGAGTGTGCTGTTACGTCTAAACAGCCCTGAAAGTTTTGTTAGAAATCAAGAAATTTGGAATCTTAGGTCTACACTCAAGAAATAAAACCAATAGCCAAATTACTTATAACTCACAATCAATTATAATAGTGTGGAGTAGGCCAAAGGACAAGTAGTTGGAGGGATCCAAGGACAAATGTGTGTGCTCCTCACCCTATAAATATAAATAAATACTGAATAATAGTATAAATAAATACTGAAATCTCTACTAGATGATAAATGAGTGATTGGTTCATCATACACTAGTTAAGGTATCCAGTGCTGCTGTTGACAAATGTCTAGTGCTGTTTCCTCCCATTATGGAATGGGCTAAACTCAGATCTGTAGTGAACAACCTTATATAAAAGATCATCTGGACAGACAATTTCATATATAGATGACCATCACTACACGTTGTTGTTATGTTCTTCAAGTCAATTCTAGCTTACAATTACATGTATTCAGAAAAAGATTGTAATTGCCTTCCTCTAAGGTTGAGACAGTGTGACTTGTCCAAGTACACCCAGTAAGTTTTCATGACCAAGTGGGTATTTGAACCCTGGTCTCCTGGAATCCTAGGTCTACACTCAAGCCATTGCACGACATTGGCTCTCTGCCATCCCAGTATGATGGAGTTACAATCAAGGTGAAGGTCAGTTGTGTGTTACTTTATTTTAGTCAGGTTTTTTAGAAAAGCACCAGTTTTGGGTTACAGCTCCCAGAATCTTCCAGCCAACATGGCCATTGGCTGGGAACTATAGTGCAAAAATAATATTTCCAAACTCTGAATTTATATGTCTGTATATAAAATAAAGACACTGTTCTTTTTTATTCTTACACAACTCCATCCTTCACTTATTCCAGAAGTGGGAATCTTGAGATATTGTTGGAATGAAATTCCTGTCAAGCCTATCCAACATAGTCAATGGTAAGAAATGTTGAGAGTTGCAGTCCAACAACCTTTGGAGGGCTACTTGATTCCCATACCTCCCCAATCCATCAAGATTATGTGAGAAATGTTACAATGTTACTTGTTACATTAATTCTAGACACAGGATTTATTGTTTTGCTTTTTATTGCTTACAAAATCTCAGTTTTGGATTTCTCCTATAACTAATAGGAATACTGAAGACACAATGTTATTAATTAACCAGTATTCTGTCAAAGAATAATCTTGGTCTTATACCTGCTATTGAGAGCTAAAAAAATGTTACCTCCTAAAGCCTGCCTTGCTTAGGTGACTTATCATTGCTTGATATGGCTGACTCAACCTGGAATCCTTTTTTACACTCAGCCCATTGATATTTTAGAATCAACAAGGACTCCATGATTCATGGGCAGCTGCTTTTCCAGGTTTTCTGTGAGCCATGAGAAATCTGAATAAGACAGCTTTATAGACTATGGTGCCTCAGGGTGCTTATCAAAGTGCCTTCTAGGTTTAATATAGGACCCAACAGGAAGCTAGGTGTCCGGCCCTAAGACAGAGCTGTGGCAAGGTCAGCTTGCAAGCCACCAAAAGTGGCTTCCAAAAGTCCTCAATCTCACTTTTAATGATTTTTAATTTTTTCTTTTCATTCAAAATGTCTTCCTGTATACTCTCAGGAGCATGGGGACAATTTTGCCATCCAGCAGGTTGTTTTAGGCTGCAAGGGCTCCCCCCCACACACACACCAAAAATGACTTCCATTTAATTTCCTGCTATGGAAAAAGGCCTCTCCTGGACCTGAAACAGCCTTTTTGAGGGATTCATGGGAAAGGTATTCCCATGTGTTAGAGGATGTGTTAGAATTATTTTTTGTTTTTTTAAAAAAATGGAGCGCTAGGAAGCAGGGGAGAGTAGGTGCCCTCCCCTGCTCTAACAAAAAGTTAAGGATCCAAGGTGGCTCACAAATAAAAACATGTTTTAAAATTTTTGCAATAAAAGTTTTAAAACAATTCAAAACATCAAATAAAAACAATATAAAATTACATGCATTAAAAATAAAAAAACCATAATTACAACACAACACACACACACACACACACACACACACCAAATAATACATACTTCATATAAAAATTAACCACCAGGACTTTTGATATTTAAAGGAGACAAAGAAAAATGAAACTTCCCCCAACCAACAGGCTAGGAACAAACATTCCTATTCAGCTCCAAAAACAGGAAAGTTTGTTGTTGTTGTGTGCCTTCAAGTCACTGCTGAGTTATGGCCCTCTTAAAGTGAAACTGTCTTGGGGTTTTCTTGGGAAGATTTATTCAGATAGGGTTTGTCTTTGACTTCCTATGAAAATGAGTGAGTGCGACTTGCTCAAGGTCATCTAGTAAGTTTCCATGGCCTAGTGGGAATTCCAAACCTAGTTTCCAGAGTCATAGTCCAATGCCCAAATCACTACACCATGCTCCTAATCAGAACTAGCAAATCCCAAATTAGTTAATCCCATAAAGCCACTTTAGTCAAATCAGTGGGCGGGCTGACACTGTAGCCCAATTCAGAGGTCTAATAAGTGTATGCACTCCACATAAGAAGGGAAATGTTCTACTCTCCCTCACCTATCACTACTTTCCTCATGCAAAAGCAACATGTCTGGAGAGAAGAGCATGCCATATAGCCAGAGGCTCACTTTGTAAGCCTAAACTCTTCAGCATTCTGAATCATGTGGAAGGCCTGTCTGGACACAACAGGATATTTTCTTCAGAACATCCTCTTCAAAACACATCCATGAGGAAAGAATAGGCAGAGGGAGCAGGGCTAGATCATTTCCCTGCTTTCATGTGAAGTGCACACACTTACTGGATGCCTGGATAGGGAGTCTGTCTTGCATTCCAGTCAAAGAAAACAAAGAGCACTTAATTCTGCCTACTTTATGTGCCTCTTACCAATCTGGTAAACCATGCTGAAAGCATCACCATCTGCAGCCTAGTGTTGGAGTTCCCATAGGGAACTCTCTATGGGAGTTTCTGAGCATCACTTGCTGGAGAACAACCAAACAAGAGTTCTTGCCCTCATGTCCTGGTTGTCAGCTACCCATAGATATCAAATTGTCCAGTGACGAAACAGAAAACTGTGCTTGATAGACCTTTGGTCTGATCTAGCAAGGCTCTTTGAATGTTATTATGCTTCCCCTATGCACCACATTTTTTCAACAAAACCACTGCGTCAACGATGATTTGATTCTGGCTTAATATCTTGGTTCTACCACACTGCACAATATTAGCTTTATGATTCCACTGTAACTGCTGTGGTTCCATCCTGTGGAATCTGGACCAGATCATACTAGTCTATCATAGGCTTAGCCATAGGCATCTTGGAACAGTAACAGCTTTCCAGGGACTGAGGCAGAGCTCATTGTCCTCCATTGCATGCCAAAGGTGATGATCCTGTTTTCAATTTGTCAGAATTCTTAAACAATTTTCACAACATGGGAATTTTGGAAGTACCCAGGATCTAATTAGCCAGCCATGCTAATTAGACCATGCTGGATGTTGTGGTCTAAAAAAGTAACTTCTCTGAGCTCTTAACCCACTTCATCAGGGCTAAACTTCCAATGGCATTCCAATGGCATTTTTTAAAAATACAATTCTCACAATCCCTTTTCATTGGTGAGGTTAGATGGTGCTAATAGGATTTGTAGGCCATCTCCAATAACAAGCACAATTCCCTGCCTTTGCACTACCCAGTGCTCTTCACTGGAAATGACAGAGATTGAAACTGGGTCCTTCCTCATACAAAGCGTATGCTCTGTTGCTGAACTACAGTCATATCACTTTTTGTAAAAAGTGCTACACCAGTTTTATAGTGAAAATTCATACATATCATGTTACTCATGCTTTTCAAAAGGTACATTTCAACTTGCCGCTTTAATTATGGAGAAAAAGCAATCATACAACCCCAGTTTGCAATGTGCTCCCATTCGGATTAGGGCCCCAAGATTAGTTTCTTGCTGAAAATGCATCTCCTTCTTTATTGATATCTGCCTCCAAAGTTGTTTTTTGCAATAGGTGGTAACTTCAGGGTTGAATATTAGTGTGTAAGAGAGAAACTGGGAGAAAAGAAGAGTTTCCACCAAGATATGGATGCCATGTCTCAACAGAGACAGGGAGCATTTCTGGTTTACTGTCCCATGGCTAATTTTTCATCTTCAAAATAGAGATTACCTCCTTAAGCACTGCCTCAATAACAGCTCAATAAAACCATTTAACACTACACTGTTATAGTGTTGTGTTCCACTTTAATTGCCATCTCAAAATTCTATGGAATCCTAGGATTTGTAGTTTGAGACCCTGGGATTCCATAAGATGTTTCCATGACAGTTATTGTGGAATCACTGTGCTGTAACTGTTCTGTGTGAAAGGACACAAGATGCAGACCTATGATTCTACTATGTCACTTTTCTTCCCTTGTCTGATGAAGAATCAATGGGTTTGGACAGCTGGTATGATGAATTTAATACTTTGAGGTTGGTACAATAAAGGTATGACCACAATGTGTAGCTTGGATGTTGGTTTTTGATCAACACAGCCACCCCTGCATTTTTTAAAAGTACTCTTTTCCAAAAAGCAAGTACTGCCTAAAGCAAAAATATCTAAGTACTGTTTGGCTCTAGACAGGAGAAACAGAAGATACAGTGGAGGAAAGATGAAAACAGTCTCCATGCAGTAGAAACATGAGGAAATATTCCTGTAACAGTGGGCTGAAGGTAATCGTCAGAAAAATAAACTTGCCACTAGGGTGTGCTACAAGATAACTTTTTCACTTAAAATATGTTTACCCAGCTTATTTGTAACATTGTGCTTTCTCATAAGCCAGCTCCTTCTTGAATTTTGAAGTATCTCAGAACCACCATCTCTGGGTTTTCCAGCACCAAAATGGAGATAACATCTACACCCTTAGCCAGATGGTACACCAACAACATCTTTCTTCTCTTTCTCCTGACCCAGCAACAGATACAACACTTCATATCTACCTCCTAGACAGTTGCATTTCCTGTTGAAGAAGACAGATTTCTTATGTACTACTGCAACAATTCCACACGTTTATGCCTCCAACCAAATATGCCATAATAGGTATCCTGGAGGATAGACACGAGCCAAGTGGAGCCATACAGATTTCCCACCCAGGTCAACCCCTTGCATTATGGATGAATGATGTTTTATTCTGAATTAACCTATCATTCAACAGTAGCTCCACTAAGCTAGAAGGTTGGCGGTGTCGCTACATAGATCTTGAGGAAGTAGGAAATGATTCAGAATCACTTTTGAACAGTAACTTTCTAGTTTTGATACAGTTTCATTTTATCTCACACAATAATGGTTTTGGAGTCAGCTACCTCCCCAAAATCCAGAGCCCTGATAAAGTGTACCCCCAATACACATTTAATCCTTTCCTACATATTTACTTTTACTGCCTTCATAATGCCATGTTTTCTGAATAAACAAAAATATAAGTATTATTCTTTGTGGAAGTCTGCCTCGCATTTTGAGAGACACGTTGTATAATAAAGCATTGTTTGAATGTCACCAGCAGATGGCAGCTGTGTACTAGCCAAGATGTTCAAACTGTTACTTAATATTTCATCAGAAATCCAAGGTTGCACAAGAAGAATCTAATAACTAATATCTGAACAATTTGATATCTCTGAACAGACAGCATTGTGATAGTTGCTTATTGCTTCTTATAGAAACAATTATATAGCTCATCTTTTTTTTAATTATTATTTAGTATTCAACTATTTAAAAAAGAAACATCTGATAGTAAATGGTAGCAAAGAGCAAGAACTGAGGAAGAAATTCAAAATTTTACCAAAATAATTTTAATACAGGAACACAGGAGCGTGTGCTAGATCAGACCAATGGACCATCTAGCACACTTTTTCCTATCTCCAATGCCTATGGGAAGCATGCCTGGTGGACATGGGTGCATTTGCATCCCACTTCATGTTCCTCAACAGAAATATATTGCCTCCAAATGTGAAGGCAATATAAAGCCATTAATGACTATCAGACAATTCTAAACCTCATTAATTTCTTTAGTCTTCTTTTAATACGGATGGCTCAGTAAAAACGTCAAGCTGGCATATTGTTAAGGTGAAAAAGGCAAACTCTATATTGCAAATCATGAGGAAAGAAGCGTAAAATGCAACCTTCATGCCTTTATACAAATCTGTGGGTTGGCCCCACATGGAATACCAAGTATAGTTTGAATCACCACACCTTAAAAGGAGTAATAGAGCTAGAGAAGTGCTGAAAAGAACCAGCAGTATGAACAAGGGGCTGGACCAGCATTCCTAAGAGGAAAGGGTACATTGGGATAAAATTTATGAAAGGCTAGGAAGAGAGGATGTGATCATGGATGTGTATAAAATTATGTTTGGTGTGAAGGACACAGATAGCAAGAAGGTTCTTCCAGTACTACCAAAATGATGTTATCCCATGTGTCTGAATGGTGAGAGATTGAGGATAGATAGAAGGAAACATAACATAAATGGTATACATATTATAAGTATTATAATAATATATGGTAAAGAACTGTTGAAATCCTGTTGATTAATCCCAACTAGAGGAAGCCCATTCAATCAATTGTTGAATTGTAACTCAACAAATAATTAATCCCACTGATTCAATAGGTATACTCTAATAAGGATTAGCAATGGAATTCAGACCTATATATATAATGCAAATATAATTATTATGAAAGGCCAACTGTGAATGGCAGAAACTGTTTCTCTCTACTTAAAGTGGAAAAATCATGTGGATGCATTTCATTTTCTTTGTTTTTATACTATACTTTTTTTCCCTAGTCCTGGAATCTTAATTTACCAAGATATGGGCAAAAAACTACCAACTTGAAAGTGATTCCAGGAGACAAGAGCCGGTGTTTACGTTAACATTCAGTGCTGGTTGAATTTGAGATCTTCCTATTTCCCACCTGTTATAGCCCTATGTGGAATCAGAAATTGGCTCCAGAGCATTTCCAGTCCTATCAGATTCCAGAACAAGGTTTGAAGATGCATAGAAGCTGCAGAAGAGTGAAGGAATCAGTGATAGAGATGGAATCAGGAGAATCCAACAGAGGTCCACTCCAGTACTCCAGTTTTCTTTCTTTCTGTAGATGCTTAAAGTATTAGGGACTGTTAAGGAATTTGCTTCATATTTCAGATCACCCTGTCATGATCTGCATTGAACAAGAATATACAGGCCAAAACACAGTTCGATATTGGATTTCACACTTTTTCAAACTTTCACAATCTAGCCTTGTTATAAGTGGTCCAGGGGCTGCTCTTAAGGGAGCTTAGGAATTGCTGTTGTACCACTTGCCATGCTCAGGATGGGCCATGTTTAAGATCAGTCCATAAACATCCCTGTGAATGAAGGGGTCTTAAGGTGTTGGTTCTTGTATGTCTTGTAACGATATTGTCCAGGGGCACAAGTACCATTCATTAAAATTGAATTATAATCGATATGCAAATGCTTTCAAGCAGCTTGCAACTTTAATATCAGTGGGGCAGTGAATCTGGTCTGGCTTTTAATCTGAACTTTATATGAACTAACCAAGGAGCTAAGTCTTATCCCCAAGATAGAACCAGCACTTTGGATAGTTCCTTTAAAGTTAGGCTAAAGCTGAGAATGGATCCACAGCTCCATTGACATGGAAGTGATCAGCTGACACTGCCTGCTTTTCAGAATCAGGCTGTGCTTCCAGACAGACATTGTTATACTTCTGGAAACACAAACAAAGCCACCCAATGGATTGTTATTCACAGGGCTTGGGAAATGTAACTTTCTGTACTGCAACATCCAGAATGGCCATGGATCATCTTGACTGTAGGATTCTATAAAGTGTAGTCCAAAAAAAGGTGAGGGGGGGCATTTCCAAGCTCTATTTATTCAAATAAAAGTACCAGCAGATTCAAAGGGATCTTACACTCATGTAAGTGTGAGTATGATTGGAACTTAAGGTTTTGACAAAGGACAGATTTTTACCATGGTAAAATTACATAAAGGAAGGTCTCATGGAGAGCATAAGTTGGCACTGGACTGCTGATTTTGATCAGAGAAATCCCAGAAAGTGGATATCACAAATACATGTTCTGTTACATGGAGGGGACACTCTGCTGGGGTCAATTTAGCATTCATATTATTAGTTTCCTTTTAAAATGACTGTAGCTTAAAAGCTAGATTTTTGTAAAAGTCTCCATTATTTTTCATGCCTTGATTTCCTGCTAACACAGGAGTTCTTACCATTTCTGGTAGGCATAGTGATTTATCAGCAAGGTACCATGTCAAGCTTGAGGGGGACTTCATTGCATTTCTATAGATATTATTAATGGACCAAGAGTTAGGATTAGTTAAAGCTAGATAATTACTAATGAAGCCTGAACCAAGATGCTAATATTGGTTTGATGCCAGTTTTATATGTGCCACTTGCTGAAATGGAAGACACATGCTGACATCAAGAGAAATTTTAAAAGGAAAGTAAGACACCAAAATCCTAGATTTGTTGTGATTCAAGAAAGGGTTTGCTAATAAGCCTTCTGCTAGTTTTAAAGGTGAAAGGACAAGGCCAAATTTAACAATTTTGATTGTTTTTCAAGCTGTTGTGAAAAGGTCAAAATGCATGAAGAAAACCCAGATCTACCCCATGCAATATGATTCACTCATCAAAAATTCATCTATGACCTATTGGAACATTAATAATAAAAGAAATTGTTCGAAGGATCATGCCTCCACAGAGCTCCAGGTTAGCACTTGTTTCATGATGTAATGAATTGATGCTCATCATTGATTTTCACAGACAGAGAGTACCTTTACAAAACCAGTTTGGTATTGTGGTCTGAATGTTAGACTAGCTCTCAGGGAGACCAGGATTCAAATTTCCATTCAGCCATAGAACCCCAGTGGGTGACCCTAGGCAAGTTGCACTCTCTCAGAGCAAAACAATGGCAAGCCCTCTCTGAACAAATCATGCCAAAAAAAGCCCATGATAGGGTTGCCTTAGGGCTGTTCAAATTCAGAAATGACTTGAAGGCACACAACAACAACAACAACAACAACAACAACAACAGAACTGTAGAATATTATATAAAGCTAAGAATAAGGATGAGGGGGAAAAATTACTAGCAGAAAGTAGCAAGGAATGATTACTGATGAAAGTCAAGGAAAAAAGTAGGGTTACTGTTGCATATTGAGAAATAAAAATAATAATAGTAGAAGATTTATCTAATATTGAAATGGGTGATAAAGACATTGAAATTGTTTTTTTTTTTTAAAAAGTATCTTGAGTCAGCCATAAATCAAAATGGAAACTGTTGTTAAGAAAACTGAAGAAGATTAGGACTTCATCTATGCCACAGTAATTCTAATTTGTGTGCATGATTGTGAAAGCTGGATATCAAAGAAATCTGCAGGAAGACAATCAACTCTTCTAAACTGTGTTCCTGGATGAGAGTTCTACAGATATTATAGACTGCCAAAAAGAAAAAAAAATGAATAAGTCTGAAGTCATTCAAGGAAAAAAAGGGGTGGGGCAAAGTAACCAAGGAATTGCTGACATAGCAAATATAAAAGTTCTAGGTATCAGTGAAACACAGTGAAAGACAGCTTTCACTAGGGTTGGTGTTACCCAGTGTGGTAACTCAAGGTGTCTCTCTCTCTCACACACACCCCATTGACTTCTTCCCATATCACGCCTGTTATGATAAGACTCAACCACCCAACTTCTTTACTCAGTTGGCCCAATGGGTCTTTTTGATCCCACTGCTGCCACAAATTATGTGAAGATGATGGCCACTATCCTACCAATTCTTCACTGAGAGACTTGAACCTGGGAGTCTCTTAAGTGTCTCTTGCACTATAACTCTGTTTAGATGCCAGCACTCTGGATTTCAAAATTTTCTCCAGCTTGGCACCAACTATTCTTTGACAGCCACACACCCAGTCTCTAATGTGTCCAAAACCTACAATACTCTTCTCAATGTTGGTAGTGTTTTTAGTGTGCTTCTGAAATCACTTCAGACAGTTGCCTGTTGAAACAAAGGAATTCAATTATTTATAAGTCAGGCTGAATACAGTATCTCTTTTAATTGAGGGTGATCACAATAGATAAGGTGTATAAATACTTTATTAGTTACGCAGTTTAGCTTGTTTTTTTAATTGTTTCTCTATACCTTTATATATGTTGAGACATTGAGCCTTCTCTGTCAGAGAGCTCTTGTGCCACAATAAACTACAGTTCCCATGATTCCTTAGCCCTGAGCCAGGACAGTAAAAGTGGCTTCAAGCTACATTATTTCTGGCAGTCTGTAAAGGCCCTAAGTTCTCACAATACCTTTATTAAACTTTTGTATCTTATAACCATCCTGGTTACATGGTTATAAGACTACATTCCACTAGTCAACAAACACTATGGCTCCTGCAGGACAGTACAACAATTTAATTAAGGTCACTCTTTGTCTCTTTCTTGGGTACCTAAAACCCTTTCTAACTGTCCCTCACAGCAGCCTAACCTAGCCTCAATGGTTCACCCCTTCACCCCTCAGGGCACACTAGACATCAGCCCTTTCAAACCTGCTCATCTCTCTTATATACTCACTCCTGGGAGCAGCCCCCACCTTTTCCTGGCTTCACTCCCATTGGCTAGTTCTATGTCTGCCTATGTCTCCACAACACCATACAGTCTTCTTCTTTTTTTGTACTACTGTTAGTCATAAATTATCATTCCCATATATATCTGAATGTAATGGCAATAGTTGTGACATAAATATCCAGCAAAATTAAAATTATACTTTTAAATGATAAAATCATATACATAGTCTAAATGTATTTACATGTACATAGTTTCATGTGGTTAAAGTAAAAATTTGGTAATATATGTTTTTTTAAAGGAAATGTTATTTTAAAAATATTTTTATTCAGTTATCAAGTATCCAATAACAAAGGAAAGGCACACAAAATAAAAGAATAGTTCATAAAGCAGTTTTTGCTTACACATTTATGAACTCTTGTGTCTTTCTAATTTCCATTCATCAATATAATTTCCTTTTCTCTTTTAATCTCAAAACCCTCTCTTCAATTTGTATTTTATCTTTGCGGTTTGGTTTACAATTGAGCATATATTACAGTTAATATTCTTCCTTAACTTAATACAATTTCTTGGTTCAATTCAATTCTTATTCCAGTCTGTTTCTAAAATTTGTAAGGCCATACATCCTTCAAATAATCATTGATACACCTTTTAAAACTTCTACTGTTACTCTTTTCATGTGATATTGTAGAGAAGTCTTTATCTTTCTTATACTTATTAGTCAATCTAGGCTTGCACATTTCTTTACTGATTTATTTAATAGACACATTATTATTAGTCTTTGGACTGTGCTTTATGTTTAGAATATATATTAGTCCAGTTTCAATTTTGTCACTTAGTTACCAAATCTATGTTTACGTTATTGGCCATTTCATTTTAGAAAAGTTTAGTAGTAATTTCCAGTCTTTAAAGAAAATTGTAAAAGAATGGTGTGTGTGTGTGTGTGTGTGTGTGTGTGTGTGTGTGTGTGTATATATATATATATATATATATATACACACACACAATTTATTTTTTAAAAAAGCTGAGGCCCCTCCTTTCTCCTCCCATTGTGTCTCACCCCATTCACATCATGTCTTCAGCA
Source organism: Phrynosoma platyrhinos (assembly GCA_020142125.1). Lineage (NCBI taxonomy): Eukaryota > Metazoa > Chordata > Lepidosauria > Squamata > Phrynosomatidae > Phrynosoma > Phrynosoma platyrhinos. Next base: position 52,813,149 of record CM034706.1, on the reverse strand, counting down.
TTTTAAAGGGGCACAGATAAATACCACAGCCCATTTCTGCCACAAAGCAGATGTTTCATGGGCAGTGGTGTCACCCCCTCTTAGGGTGTCAGCTGGTGCCATCCACACACCCCTCATTCCCTAGTAACACCCCTGCCCCCTGCTAGGTGTGATTGTTAATGTCTCACTCTGTATTGCTAGAAATTTGGGGAGAGAGGAAGATTTCATGAAGGGGCAGAATTCTTGTTTGGAGGACCAATGCCCTTTTTCCCCACTCATCCATAGGTACATCCCCATTTTCTTTCTTTTTACCCATCATTACCGCATCCATGACCATTTTACTTTTCCTCCTGCTGCTTCTGTGCCACTGGGATCATCTACTCTGAGGCAGTCATGCTACCCAGCAGGATTGTGGACTTGCTCTTCACTCTCAAGCTCTTTGTATGTTAAAGGTTCTATTTTATCTTCCTTCAATGCACATTCACAAAAATTAACAACATTAAGATTTTGCCCAAGACAGGCTTTTTTCATGGTTGAATAAAGAGTACTAGGATAGAGGAAATGATAATTAGCAATGACACAAATAGGTGGTGCTTCATATTTATTGGTTCTAGCAGATGTCATGAAATAAACAGAATATATTTCCATATGTCAGAATAGGAACTTGGAATAAGTACTTTATCATTTCCTTATGGTTGCATAAATGAAGCAAACACAAAGGTCAAAGGAAATTATCTAACTGAAATGACTAAATGCATGGTCAATGGTTTTGTATTAAAAATTAATTTTTTAAAAATGTCTTGATATATGGATTTAATTTTCTTTGTGCTACACCAGATATTTTATAAATGAATTAGTGCAAGACATCCAGATGTAGCCAAGCCAGTAGGTGAGGAAGCAAGTTTTCAGGCTTTCAAATAATTTATATGGGTCTCTATAATGGACGGATGTTAATAAAAGAAAATAAAAAACTGAAGATATTTCAACAAGACACAAGAGTGTGACAGGAGTATAGGATGTGACCAGAGTATAGATGATGGTATGGTCCATTGAAAAATTGGGAGCAGAAGATGTTTTGAATGAAAAGCACATCTAGCAAGTGCAATGGGAGACATCATCAAAGAATCAAAGATTGCACACAGGCTTTTTCCATGTTCATTTCAGATACTGCCATTGTAATAATCCCAGCTTTCTTCTTGTAATAAGCTAACACTAGTCTCAACCCTCTCTAACATCATTCAGGGCAACCCCATGCCATGGCCCTGATTCTCCCTTTTGCCTTCCCAAAAAGAGTGGCAAAATACAGCTCCTTTTAGGAGCAGCAAAAGGCCACCCTAAGAGCCAGCACTGTGGCTCTTCAGTGCCCTTTCAGTGCAGCATGTTTAAACGCTGCGCCGGGAGAGCGTCCTGATGCCATGCTCCGTGCATACGGCCACACGGCATCAGGACAGTGTCGGGGTGGGGTTGGGGTGGCCAGCGTGCAGCTGCCCCACCGCAACTCTATCCCCAGGCTGACCCTTTGGGCCCGTCTGCAATGGCCCCTTGTTAATTCTTTATATAACTGCAGTGAGACTCAGTGAATGTGTGAGTTAATGAAGATAGTGGGTTGGATTGTTATACTACAAATGGTGAATGTTGAGAGGAGTTGTGAGGAGAGTTTGTACGTATTTGAAAACATTATTATTAGAATTTATGATAAAGAACCTCCAAGGACTTGGAAGAATATCAACAGTGTCTGTAAGTTTATGGTCATTGCATTGCCAGTACTTAAACTGAACTGGTGCTTCCATACTCTGCTACTATTAGCTACTTCTGAGAGTTTTTACCTCAAACAGTGCTGTAAGTTGGCATCTCTGGTGGGCCTAGACATTTTGTTTTTGTTACTGCACATCACCGAGACATAGAAGGAGCAACAAAATAGACAAAAAAAAGTTTCAACTTTAGTAGTTCATTCAAATGAAATTGGACCCTAAGTAAAAGTATTAGCACACCTGTATTGCAATTCTGTATGGTTTAGGTTTTTTGAGAGAAAGTCCCTCATGTATCCACATTGCCTGGAAGCCATCACACATGTAGCCTTGGGCACTGGATGCCTGAAGCAGTGGGACAAGGTAAAGTAGTATTTTTGTGGAGGATGGAGAGGAAAACTAGAAATTCTGAATATTTCCTCCCTCTCCCTCCAGATGTGTGAAAACCAACTGTGCCACCCCCATTCAGATGTAACTTTTCCTACCTCTCTAGGAAGCTGGGCTCTGTTCTTTTAACTTTGGAGAACTAAGAGGTAGATGACTCTCCTCCCTGTCAAGCAATTGAGTGCACAGACAAAATCTTTGGAAGCTTTCCTCACTTTGCAGAGAAAAACACTTGGCGACCTTGGAGCTGTCTGGCTGTTTTGGAATGCATTCCTCCCTGCTTCTGATGAAACAGACTGAAGCCAGGTTCACTCCAAAGAGGCACTTTTATGCTTTAGTTGCAACATGTACAAAATTATATACACTCACCACTGGCCAATGACAACCCACACCAACCAACAACTGTGGTCTCTATTTTTTATAGACACTTGCCATGAGGCCTCTAAGTCCAGCCTCTCCCTGTGACTTCTTCCTGTGTCAATTGAATTGTTGTCCCCCAAACATGATGACATAATGTGTTTACACTTGGTCTACATGCTCTCTGGCACATCCTGACCTTGGACACTGCTAAGATGTTTTGAGTCCCAGCTGCAAACAACTTTCCCAGCTAGTAAGCTGTAAAGTGACCTGTAGTATCCTTTGTCACTTTGTCCACATCTGGACATTTAAACTCAGGTTACAAATCCCAACACTCCCCTCCCCTCCCCACTCCATGTGTGGCAAACCTTGAATTTGTCTGTCTTTTCCCTGAAAAAAGCAAAGGACTGGCTGTGAGGAAATAATGTTTGCTTTGCACCCACTTTCCCCCTCTAACCCCAAATCGCCCATTGCCTCCTAGCTTCACATCCAACCTGAGGAAGAACTCTGTGAATCTTGTAAGCTTGCTCCCTCCTTTGCCACATATTCCTTGATTCCAAGATACAGCCATGGTCAGTCTTAGCCACTCAACCTTTGGACTGTACATAAACACATGTCTGTACACACACTTTTTTGTTTTTCAGTTTATGGACTTGTGAGAGAGAGGTTATGACCTTGGAAGGTCACTCAGAGGTGGGTTCTCAGCATCTTTGTCAATTGCTTTGCTTCCCAGCAGCTGCGGTAGTAAGCAAGGGCCACTGACATCACAGAGCAGAGCTGAAAGCGTGCTTAGGTGTTCACTATCTATTTGTTCAGCATGCAGTTCCCTAGACTCTATGGGCTCTTTCTTTCTTTCCTTCATGGACCCCTTGTGAGAACATTGTGGGGCCCCTGGGGGTCCATGGCCCACAGATTAAGAACTGCTATTCTATAACTCTTCGAATCAGTATGCAATTTTGTTATTCATTGCTAGTACTTAAGAAGAATGCATAAAAGCAATATAACAAATGAGTATAGAATAATCTCCCGGGGGTGGGAACACTACTTCCTTTGCAATGTCACATGTAAAGATTAATGTACTCTGAAGCATGAAGAGTAACACTAAAAGTTATGGCTTTATGCAGAGTTCTAGAACTGCCCTCAAGGCTATCATTATACTTTTTCTTGATAGATGACATTTATCTCTTTCAGTCAGGATAATCCATAAAGCTTAGACAGAAGTCATTCATTTCTATTCTTACCATACCATTTTTTATTTTTTTCCATTCTTGATGTTAGCATTTCTTTGATACAGAACTAAGAAAAGTGGGCCAGCCTAGTGTGTGTACGTGGGAAGGGAGATTAAAGAATTAAAGAAACAGAAAAAAGAGAAAAATCACCAGTGGGATAAATGGAAGGGGGAACAAAACCAAATCATAGAAGGATCCTTTTAAAATGGTGTCATTCAGGAATGTTCCAGACAGAACAGAAAAGAAATAATATGAAATTGGTAAATAGGTTTCTGCTCACTAAAAACTCACTAACTAGATGGGACAAATGGCAGAACTGTTATGGCAGAAATTACTCATTGTTTCCTTTGAGAAGAAAATTAGTGAAAATTTACATTGCTAATATGGACACGTTGGCTCACCTACTGTCTGTTTCTTATATAATGTTATGCTCAGGTATGTCTGTGACATTAAGAAAGTGATAATTAGAGGGCATGAGAGAGAAAATGTCTTTAAGGTAAAGTCAGAGGACCTTATTGCTCCGCTCAAATAACCCAGCTTAGCTCTTCTGAATTGAAGTCTAATTTGGGAGGCAGCCAGGTCCTATCACAAGGATTTTGCCATCAAAGCTGGTGGGTGAGTCCAGCCCAACTGCAGCCTGGGTGCCCAGCACACTTTGGCAGCCTCATTTCAAAATCAAGAGTTTTCTGACTCAAAAAAATGGCTGCCAAAGTGCACCAGGGATCCTGGCTGCAGCTAGGCTGGACTCACTCGGCAGCTTTGGCAGCAAAATCCTTGTGATAGGACCCAGCTGCCTCCCAAATCAGACTTCAATTCAAAAGAGGTAAACCAGGTATTTGAGCAGTGTGATAATCTCCAGAGTTTGAGAATGGTACTGTTTTGCACTAGAACTTCTAGAATTTCTCAGGCAGAATAAACAGTTACTGTGTTTCTAGGGTAGTCCAAAATAGTAATTTTCCCAAGCTCATTTTCAAATTCTGGCTAAGATGTATGGCAGTGCCATTCAACTATGTCAGATTTCATGTCTGAACTAGCAAATACTGTTTGAATAATTATTCATACAAGGGGGTATCATAAAGTAATAATTATCACCTGGAAGTTATGAGGTATTGATGAAATTTTGTCAGTGTCATTACTGGCCCCTATGTGCATGATGGTGAGAAAATCAGCTCATTATGTCTTTTATTTTTGTTACAGGTTGTGCCAGAAAGTGTAAGATGAAGAAGTCTGAGGGGGTATTGTTAGTAATAATTATCACCCAGAAGTTATTATGGTATATTGATGAAATTTTGTCAGTGTCATCATTGGTCCCTAAGTGCATGATGTGGAGAAAATCAGCTCATTGTGTCCTTTATTTTTGTTACAGGTTGTGCCAGAAGTGACTAAAGTGTAAGATGGAAATGTACAAGGGAGTATCATAAAGTAGTAATTATCACCCGGAAGTTATTATGGTATATTGATGAAATTTTGTCAGTGTCATCATCACCAAGTGACTTTTTCTTTTCCCAAAAAATGAAAAATCTGTTGCAGGGTCACCGATTTGACAACACAGATGATATCATTCATGAACTGAAAGAGTGGTTTAAGGTGTAGTCTGCAGACTTTTACAATAACAGTATTCGAAGGGTCAAGAAATGCTGGGAAAAGTGTGTAAATCTGGATGGTGACTACGTAGAGATAACTTAACAACTAAAAATCAAAGCAAACTTTTTGTCAAATTTTTTTAAAGGTGATAATTAAAACTTTACAATACCCCCTCATAAGTAACAATATAACTCCAAAGAATTTGTAGTTGTTTGTTTTTATTAAAGATTTTCAAAGAATGCAAAACAATAGATTTAATGAAGGAAAAATAAAATAGCAAAACATGAATGTCATTTTAATAATAATAATAATAACAATAATAAATTTTATTTATATTTTCCACCTCTCCCTATGGATCAAGGTGGGATTACACAATAAAATGAATACAATGTACAAAATATAAACAATAAAGTAATAAAAATCTGAACAATAATAATAGATTAAGAGAATAGAATACAATATAATAAAATAAATGAAAATAAAATAAAATAGGATAAAATAAAATAAAATAAAATAGCTGATCATTGTCAGAGTCTAAAAAATCTAGAAGATCAGATGGATAGGCCCACTGGAAGAGCTCCATCTTAAGTGCCTTCTTGAAGGCTTCTAGAGTAGTAATAAGATGGATCTCCTCTGGCAGGCTGCCCACAACTTGGGAGCTGCGACCATAAACAATTTTTGGGAAGTCGTGGTAAGTCTAGTTTTATGGTGTCCTAATAACTTCTTCCCAGATGTTCTGAGAGTGCAGGATGAATTATGTGGGGAGAGGCGTTCCTTCAAGTAACTCGAGCCCAAGCCATGTAGGGCTTTAAAGGTAATAACCAACACTTTGTACTGCACCCAGAAGCTAATTGGCAGCCAATGAAGAGATTTTAATACAAGTGTTATATGGTCCGACCTAGATGTTCCGGTGACCAATCTGGCTGCTGATTTTGAACCAATTGGAGCTTCTGAACCTGGTAAAGAGGTAGCCCCATGTAAAGCGCATTACAGAAATCCAAATGAGAGATTACCAGGGCATGTACTATTGCTTCAAGGTCCTTTCGGTCCAGGTAGGGACGCAGTTGGTGGATCAACAGAAGTTGATACCAAGCACTCCTGGCCATCGCATCCACTTGAGATGACAACTGTGAAGATAAATCCAGGAGTACTCCCAAACTGTGTACTTTGTCCTTTAGGGGAAGTGTGACTCCATCCAGGACTGGATGGCAAAGCTCCTTTCCAGGACTTGGGGTACCTATCACGAGTACCTCTGTTTTCTCTGGATTCAGCTTGAGTTTGTTTTCCCTCATCCAGCCCATTACTAATTCAAGACAGGCATCAAGAGGAGTAATACCATCCTTAGTCACTGCAGCAGACAGAGACATAGAGAAGTAAAGTTGGGTGTCATCAGTGTACTGATAACATCACGCTTCCAGATGATGTCTCCCAGTGGCTTCAAGTAAATGTTAAACAGCATGGGGGATAAAATGGCATTCTGAGGGATGCCAGATGTCAGTTCTCTTTTCAAAGAGCCGCTATCCCC
>CM034706.1:52778831-52789379 GCA_020142125.1 Phrynosoma platyrhinos | reverse complement strand
CACGGGCATGCATGGGGGTGCGCCCCATTGATTTTAATGGAGGTAGCCCCTCTGTGAATATGCAAAACTGCGGACCTCAAGTCCTCAAGAATGGAGGGGCAACTATAGAGTCAGCACCTTAAATGCAATTGTTTGATGACTTGTCTGCAGGGACAGGGAAATCTACTATAATAATCAATGAAGAGAAATAGAAGATGACAATAAAAAAGGAAGAATAAGAAATCTTTTTAACAAGAACTGAGGAATCAAAGGGAAATTAAAGCCAATAGTGGGGATGCTCTATGTCCAACAGGGGGGCACATTACGTGATTTACATAATTTTAAAATAGATGATGAAGACATTGAAATAGTCAATTTTCCACAAATTGGCACAGTCATTAATCAGAATGGAGAGTACAGTCAACAAATCAGAAGACAACTAGGATTTGGAAAGGCAGCCATGACAAAAAAAAGATAAGATCCTCCAGTATAAAGGAATATAATTAAATAGCAAGGTCACAATAATTGAGATAATAATATTTCCCATTTCCGTGTATGGTTGCAAAAGTGGACAGTGAAGAAAGCTGATAAGAAGAAAATAAGCTCATTTGAATTGTGGTACTGGAGAAGAGTTCTATGGATACTGTGGATTGCTAAAACAAACAAACCTATGGGACCTAGAGTGAATCAAACCTGAACTCTCTCTAGAAGCCAGCGTGACTAACCTGAGACTGCCATATTTGGACATGCTATGAGAATACATGAATCACTAGAAAAGACAATAATATTTGGTAAGGTAGAAGGCAGTAGAAAAAGTGGAAGACCTCATTCCAGCAGCCATGAGTCTGCAAACCTGTTGATAGTAGATGACTTGGGAGGTCTCCCATTCATAAGGTCACCATAAGTGAAAGTCAACTTGAAGGCAATTAATGAAACTTACAACCAGGAATGAGAGTATGCAAAAAATAAACATAATGTTTCAGTTTATTTGCCCTCATCCAGTCCATTACTGACAATAGACACTTGTTCAATACCAAGACACCCTCCTTAGAATCAGATGGATTCCCAGCATACAGGTGACACTACACTTGAAAACTCTGGATGTGTGAGCTGCCTGGGGTCCTACTCTGAGAGAAAGACAGCATATAAATTAAATAAATAAAAATATTATTTATTTATTTATAATATTTCAACCTTATATCAAAAAGAACACAGGACAGCTTACAAATAACATTAAAAGAACAGGTTAAACAGTTAAAACAAAACAAAAACATAAATAAGGTAAAAAGATATTAAACATAATAATGAGTTAAAACAGATTTAAAAGATTTTAAAACTATATACATTAGTATTTGAGATAAATTAATGAGGCCTAAAGACCATGATGAACAGGCAAGTTTTCACTGATGCCCAAATGAAAGCAGTGTTGGCACCAATTAGGCCTCCATGGGGAGAGAATTCTACAATTAGAGTGCCAGGGGTGGCATACTATTTCTTAGAAACACATTTGCTTCTTCCTTCCCTCATACAGGATTAGTTCAGCTGTCAGGCAAAATTCTTTCTTGAGTTTTAGGTTGGGTTTACCTTCTTTATTAGTAATTCTATTAACACAAGCTGAAACTGTATAGGTTTATTAGTTGCTGCTCTTCATCGTATGAATAATCTTTTTAGCAGAAGAAGAAAGAAAAGGCATTGTAAATACCCTTAGACTCAGTGGGATGACAGCAATTTTGCAAATTCATGACATTTTTTCCTATGTATGTATGCATGCATGCATGCATGCATTTAATTTATATGCTGCCTTCCCATCAGAATTTTTGATTCAGTTAAGCTCATTAAGCTGAGAGAGATATTGCAGGGTTAAGTGTGTGTCAATTATTTATGTGTTTGTTTGTTTGCATGTTTCACCCAGCCTCCTATGGTCTGCATTGTAACAAAAATGTATCTGCAAACATTGTCTTTTTAGAACTAGTCAGAGGAAACTGAACCAGCAAAATTTCTGAGAACAGCTCAACTTAAACTCACATCCTTCTTATTGCCTGGCCCAATTTTCATGTCAAAATGAAAGAGAACTTTCCCTTGGAGAAATCAAATACTATTTTATTCCTGGCTCTCATGTAGAAAAGACAAGTCATTGTTCCTGACATATCATTCTTAAAGAGTACATTAAGCTATAATTTAGGCTTGCAGCCATCCTTTAATACTTTTGAAAAATGACAGTGTTTCAAATATGTGACATTTTTCAGGAATTCTTAGGGTTGAACTCAGGACTTGATTATTTTATACTCTGACAAGACATGGTTGTAGTCAAGAGTATTACAAGCAAAGTACATCTCTCTCAGAAAAATGTATCCAACATTCCTAAGTGATTTTTTTTCCCTAAAGCCCCCTGTCAAGAGATAAATCATTGGCCAACAGTGGTTCAGACCTTCTGGAACTGCATTTTAATTGTTTTTAATAAGCCAAAAGAAAAAGAAGGGAAATAGATTAAGGGGCTGTACAGACCGGCCAAAAGGGCTGGCGTCAGAGTGGAGTGGGGCTGTGGAGACCGCATGCCCCAACTCCACCCCCAAGCTGCCATCATGCCACCCACCCAACCAGATGGCAGGCAGTATTGGGATGCTCCTGCAGCACAGCAACTACGTGCCATGCACACAGGATTGAAGAAGAGCCACAGAGGCAGAGAAAGGGGCACCTTTTTCTGGTGCAAAAAGGAGCAGCATTTTGCCGTTTCTTTTGTGTCAGAAAAACACCAGACTGGGGCCATGGCATGTGGTTGCCACAGCCCCAATCTGATTATCAAAGGGGTGGCGTTTTGCTCCTAAATCAGTTTCTCAAAGAATCAGAGCACACAGAAAAACCAAAATAACAGCAATTTGATGAACTCATCAAGTAGATACCCTGATGTTATTGCTATTATGTGCCTTCAAGTTGATTTATGATGATTTATCCTAGAGTTTGGGTTTTTTTTTTTTTTGCAAGATTTGTTTTTAGAGAGGTTTGCCATTGCTTCCAGTAAGGCTGAGAGTGTGTGACTTGACTGAGTAGGTTTCCATGGCGGAATGCTAATTTGAACCCTGGTCATCCAGAGTCCCAACCCAGTACTCAAACCACTACACCATGCTGGCTTTCCAGATGTCCTATAGAAAGTACAAGAGTAACAGATAAGAACTCCAGAATAAGCACAAACAAATTGCACCAATGAGGATTGATTTGTCCCTGCAAAAGACCCATGCTGAGCCTCTTTTAAAATGTATGTCCCATGGAACTTCTCTGAAAGTTCCATCATTTGGTGCATATCCTTTAGCTACCACAAGGCCTGCAAAGTCCAGCCTGCCCAGCTCGTGGGAGAAGGAAGGAGGAAGATGAGGCTGCTGAAAAGGCCATACAGTATGCTCTTCCATAATTTGCTGCATGTTGTAGCAGCAGGCCCAGTGGCTGCTCCTGCTGCCATCCCCACACATGCAGATGGAAAATTTCCTCCTCCTCTTCTTCCTCTGAAGCCAAGTTGGAAGGTATGAGAACTTGCCTTCCCTACTGACTTCCTCGGGTCCTTCCTCTTGCTCTTCTTGATTACCTATCCTCTTTCCCACTTGATTTAGTCTTCCAGGTAGATGTGATCCCTGTTGTTTCTCCTTTCTCCTTGTAACACATTTCTCAATCTCTTCCCCCTGTTCCTCCTCCTCCTTCTCCTGTTCAATACAGGCAGGGGGCACATAGATGTAGTGCCCCTGAGTATAACTGATTGCATGGTCTACATCATGGTAGGAGGAAAACTTCACAAGTGGCAGATGTTAGGAGGGGGAGAAGGAGGGAGGCAAAGGGATGGTAAATAGAGCTGTCTTTTCAGGAATGCTTAGTGCTCCTTCTTTTTCTCCAGCATTTCCACTTGTGAGGCAGCAGGAGGAGGGGGAGGACTAAACAAAGAAATGTCCCTCATGACTGAAGAGTTGGCACTGAAAATCTGGAGCAGACTGTGGAACAATTAGTGGAGAAGAGACTCATCTCCACTGCCATCCCCTCCTTTTCCCTAAGTTCCCTCTCTCCTGCTACTCCCCCATCCCATCCCATGCCATCTCCTTCCCCCTACCCATCCAAGTGAGGGAGGATTGTAATGTATGCATGGCCAGCCCTATAGGTATTTGTGGTTTTTCCACTTTCATAGGGGTCCTGTGGTCCCAATCACTGCAAAAGTTGGGAGCCAACTGTACTACATCAAGAATTATAGTAATTAAACTATTAGCTACAACTTCTACAGCACTGAAAGATCCCAGTTTTAAAAGGGTAGTGACTTGGGGGTGCATCTACACTGTGGAAATAACGCAGTTTGACACCACTTTAACTGCCATGGCTCCATCCTATAAAATCCTGGGATGTGTAGTTTTGTGAGGCACCAGCATTTTTGGCAAAAAAGGCTAAAGATCTTGTACAACTACAAATCACAGTATTCCATAGGATGAAATTACAGCACCTAAAATGGTATCAAATTACATTATTTCTACAGTGTACATGCACCCCCAGAGTATAAATAGTGAAAGAACTACTCATGGCATTATTGCAATACAGATGGCTTAATAAGCTCATGTTAGTTTGATGATATAATTTAAGTAAATATGAAAGAATGAAATATCAGTTTTCTGTGACAGCATGAAAATTGAATTGATTTTACTTAGTACAGTAGTACATTAATATCTATGGTACCCTGAAAATAAATCTCCTTTCCTTTTAGCAGCTATAAAATTTGGTGTTGAAATAAATTCACTAAAGGCAAAGGGAGAAAAGTTGATGCCTGGCTTTTATAGTGCTTCACAGAAGAGGGAAAGCAAAAAGCATTTCATTTTCTGATTATCTGAGATTACTGATATTTCCAGATTAACACTTGCACACAAGGAAAATAAATGTCATGAAAGCTCTAAAATAGCACACCACAAATTAAGGGTTCACTCTACAGGAACAAAACTCACTGATTTGAATGTGGTTGAATGTGGTTTTATCAGAAATTCAAAACAAGCACAAGAGCTTTCAGAATACATTGCAGCAAATTAAGAAAAGGCAAGGCAGGGAAAGAAGTGGATGCTGTAGGAGAGCACAAGCCCAGCCTGGCAGTGTATACTAGAAAAGGAAAGACCACCAAGATCTCTGATTGCATGTTCTCTTAATATCCCAGAAAGAGGTTATAAGAAGAGGATATAAGAAATCATCTCTGTGTATTCATTTGTGCAGTAGCAATATATTCAAAGGTGAAGCAGGAGTGTGTCTGTCACAAAAGTTCAATATTGCATTAAATGCCATGGTCCCATTTTATGGGAGCCTGGTATTTGTAGTTTAGTGAAGTGCTTAGTTTTCTCTGCTAGACAGCGCCAATGAAAGCTCTTGGACTGCAACAAAGATTTCTATCTCTCTATCTCTTTCAAAAACAAAAATGAAGGAATTGTCCACATTGCAGAAATAATCCAGATTGACACCACTTTAGCTGCCATGGTTTAGTGCTATAGATTTCTGGGAACTGTAGTTTAGTGAGATATTTAACCATCTCTGTCAAAGAGTTCTGATGCCACAATAAGGTATAATTTCCAGAATTCCATAGCATTGAGCCATGGGAGTTAAAGTAGTGTCAAACTGGATTATTTCTGCAGTGCAGATGCAGCCAAACAAAACAAAACAAAATACCCAAACCCTGAAAATCCAGATTTCCATGCTATGGAACTTTAACAATTAAAGTGGTTTCAGATTGCAGGGTTGTGTTTTAAGTCCTACCTCTGGAACATCATACAACATCTGTTCATTGAGTATGGTTGTCCTCATAGGAACCTTACTAATTGAACAGCTGGTTGCATGTGAGGCTCTGTGTGAATGGGGCAATACCACAATTAAGTATCATAGTCATTCAGACCCCCTATGTAGAAACAGTTGCACATGCATTGGCATTCCTATGTAAGCAACCACATTCAATATATAGATGTCAGCTGACAGCAATATGACATTCAAGACAAAGATAAAAGCAGCACAGTAACGTCCTATGGCATGGGTGGGCAACTGCAGAGGGGCAGGGACCATTTTTTTCCCTTATAGACTACTTGGTGGAATATACATCACATTACCGTACTGTATTTTGACCCATTTTCAGTTTTTCTTTTCCTTTCCTTTCCTTTTTGCCACCTGAAGGCACAAACCATCACATTTGCTGTTTGGGGCATGGGGTGAAAAAACATCTGTAAATCAGAACAGTTTTTGATAAAGGTACTTTGAAGGGCTTCAGGGGCTGCACTTGGCAGCCTTGTCCTATGGTTGGTTGTGTGTAGTCCAGAAGATTTCAAAAGTTAAAGATGTTAAGAAAGAGACTGGGGTTTAATGGCTGTAGTTCAAGTACTTAAAACAGGGCTGAGTTGAATTATTATGGGGAGACAAGTTAACCTAACATAGAGGCTAGGAAAAAAGAGGTTAGGTTAAGAAAACTCTGGGCCTCGGCAGACGACTAATAGAGTCATCTCTGAGCCCAGGAAGAGGAGGAGCAGCTGCACAAGTGGCACTCCTTCCTCTTCCTGAGGTCGCCCTGGGAGCTGCCGGCCCTCCGGATGGCCGGCGCTCCCAGGGCAACCTCCCGCCGCAGCAACCTCATGTGCTGCGGCGGAAAAGACAGTGAAAGTGCGCCCTACGCGTTTAGGGCGCACTTTCGCTGTCTTGAGGAAGGAGCGCTGATTTAGCGCTCCTTCCAGGGATGCCGCTGGTGCGCCGAGGTGCGGAGGCTGCGGCCCCGCGGCGCACCGGCCCAGGGCGTCCTGGACGCCCTCGTCTGCTTCCCCCCAAACAAACCTTACCTTTGCAGGAATTTATTCTATGTTGTGCCTGATCATTAGCTCTTGCTGAGTTGCTTTAGACCATTTCTTTTTCTTTTCTTTTATAAGGGATCACATAGCAGCATGTTGATATCATAAGACCATATAACTAAACATATTTGGCTGTTTCATGACATTCCTAAACCACACCAGACTGAGGGCAATTTTTTACATCAACAGAAAATACTTTCACCTCACTTTCCAAGTCTTTGAATTATCAGTAAAATAGGGAGACATTTTGTAATGGTGTGATTCTTACAAAATTAATCTCTCTGTATACATTTTATCTCATTCTTAATTTGAAAGAAAGTACACTACATGGAGTCTTCTTACTTTATAAGGCAGAATGATAGAATTGGATAGAGTTGGAAAGAACTGCAAGGGCCCTAGCCATGCAAGAATATATAACTAAAGTACTCCCCAAAGCTTCCCATTAAAGCACTCATGAAAGGTTCCCATCTATCTTCTGTTTAAAGAACTCCAAAGATGTAGAATCCATTACCCTCTGAGATAGTTTGTTCCATCATTGAAAATCTCTTGCAGTAAATATTTAGGTGGAATATCTTGCAAAGTGAATCCACTGGTTTGTGTTCTAGTCTCTTGAGCAGCAGAAAACAAACTGGCTTCATCTTCTACATGACATGTCTTCAGATATTTAAATCTATCATATCACGTCTCAGTCTTCTCTCCTCCAAGGTACACATACCCAGCTCTCTCAGCCATTCCACATGTCAAAGGGGGGAAGCAGACGGAGGCACCGGAGACGCTGCCAGACGGAGCGCCGCTGGAGCGCAGCCTCTGCACCGCGGGGCTCCTGCGGCGTCCCTAGAAGGAGTGCTAAATCAGCGCTCCTTCCACAAGACAGGGAGGGCCGGCGGCTCTGAGGACAACCTCAGGAAGAGGAAGGGGCGCCGCGCGTGCAGCTGCCCCTCCTCTTCCTTGCCTCGAAGACGACTCAATTAGTCGTCTGCCGAGACCTTTCATCCTCTTGGTTGCTCTTTCCTGGACATATTCAATCTTGTTGATATTCTACTGTGGTGCCCAGAGCTGGACACATTATTCCAGGTGAGGTCTAACCACAGGAGAATAGATTGGGACTAGTACTTCCCTGTTGATGCAACCCAGAATTGCATTGACTTTTTTGCCTATTGCATCACACTGTTGACTCATATTTTAGCTTCTGGTCTACTAAGGGCCTTTACAGATGGGCCCTTTGGGCATCCTGGAGGCAGGGATGGGGAGGGGCAGCCGCACACCAGCCTCCTGAACCCCTCCCTGAAGACATCCTGATTCCACGCACCATTACGCTTGGTGCGCAGCATCAGGATGTCCTTCCAGCATAGCATTTTGACGTGCTGCATCAGAAGGGGCGCTAAAGAGCCACACACTGGCTCTTAGCGTGCCCTTTTTGCTTGCCCTGAAAGGAGCGGCATTTTGCCGCTCCTTTCCAAGGCAGCAAAAGGGAGGATCAGGGCCAAGGCACCCAGCAGTTTCAACCTCGATCCTCCACTTCCCAGGGTGGCCCAGGGCCGCCTGTCTGCATCCCCCCTAGGACTTCTAGAGTTTTGTCATATGCAATGCATTCAAGCCACATTTCACCCATCCTATGTTTGTGCATTTCAGTTTTCCTGGCTAGCTGTAGTACCTTACATTTATCTCTGTTGAAATTCATTTTGTTAGTTTTGATCCAGTTCTCCAATATGCCAAGGTCATTTTAAATTCTAATCCTGTCCTCTGGGGTATTGGCTGCTCCCCCTAATTTGGTGTCATCTGAAAATTTGATGAGCATGCCTTCTCATCTAGACATTTTTAAAGATGTTAAACAACACTGGGACTTGGACATAACTCTGAGGCATCCCACTGGCCAATTCTCTCCAAGGTGGAGAGCAACTGTGGGTGAGTATTCTCTGTTTTCAGCCTCTCAGCCAGTTACAAATCCACCTAACTATAACACTGTCTATTCCACAGTTTTCCAACCTGCCTGCAAGAATATCATAAGGGACCTTGTAAAAACCTTTACTGAAGTCAAGATATACTATATTCATAGCACTTCCCTGATATTTCAAGATTGTATTCAGGTAGTAGTATCCCCTAAGACCCTCTCTAGGCATGAAATCCAGAACCACTTACAATGTATGCTAATCATATTTATGGAAAAATAGTTCTGTCCTCAAAACTGTGAAACAAAATAGATATGTGTGAGCATGCACCAAGATTGCAACATTTCAGTGCCCTTATACAAATTATTTACTAATTATCCAAATCAAGTACATTGAGTTAAGCAAGATTTTTCAGTCCAAATAACTTTCAGAGTTCCTTTACAGTAGGGATGGGGAACCTGTGACATTCCAGATGTTGGTGGACTTCCACTCTCATAATTCCCAGACAGCATAAAGCAAATTATCACTATAGGATGAGAAAAGACAAAAATGAGACACTGTTCATTTAAGGCACAAATGAGCAACTTTGCTAGGGGATGGGGCAATTCTCCCACTACACATACACACATGACACTGTCATGTTGAAAATGTAAGTCATGTCACTTCAAGTTTTATTTTTGACCATTTCCCACCATTTTCTCAGGTATTTTGGAGGGTGAGTTTGAAGGAATACTCAACAAAAATGGTCCATTGGTGAGGAGCTAGCAGAGTGTCTTGGAGGGAACAAAGGACCTCAAAAAAGCAAAGCAAAGCAGCTTCATTTATATACCGCTTCATACCTTTTTAAAGGCTGTGTGCAACCCACATCTTTCTCCCCAATCTTAGCTTGACTTGATGTGGTCATTGTGACCTTATTCTGTGACCAAAATGTAATTTGGTCTCATGTTAATTGTTGTACTGGTGTGTGGTGTGTGTGTGTGTTTAATGGTGTATGTTTAATCTGGTTTAATTTTTTTGATTGTCTAATCTTGCTTTAACTTTTATATCTTGTGAGTTTTTAACAATGGGAAATTGTTTTTAACTGGTTAAAATCCACTTTGAATCCCAAACTGGGGAAAAGATGGGATAGAAATAACATAACATAACATAACAATATAGCAAGTCAGTGAAATATCATTGATTTTGTGCTAGGAGGGAGGCTGAAAGAAGGTAATTGAATTGAGCTTGTTAATTAAAGAGTATTTCTCTCCTTCCATCATCAACATCGTCATCATCTCCTCCCCTTCTTCTCAGTCACGCCTTTTTACACTATTGGTTCTTACCAGAGAGCATGGAATGTAATACATCAATTTCATTTCATAGGTAATTTCACTGATTTAAAGATTTCATTTCTTTAATTTAGAAAAGAAACATCTGGAGCTTTTCCTACTAATTATAAGTACCTGTCAAGAAGCAGATTGAAGGAGGGGAGATCCCTGTTCATATAGGCAATATGCTGGATTTACTGAAGTTTTTCATAGTTTTCTCTGAACTCAGCCTCTCATTTGGTCCAGAGATTTGATAGAAGATTCCAAGTGGGAGCAGAATAACAACAGCAGTAGGCAATCAGTTTGCACTGCAATGCTTAAAAAAAAACCTCAGGAAGATTGAAAACACTTGTATCATTTGGTTTGTGTTACCTTTTTCCTTAGGTCTTCTTACAACTACTAACTAGAAGATCCATTCTGCACAATTCCTGGGATTAGTCAAACAAGTTGCAACAGAGAGTTGACCAAGGACTTTATTACATGGGGGAAATCCTATGCAGAAACGGGATTTAAAAACTGGGGAAAACTGGGTTGATTTTCACACAA
>CM034706.1:52751596-52767833 GCA_020142125.1 Phrynosoma platyrhinos | reverse complement strand
CATTTTGGAAGGCCCAATGGCACCGGCATCATGCGCATTTGCAGTTGGGCCTTCCGAAATAGCGGTCTGCATCGCGCGTGTGCAAAATGGCACCTGCCATCATGTGCATGCGTGTGCAAGTGTGGGTGTTTGCATGTGATAGCGGCAGCAGCACCGGCCACAGGCCGGTCCCAAGGCTTCTGCGGGCCACACCCGGCCCACGGGCCATAGGTTGCTGACCCCTGCCTTAGTAGTTCAATGTTATATTGCATTGAACTACCATACATCTGAGGAAGTAGGCTCAAATCTACAAAATGCTACCAACTTTTCTCTTTCAGTTAGTCTCAAAGGAGCTGCAAGATCACTTTGCATAATGTTATGTATTCTTACTGTAAATTATTGATCATTACATCTTCGCTATATTTTTTGTACATGCATTATTGCTCTGGTTCCAAACCTTTTCTATGTTCCACACTACTAGGAAATGATTGGTTAATATTCACACCCCCTACAAAACTAATATCACATTTGAATATTAAAACATTTAATTTCTAATTTTTAAACCACAAATTAAATAACATACAATTTTATGGGTGAACAAACTAAAGGCTTTTCTTAGTGCATAAAATTTAAATCTAATGAGCAGTTAGATTCTAATTAATTCAAAAAATATTGTAAATTGTAAAATTATTTCCTTTTGAGTAAACAATGAGACTGCTTATCTATGCAACACAGCTACTACCACTTCTCAAGGCACACTGGGAGCTGGCTGAGTGATGACTTATGACTCAAGGACACAAACCACTTTTTGTTGCACCAACCGAAATTCCATCTTGCACTCCCTGGAGGTGCAGGCACACCAGGTTGAGAACCCCTGTATTAATGGATGCCTTATATATAAATTGTGGATATACTTTTTTGTCAAGAACAACCAAGATATACATATTTTTATTATTATATACACATGAATTTATACAATTAGATCTGCAGTACATATCCAGCAGTGTTATTGCATACTTCATTAGTGTGCTTTTCTGACCAAGGAGCTTATCACACCACTAAATAAAATGTCTTAACTCTCCTGAATTCAATTTTAATTCAGGTGGCATCTGGATACTACAGGGGATTTTGCTGCCAAATCTGTCGCCCATGTCCATCCTGCATCCAGTCCTGGTCCCAGGAGCACTCCGGTGGCCATTTTTTAAAGTCAGAAAACTCCCTAGTTTCGAAAAGAGACACACTGAGGGCCTTTACAGACTGCCAGAAATAATGCAGTTTGAGTCTACTTTAACTGCCCTGGCTCAGTGCTAGAGAATCATGGGAATTGTAGTTTTTTTCTGAGACATTGAGCCTTCTCTGTCAGAGAGCTCTGGTGCCACAATAAACTACAGTTTCCATGATTCTCTAGCACTGAGTCAGGGCAGTTAAAGTAGACTCAAGTTGCATTATTTCTATCAGTCTGTAAAGGCCCTGGTTGTCCCTGGGACCCAGGCTGAATCTGGGCTGGACCCAGGGAGTGGATTTGGTAGCAAAACCTCTGCAATAGTATCCAGATGCCACCCAAATTAAAATTGATTTCGGGAGAGGTAAAACGTTTTATTTTAGTGGTGCGATAAGCTCACAAGTTCCAGGATAGCTTTTCAGATTGCTTTCCAAGAGATTTTGCTGGTTATCTGCAGTGCAGCCATGATCTGTAAGATACCTAATTTCTAACTCTGGTTTAAAAGATGTTACCAGGAGGCATACAACAAAAGACTCTTCTACATCTCAGTCCACCTAGTTAGATAATTAAACAATCAAGATGTAAATCCCAACTGTTGCTATGGACACCTAAGCATTGAGAGCATCAGTCTCTCTGCAGAATATAAGAGGCTCAAGTTCCTTGTGGCAAGGATGAAATAAATGAGGCAATGCAAACAAAAGTCAGGGAGGAAGCTGGTCAGAGATATTCCTGAGCCAGTGAACAGATTCCTGAATAACTCCTTTAAATTTTGAACTAAAACCCAAACTGGACTTACTGCATCACTGGCATGTGTTACTCAAAATTCTAGGGTCCTGGGAGAGCACCCACAAATTAATATGCTTAGGAGAATTTTGAAAGCTCAAATAAAATACCTTGGCTGGAGCAACAGTTCTCCTGGTTATAAATAACCCTATTTATACTGGTTCCAAATCACACATAATTCCAGAGGCAAATCCAAATATGTTTTTGTAGATTTATTAAGGGGATAATCAACACACACACTCACTCACTCACTCACTTACACATGAAGCAAAGATGGGAGACAATAATAGAGGAGGCCTTGCTAACAGTGATACATTACCAGTGTTGAAGCATAGTTCAAATTGATGATAGTCTAGAACAGAGGGGGATTAATAGCTACTGGGGTGGCCAGCTATTGAAGTGCCTAGTCAAATTGACAGCATGTCTAAGTGTTTATAACTAGACCAAATTGCTAGTGCACAGGCAGTGGTATATATAGCCAAAATTATATCTTGGGGCAGTAGTCAAGGAATGAATGGATTAAGTTTGTTAGATGGGTTTTCTAGAGAAAAGAATGGTCAGGATCTGTAGTAAATGTTTCAGTGATTGGTGTGAATATCTCAGACAAAGAAAAACCCTTGCTGCTGGAGAATTGTCCTTTGTCTGTGTATGCACAGTCACCTTCTTTGCCCATGACCCCATCATCTCCCTCTGTAGACAAAAGGGATTATGCTGATGCTTTGGGTGATCTAATTCTGGTGGGTATTCTTGCTTACTCCCTTGTTAGAGCCAATCAGAATCCAAATATGGTATGGCCAAATTTCTGCCTTGAGGTTGCCTTTCCAGGTCACTCACTCCAGTGTCCCTTTTAATATTAAATTGATATTGCATATGAGCAGTGATCAGGGCCCTTGTCTTGGGATAACACATGGATACAAACCACCATCATTGAATAAACTAAGATATGCTTCCCCCTTTAATTTGCACAGCCCTTGGCAAAAGGGAAAGACATCATCAAAGCAAGCCTAGAGAGCCTTGAATATACTGCAACTAATATCCCATCCTGATGGGCTAATCCTAGCATCAAGCAGAGTCAACTCAGGTGACAGATACTGAAGGATATGGAGGGGACTGTCTATCTGTTGCCCCATCCCCCTGGCTGCTTCCCCATGTTGTAGAACAGAATAGTATGGTCCAGACAACCTACCCTCTATACCAGGGGCAGGCAACCTTTTTGAGCCAGGGGCCGGGTTGCTGTCCCTCAGACAATTGGGGGGCTGAAGCACCAAAAATAAATAAAAATAAAAAAAATAAAAAAAAATAAAAATATGCATGCACACTCTCTCAGGCCCAGAAAAGCCATGGCAAAACCCGTGTGGAGATTTTGCCAAGAAAACCCCAAGAACAAGTAATAACAACAATAATCAATATCATCATGGTGGGCAGCGGCGGCGGTGGTGGCGGCAGGACCAGTGTGGGGCCGGTCCAAAGGCCTCGGGGGCCACATCCGGCCCCCGGGCCTTAGGTTGCCTACCCCTGCTCTATACCAATAGCTGTCCTCTATGCCCATATTGAAAAACTGTCGGTGTCTTTAGTTAGAATGAGGTGCTATTTTGTCCCTCACCTCTGGCAGCAAAATGTCTATATGTCATTGGAAAAAGGAAGCCCTGGGTTCTCAACGGATGAATCCAGAGGGTTGGGATTTCTTCTTGGACACATCCCTAGGTCCCTGAGGAAGAAACATACTTAAGTAGAAATTTGAGAATATTCAGATTCTTATGTTCCCCCATTAAGCACATTTTTCTTTCTTTCACAGCAGTGGAGTCACCTCAGTGTCCATGGAACTCTTCTTGAAAAATTTATGGTTTTGCACTACAGTTCACAGAATCCACAACTAGGATGACTAGTGGGGATTCTTGGAGTTGCAGTCTACAACTATATCTTTTCTGTGCTCTGGAAGATGCCAGGTGTACCAGATTCAAAACAGACACTTGGCAGACCTTTGAATAATGCTTTGCCAAGAGAAGACATTTTTTTTACAACTCCAATGTTAATTGTCCTTACTTTTCTGTCAAGTGCCCAGGGTATTTTGCTGACAGGCATTGTAGACATTTCTGTAATCAAGGAATAAATAACTTCACAGAATCTGCTGTAATATGGTGGAAAATAGGACCATTATTCTTAGATATAATAACTTGAACATTGACAACTGTGGAATAAATAAGAATAACTTTCAGAACTAATCCAATCAAAAGAGGAGTTAATTTTGTTTTCAAAGAACAGGCCATCCAATTAGGAAAAGATGCAATTTGCAATTAGCAATTTTAAATTTTGTTTTCTGTGTTCTTATTCATCTTTTGTGTTTCCAAATTATGGTAAACTTTTAAATTATGTCCTGCTATGCTTCTAGATAAATGTAGCACTTACATTTCTCTTCTTCAGTTGCACAACTGGTAAGACAGTGGAAGCCAGCTGAATCCTGTGGTACATCCCATCCCAACAAAGCACCATATAGTTGACATTTTCACATGCCTCTATAAAGCATAAACAGTGGCAACAGCAGACACTCCTCAAAAATAACAGCCCTGCTACCATACATCAGGTTCACACAGAGCTGTATCCTGCAACTCTCTCCTTCTCTAAGGTTGTATTTTTAGTTTCTGCAAAAATCAAATTATTGTTTTCCTTCCTTCCTTCCATCCCCATTTCTCAAACAGATGGGAACACATACACATACTCACATATACCCTTCCCAGACAGCACAGTGCAAGGGAGAGCGTGTCACATTTGCTGTCTGGACAAATGGGTCAGACTGAATTGGACCCAATCCAGCTGTCCAGACAGCGAAGAGAACCAGAGGCACTCGAGAGTTTCCTAGAAATTTTGGAGTAAACCAAGGGTTCTCTTAAACCAGATTAATGGCTTAAAACAGTGGTTTTGTTGCAGATGTGGCCGTACGTCATCTGGAAAATTGCACTGGGGCTGGGGTGAGTTTAGTGTACATCCTTTGTATAAACAAGCCTTAAAAGTCTGGAATAAGAATGGAGTCACTGTATCACTGACATGGAAGCCCCTAGCCTGATTATGGTTTGTTATAGGACGTTTTAACTGTGGATCTATTTTGGAACTGATTTAAACTTAGATTCTGTTTTGTGATAGTAGTCCTAGGCTAAGAGCTAGATGGCAACAGCACTCACAATTATTGGGGTAGATGAATTCATGACTCTAGAGTCATATTATTTGTTGCTGCTGCTGCTAATAAGGAAGATTTTAAAACAAGTTGAGAGGCAGGGCACTTATTATGAAGTTGTAGGCTTTTACAGCCAGCATTCATCATTGGATAGAAGTGATTTAGGTATTAATCTGTGTGTTGGTCTGTTGTTGATGGCAAGGCCTCAGGGTGGGAGGATATGTGGAAGGATACATGTGGCTATTTCATTAGCAATCCACTTCCTCCCAGCCAAGGGTCACACAGTATATATATACACCTCACTCACTTCCATGCCACCATACTCTGAAGATGCCAGCCACAGATGCAGGCAAAACATCAGGAATAAATTCTTCCAGAACACAGCCACATAGCCTGAAAAACCCACAAAAAACTAGGGCACTTATTGTTAAGTAGGCTTGCACAAGTTATGACCCAGCAAGGAGATAACTAGTCAAGTACTATGGCCTTCCAGCTACCTGATGATCTCCTTGTTGCTGCATCCTAAAACAGGCAGAACTAGGAGATCTGGTGTGTCTACAGTGGGTCATCATGATTCATGGCTAGGAGTATCTATTTGACATGGTGACTAAAAATTATTGCAGGCCTAATGTAAAGGATTCTGGAGCTGGCCCACATCTTTTTATCCAGATCTCTCCAGTTTATTTAAATACAGCCACTCTTCTTTCTCCTCTCCCTTCTCCTCTTCACAGGTTGGATGGATACAGCTTTTTGCATATGTGGGAAGAAACAAGTTACAAGGAGTTGATAGTAACTGCTTCATGATGTTGCTAGGCTGGGCACTTAATGCCGGAAATCCTGCTATTCCAGCATTATTAACTATTATTCACCACTCACTTACTCATCTCTATTTCTGGCAGCACCACCTGGGGAAAGCTAGCTGACTTTGTTAGATGAGTAGGAATCCTACAACTTTAGATTATAACTAGGTGAGGGAACAATTCTCCATCTTGGTCTGTTGTCTACTCCACATTCAATTGCAGGGAAATGTCTCTCAGTGAGGTGATGCCTTGGCAATAATTTAATCAATAATGTTTTAATTAGCTCATAACTGGCAGGGACTATATGGGTAAAATAAAGAAGATTGATGAGTGCTCATGAGAACCACCAGATTTCACCTAGCTATTCTTTTTGGGGTTAGTGGGAAAGGGAACAGGGACTAGAAACTTGAGGGGCTAAGCAGATGGTGCAAAGCACCATCTTTAGAGCAAGGAAGGGGGGCAGCCACATGCCGGTCACCCCAACCCCTTCCCAAAGAGGTCGTCGGAACAGCCGGTCCTCTGCACGGCCAGCGCTTCGAGGATGCCTTTCCGCTGGAGCATCTGCACACGCTGCAGCGGAAGAGGTGCCGAAGGTGCGCCGGCAGCCTTTTGCAGTGCACCTTTGGCAATTTGCGGAAGGAGCACTATTTTAGCGCTCCTTCCTGGGGCGGTGAAGCTGCGCTGCAGGGCTGAGGAATGCCAATGCTTCAGTCCTGATCTGCAGCTTCCTGGGGTGGCCCCGTGCTGCCCATCTGTTTAGCCCCTGAGTTTCTCCTTATTCACTTACATAAAGCTAATATGGTAATGATATGATAGTAACAAACTATTTTGGACTATGAATAGTCAGAAATGTTTTGCAGTTGTTCCTTAGGTCCTTGCTTAAATGCAAATATGAGAACAAGGTGTAATGAGACAGCATTACCCTATTGTCCAAGCCCACACTCAGACATATGAGTAGAAGGTATGTGGCCTGGGATAAGAGTTCTCTAGGAAAACAAACACATCTTGAGATGACTGCAGGATGATGATGATGATATTTATTTGTATCCTTCTTTCCCCCAAAAAATTGGGACTCAAAGCAGCTTACACTTTAAAAGCATGGTGCAATTAAAAACTTACAAAAGTGACAATTAAAATAGAATTAATTAGGTTTAAAGTCATTTCCCCTATCCACATGCTACTGTGCATAGCAACTACTGGGATGATATAGAATCCTTTTCAGCATTATAGTCCAATGTTAACAGCCATCCAGTATCATCAAAAGGGTTACTCCAGGGGTAGGCAAACTTTTTGAGCCAGGGGCCAGGTTGCTGTCCCTCAGACAATTGGGGGGCCGAAGCACCAAAAATAAACAAACAAATAAATAAAAATATATTTAAATTTTTTTTAAATATGCATGTACACTCTCTCAGCCCCAGAAAAGCCATGGCAAAACCTCTGTGCAGATTTTGCCAAGAAAACCCCAAGAACAAGTAATAAAAAAAATAATCAATATCATCATGGCGGGCGGCGGCGGCGGCGGCAGGACCAGCTTGGGGCCGGTCCAAAGGCCTTGGGGGGGCCGCATCCGGCCCCCAGGCCTTAGGTTGCCTACCCCTGGGTTACTCTGTGTTCAGTTAGCTCTGCCAGATAGTTTCACTTTAGCCTGTCTGTTGAACCCTGAGAGTAGGCAAAGAAAGTAAATTTTCCTGTTAACCATTTGCTTGCAATGTTCTCATAGCTATTAGGATGGGAGATAGGTCTCTGCTGGACAGTTCATTTTCCTTTGTTTAGTTCTGTCTATAGTAACTGGAGCATCCACCTTCCAATTATGTCACCAGGGAGTGCAGGGGGAACTATTATCCAGTCATGGGAATATGCAATTGGTCTTGGGATAGTTCAATAGAAGTTTTGGGATCCAGTTCTACCACCTGCTGTGAGGGGATGCTGGAACCCACTAGCTAAAGAACTATGATGCTTCCTTTGCTAAAAATTACATTCTGCATCATTTACAGTTTGTAAATTCAGATCACAGCACACATGCAATTTTGGATAAAAAATAGGCCCCAAAGGCTTCATTTTTTAAAAAAAATACTTTGACAGTGCGGGAATGACACCAGTGTTGGAAACAGCAGAGAAGGTTTGTTCCATAACTGAGATGTCACAGCAGAGAATGTACACTACCCTCTGTGGGTCAGAGGCAAAATTCTGCCACAGACAGCCTGTTCTATTCATGGGTTCTAGAAAAGGGGGGGGGGACACCATAGTTCTGATGACACAGGTATCATATACTGTTTTTTTTAAAGGCAAAAGTTATCTCTCACAATGTGGATGGTGAAGAGATTGGGAGAAAGCTAGCAAACTTGCCTTGCTCTCTCCCCTCCTGCCTTCTTTTGTTATACCCACAATAAGAATGCCTGAAGAATAAGGCTGAAGATTGATGGTTTTACATTGGCATTACAGACCAATTGCCACTGATATCACCATTTTGGACTATAGTTTCAAAGCAATAATGTTTCCTTAGTCTTATGTGATCACTTTGTTTTTGACAACTGCTCTTTGTATCATTTTTATGGTATTTTAGAAAGTTTTTGAAATTTATGATGTTAGACATTGTAATTTTAGATAAGGGTAATTTTTGTACTTCAAGACTTGGGGATTTAGATATTTTAGGTAAATTGTCACTATTTAACAGTTTTGGTGGACAGTTCAGTATGGGGAAAACATTTTGGGAATACTCAAACATATAGACAAAGTCCACTATGTACACACTGGCTTTATCCATCCTCCTCTCTGTTAAATAGCTCACAGATTTTTGAAAATGAATTACTGGCATAATATAAATAAATGAATTAAGAAAATATTTCAAATGTTTGAAAAGAACTGCTTGAATGGTTTCATTAAATGAAATAACGCAAATAAATGTCCCAGATAAAAGAGCAGCAGTATAATAGCTGCCAAGATGCTATGAGTACCGTATATCAAAAGAGAACAACTGGCTAATTTCCTTTTGAAAATAGGTACATCTAAAATCCTGGCATTATTATATGGGGAGGAAATATGACATTTGGCAAATCTATACAGGATACATTTTTTGAGAAAGCCACCAGCCTTAACATCTGGAACACCTGCAGCGATGCTGAGAGGTAAGACAGGCTTGTCCTCCATGTTAGCCACATTCAGATTGCAGGTGCTGTGCTTCTATCTGGAGATGAACCAACTGGAGGATGGCTGTGTTCCCAATACTTCCTGGCCTGAACAATACAACAGGGAGGATGGGGTTCATGATGGCATTTTTCTAATGCCTGAAAATGGGCATACATTTTATAAATTGACCAGGTTAGGCCCTAGGAATAAAGAAGATTTCTTGTTGTTATTTGCAGTCAAACTTTGACTTAGGGTACTGCTATGAATCAGAGACTTCCAAGAACCTAGTTATCAACTGCTCTGCTCCTGCAAATGCAAGGCTGTGGTTTCCTTGATTGATTGAATCAATCAATCTGAAGTATAGTCTCCCTTTCTTCCTACTGCTTTCCACTCTAACAAGCATTATCATCTTTTCTTGTGAGTTGCATCATTTCATGGTATGTCCAAAGTATCAGTTTAGTCATCTTGGCTCCTACTGAGAGTTCAGGCCTGATTTGTTCAAGGACCCATTCATTTACCTTTTTAGCAATCCATGTAGAACTCTTGTCCAGCACCACATTTCAACTATGCTGATTCTCTTCTTGTTGGTTTCCTTCAGTGCTTTGTTTTCACAACCTTAAATCAGAAAACTAAGGTCTCAATTATTCTGATTGAGTATTTAATGATATATCTTTGTACTGGAGGGTCATATCTATTTCCATATGGCTGCCATTTCATGTCCTTAGTGTTCTTCTGATTTGTTGAGTACAATCTCCATTTTGATTAATGATTGAGCCAAAGCATAGGAAATATTTAACTATTGCTATTACTCAATTTTAAAAATAACTGTGGTCATTATTTTTATCTTCTTAATATTCAGCTATAACCTTGCTTTTACACTTTCTTCTTTAACTTTCATTAGTAATCATTCCAAGTTTTTGCTGTTTTATGCAAATAAAATTGTATCATCTGCATACCTAAAATTGTTGATGTTCCTTCCCCCAATTTTCACAACTGGTTCCTAATCCTGTTTTCTGTATGATATGTTCTACATATTAATTAAACAGATAAGATATAAACTGCAGCCTTAAATGACTCTTTGCGAACAGGAAAACATTCTGTTTCTTGATATTGTGTCCTATAGTGGCCTCTTCTATAGAATATGAGGTACATATCAGGACAATCTGATATTATAGCAATCCCATTTCTATTAGAGCAAAGCATAATTCCTCATGATCTACATAGGCAATGGTTTTGTTTTAATCTATAATGCACAGATTTTGAAGTGCTGCAGTGCATTCAGTTATCCAGGGTATGTTTTTAATTTCGTCCCCTGTGCCTCTTCTTGTCTGAACCAACTTGGACCAACTGACATTTTTCATTTCCTAAGGCTTCAAAAGTCTTTGTTTTATGATTTTGAGCATCACTTTGCTTGCATGGGAAAGTAAGCCGACAGTCCAAATCATTGTGACACTCCCTGGTATCCTCTTTCTTGACTAAAATAGGCTTTAATTTACAATGGGGCACAAAAGTGGGTCACTAGTCCTATTGGTATGGTTTGCTTGCATATTCATTTATTTATTATGTGTTTTAATTTAAGTTGTACCCTGCCTCAAGGCTTGGGAAGAGATGGATGGGAATTTATTTATTTATTTATTTAATTTATACATTATCATTCTCCAGGGATGGGATCTAAGATGGCATATCTAAAATATAAAACAAAGAATTAAATGTCAATGTTGATATTGCTTATGAAAAATCACTTCAGAGCAAGTTCCTTGGGAACAATAGCTTTTCCACAAATAAGGAAAATATTTACTGAATTCCAGATAATGCCATCTGTAGTCTTGACTGGTGAATATGTGAGAATCCCTATGGCCCAGAGGGAAATGTTGTGGAGCTGATAATATCGTGGACCACCATCACAGTCTCCTTCATTCCCTTTTTATACCTCACCAAAAAGAGAGATTCTTGTCTCACTGTTTGACAGTTCTGAGGGACAGTTCAGTATGGCAAGAAAATAATATTTTTACTGAGGAATTTTGACAGTAGAGTTTTATATACCCTTACAACAAAGTTTTGAGAGAGCATGGTGAAAATTCACCAGCCATAATAAAATATTGCCTCAAGGGAAAGAGTTAGCATGTGCTTCCTAAACTGAATGAGAACTGTAAAAATAAATAAATAAATAACTTCAAGCAGTTAATATACCGGGAATGACTCAATGCTCTTTTACAACACACAGTTATAGCACTATGATTCCACTTTAATTATCATACTTCCATGCTATGGCATCCTGGGATTCAATGGGGTATGTGGGGGAGGGGAGGTATTTGAAATTCTCAGCCAAGTGAGAGGGAAAGGAAGAAGAAGAATGTAGTAGTTGTGAAATACAGTGTAAGAGAGATCTGGTTGGGTTAGAGAATGGTAAGGTAAGGGTTCCCTATAAGACTGTTAAGATGATTAAGATGTGTATTTGGATGATATATGTATATATGTATTTTTTATGTTTGTCTGTGTTTTGTGCTGGTGTACTATTTGTATTGTAATTTAATAAATTTATTAAAATTTAATAATAATAATGAAAAGAAATTCTCAGCCAGAGAGCTCTGGTGCTTCACCAAACTATAAACCCCAGAATTCTGTATGATGCAACCATGCCTTTTATAGTGGCACTATAACTGTGCAGTGTGAAAGCACCTTCACATTAGTAAACACTGGCAGGTGTGCTAATTAAAAATTCAGGTGTACTAGAAAAATATTGTAAACTAATTAACTTTTGTAGACATATTTGTAAGGCTCTTCTTGATGTCATGCCATGGAGGGAGAAGCCATTGAAGCTGAGTTCTGTGCTTTTGTGTTGATAAATATCCAGAGCTTGCTTAATTAATCTGACTGATGAACCTTTGCCATCTCCTGAAAGGGTAATATTGATCCCTAGTGAAAATATTGACACTTACACACAAATCTGTCTGAATGGTGTCATGAATAACTCCACGAGGAGGTGAATGCCAGAAGAAGAGACAGTCAGAACAAAGCTGTTGACAATTTTGGGTGTATTATGTTCTCACTACTTTTATAAAAGCTTTCAGTGGCTGAAATTGATTTCAAATCTATAATTCTTTCAAGGCTATAAACTGCTGCATTGTTTCTCTGCTTCAATTCTTTTGTATATTGAGAGAACACTGGAGATAGTGATATTATCGGTGGAGTGATGAAAACACTGAAGCCTTGGAATTAAAATGACCTCCAAATTAATGCATGTGTTGGTTGAGAGAAGAATTAAGTTTACAGTCATTTGCATAGATTTCTTCTAAAGTAATCTGCAAATGCAGTCACCTCTTCCCTGACACACACATCTTTGTCTGTGCCTCTTTTCTCATTCTGAACAAGGTTATATATTTAGTTTTCAAGGATTTTATTTTGTCATTTCTATAAATATGGTAATAAATATTTGTTTGTTCATTTTAGTGTTTGTATGTATATAGATGTTTTGGGCAGAGAAGTGTATACAAAACATTCCATATATATCTAGCTTTAGGACTTTCTGATGCCAGTAACCTTTGTTAGTATAATTGTACCATATTGTGTAGGTACTGGTATCTATGATTTGAGGTCAGAAACAGGCTTGGGTGAAATAGTATCACATCATGAATGGATAAGAACCATAAATGTCTGTGTAGAAAAAGTTGGAAACTTTTATTCCCAATATGATTTGAAATCAATTCTTCGTCCTGGCTTGGGACCACTTCTATTTAATCTTTTCATTAATATCGACATAAGGTATGCACTTCATAGTGAAAATGGGATCATGTTTTCATACACAGTTATCTGTTCTATTATTTTTCAAGTCTTGGATTATTCTTGCAATTGGATTCTTCTAGTCCATCATCCTTCCATGGTGATATGATTGCATAAAAGGTAATAATGCTAGGAAAGGTAGAGGGCAGTAGAAAGAGAAGAAGACCCCATGGCAGATGGATAGACTCAATCAGGAGTCCATGGGCCTGAACCTATAGGACCTGAGCAGAGAGGTAGAAGATGGGGGGCTTGAAGGTGTCTCATTCACAAGGGTCACCATGAATCAAGGTCATCTCGAAGGCAGCTAACAACAACATGATTGCATGTTTCTGGGAGGAAAGATACTATGCTAATGGTAGCATTGCTTCTGGTAGGCTCTTGCAAGTCAGACAGGTTTTTGCTTGAGGATCCAGACTACAAAAACTTTAACTTTGTGAGGGGAAGCTATTGGGCAGCAGCAGTAGTGGGATATGTGAGAGACGGAGAGACATTAATGGAGGATATCTTAGAGGCAACAGCAGTTGCACTTTAGCTAACACTTGTTAGTACTGTGTTAGTACCAGGAAGCACTGGTAATTGTCAGAGGGGTATAATTCTTCACTAAGGTGGTGTCTGCATTGACCAGAATACTCCAAAAGCAGCCCAGAGTATTCTGGGCCTGGAGCTGTTCTTACGAACCCTATGTTACCTCATCACTCTCTTGCAATGCAAGGTGGCTATTTGCATGCACATCCTGCTGTGCCACCCAGCACTGCTGCTACTGGTGCTGTTGTGCTGCTGTTGTGTATCATATTGTCTGAGGTCAGAACAAGGTTCCCAGTGTTGATCACATGGCTGGCCATCTCATTCTGGCCTCAGAGTGTGTGACACAGCAGCAGCAGTGATGCTAGACAGCACAGTGGGACACGTCATAAACAGCCACCCTCCATCACAACAGAGGGCTCCAGATCTTCTGGGAAGATCTGAAGGAAAGGGTGAGTTTAAAAAAAATGTTTTAAGGATCTCTGTATGTATAAAGTTCAGCAATGAACTAGCCAGACATTAAGTTAAAGCATACTGTGTGCAAGGTTCATAATTATGTTGGCAGGTGAGGAAGAAAATCCTCCCTTCCTCTCTTGTAACTATTATTATATTTTCCTAACAAATCTAGCCAGACCTTCCATGTTTACTGAAGCTTTTTCCCACAAAGAAGTTAAACAGAGGCTGTATGGTCTCTTCCAACTTAATGATTCTGTAATTCTTGAAGCCATTCCAAACTGCTGGGTGATACAGTGCAAGCTATTAGCTGGGAAAATAAATGACCATCTTTTAGATTCCAAGTTTATTTGGGGGGAAAGAAGAGTAATATTTGATTTAGAATTTGATGAATGATTCTCTTTCTAGAAGAATTTAGTTGCTGGGATATTAATAGCACAAATGCATAACAGAAACTGTCCTCTTTATCTGCTGTGCTTGTCCATGAAGTAATGGGAAATTGCCTAGGCAACAAGTCCAACTGTTCAAGTTAAACACAGTGGTAAGTTTTCTTTCATTTTCATGTAAAGAAAGCTCAATAGCAAAAGTTTTTTAAAAAATTAAACTGACCTCTGTGTTGAAATCTCTCAACTATACAAGCACTTTTCATGTGTTTAGCTCTTTTTGTTAAGGGACATGTTCAGTGGTATATATGCATCAGAAGCCAGCAATCTATGGCCTTAGGTGTCCCTTGGCCTAATTTAAAAAGCCATTTTACAAGTAGTAGCTTCAAACTTCTGGCAGGCACAATCTATTTCTCTCCGAGTAGCCAGAAGAAAATGTGAAATTGGGTGGAGGAAAGAATAAAAAAGAGAATGGGAGAAAATAGGTGACAACCCAATCTTGGTTCTAAGGCCCTTGCGCACTACACATTTATGATTCTACTTTAATCAACATGGCCA
Source organism: Phrynosoma platyrhinos (assembly GCA_020142125.1). NCBI lineage: Eukaryota > Metazoa > Chordata > Lepidosauria > Squamata > Phrynosomatidae > Phrynosoma > Phrynosoma platyrhinos. The sequence goes on along the minus strand of CM034706.1, from coordinate 52,753,058 downwards.
GTGGGGTCACTAGAGTTGGTGTCACTCAGTGTGGTAACTCATGATGTCACCCCTCGCAACTGACCTCCTCCCATTCCATGCCATATAGAATCCTGAGTAATTTTTTTTGTAATGTTACTCACAAATTGTAATTCCTGTAAATCACTGAATGTAATAGTGATAGCTGTGACATAATCAACTAGCAAAATAATAAAAAAAAGGAGCCAAGTGGGGAGAGTTGGACCAGCCCCTCCCTCTTCCAACAGCTGAGTGGCCACAGTGGAGGCTATTTAATACTCTTAGCCTCCCCAGTGGCAATGGCAAAGGCTCCAGAAGCCAAGCGGGGAGAGTTGGACCAGCCCCTCCCTTTTCCAGTAGCTGAGCAGCCGGAGTAGAGGCTACCTCCCCCAGAGGACACGGGGCTGGTAAACAGTGACAGCAGAGCCTGGAGGACTTAGGAGGACCTCACGTAGAGGATGCCATGGAAGTGGTGAACGGTGTTGGAAGACTGAATGTTTTGTTGGGGCAGAACAAGGCTAGGGTTTGGGCTAAAAGACATTGTATTATTAATCCACTACCCCCTTTTTCCATCATCCTGTTATAGGAATGGGGTAGGGCTAGAGTTGAGTCGTTCTATTCCCCCAGTTATTTTTATCTGTCCAGTGGCCCTAACCTCCATTTCTTCACCTGAGGTCGGGAATGATGTGGGAGCAGCTATTGGACTTGTGCTGGGGAATGGGAGATATGGCAGGAATGGATTGAACAAATGTTACAAAAGAAGATGGGATCGCTGCTTGAAAGCTATCCCTGTTAGAATATAGGGTTATACAGTCAAAGATGGGTTATACAGTCTGTTAGAATATAGGGTTATACAGTCAAAGATGGATTATACACCCTGTTAGAATATAGGGTTATACAGTCAAAGATGGGTTATACAGTCAAAGATGAAATGTAGAGATGTGTGTGTGGAATTTTCCTCATGAGAACAACATCTAGAGAAACAAAGTGAATCTAATACCAGATGGCCAAGAAGTCATAAACATGAACTTTCCCAAAGGTACAACTCATAGACACAGATTTTGTTATGAGAAGCAAGAGATATCAAAAAGGTAAACATCGTTAGGTTTGGGAAAGAAATCACGTGGTGGATGATGGACAGCAAGAGGCTGGGTTAATATACATCATACAGGCACTATCCAACCAACATAAGGTTAACACCCAGAAGGTGGAGTATGGGAAGGGCCTAGAGAATACTGTGTTTAAGAATGTTTATAATTCAAGATGTGACTGCCTGGCAGCAGTGGTTTTAACCATGGAGTTAGGAGATGGCTTCTAGTATGTTTATACTGCTTTTACAATGTAACTCCTAGATCTGGAAACAGGGATCTGTAACTTTTTTTAACTTTCAACAACAAGTTGGGATCCTATGCTTTTAGGATTATTAAAGATGTAATCTTTCATGGCTGAACTGGACAAGTTCATC
>CM034706.1:52695927-52718971 GCA_020142125.1 Phrynosoma platyrhinos | reverse complement strand
TCCTGCCCTCTGGGGTATTAGCTACTCCTCCTAATTTGGTGTCATCTGATTATTACAGTGATTATTACACAAAGGGCTAGCCCAAGACATTTTGTTGCCTGGGGTGAAATAGCAACCCACACAAGTATTCAGACAGGACCCAAAGCTGGTAAAATATTTCTGGCACAAGAGATTGAAAAAACAACCCCTTCTCTTACAATAAAATAAATAAATAATAAATTAGATAACTGATAATTTGCTGCTATTCTGTTATCTGAGGCAGCTGCCTCATTCTCAGAAGCCCAGCCTTCATCACATTTTCCCCACCAAAGCAGTTTGTACTCACCATCCCTGACCTTGGTTCCTCCAAGGACTATGGCTGATATGCCAACAGATGATGATAAGAGCCAGATACATATATTGATTATCTTTGCCTTCAGAGGAGTACGGAAGTCCAATGCCTTTACAGGATGACAAACAGCAATATATCGATCAACACTCATCATGGTCAGGGTGAATATGCTGGTAAACATGTTATAGTAATCAATTGAAATGACAATTTTACACAGCACATCCCCAAATGGCCAAGAGTTCATTAGGTACTCAGTACTTTGGAAAGGCATTGTTGTGGTAACAAGGGCATCTGCTAGAGCCAGATTAAAAATATAGATGTTGGTTGCTGTCTTCATCTTTGTGTACCTAGAACACAAGAAGAATGTTTATATGTATATATCCCCATAAGACAGTTTGGTAAAGAGTGCATTCTGGGAGGAAAGGCCATTTAATATGGAGGGAGGAGGAAATTGCTTTCTGTGAAAGCTTTTAGACATACAACACACACACACACACACACACACACACACCAGTACTACTCTTACCAGTGATTTGTGGTGTTCACTGGAAGGGATGGAAATGTTTTTCTGTGGAGTGGATTGGACAACATACACCCCTACATTTCTAAAGCAACTGGCCAGTAGTTCCTGCCTCTCCATTTTGCACTGCAGCTATTTCATTGTTTGCTTCAGCAATTCAGACAAGATACATTACTGCCTCCCTTGGCCACTTGCACTTTCAAAAGTAAGGATGAAATTCTCTTTTTTCTTTCCTCAGTGATAATTCAACATAGCCACATCTCAGTGATTATACTGTAAGAGTTGAGACTTGATAAAGAGGAAAAGACAACAAGATGGATCCAGATTGTATCATACTCTGACTAGAATTCTATGAAGGGTCATGGCTAACAGAAGGCAAATTGATTACAATTGGTATCACTCAATCTGGATCCAGCCCAGTATGTCAATTATTTACAGCTGTTGACACCAATTATAAGGAAAACAAAGATCTGCAACTCTATTGTTTGTTTTTACAAAAAAAAAATGGTACCAATTGTTTGTTTTGTAGTGCTAATGCCATTGGATATGATTTATTTCAGAAAAGCAGGAAATAGAAATGAATTACCTAACTCCCTACTTAAAACTGTGATTGTCTAAGATTAGGCAATGTATGTGAGAAAAATGTTGGAGGAAGGTGAGAGAGAGGAAGATACTGATTATAACAGCAATGGGGAGAGGACTAAATGGTAGAGTCTGGAAATTTGGGGGTGGCATATCAAACCTCATGACAACCCAAAATTGTTTGTGGAACAAAATCTGGGTTGGTTTTAGGTAGATTACACATTCTATTTTACAGACAAGACTCCTGGCATTTATCAAGGCTTAAATTTTGTAGTACATATAGTCTCTTTTGCTCTATCACAAATTTACTGTTGCACTGCTGTATTACCAATTAAGTTTTACTTGCCACCGGCAGAACTGAATTTATAAGTGATTTTAATTATATTATGCAAATTAGTTGAACTATCATAATGTTGCTAGATTTATTCTCATCAAATAAGATCAAACAACAGCTAAATGAGAATATAATTTTCTCTGTTGGAGACAAGTAGCCATGTCCCCCAACATTTTTCTTCTCTGCTGGAATCTCTTGCCCATTCTCTACTTCCTTCCTCTCTCTCTCTTTTTCTCGTAGAAAGTTGTTACCATCAACCTATAAGATAAAATGTTCATTATTATTGCTTCATTATCAAATTAAATAGACCTAATGAGTGAGCACTGATACTCATATTTGATTTTACTAATTAATATTTTGGTCTATAAAGTTTATAAAATTCACATATGCAAATAGCAGTAGGATTGTCATTGTTCAGGCAACTTGTCAGGTTTTTTTTAGGCAACTTGAAGGCACATACAGATACACACACAAAGCAATTTGCCACTCTTTTCTTCCTCTTTTCCCCCAGAATTCTCAAATCTCAAGTCCTGGCCTTGAGTGTCAGGATTTGGCCTCTTTTTTCCAATCCTCATAGATAGGGAAGAATCTCAGGTTGCGAATGCTTCCTTGAAAAGTAAGTAAGTGTATGTATGTATGGTTATTATCCTCACTTGGTGAACTTTGTGGGGGGTTATTATTTAAATGGCATACTCTGTGCATTTCTAGTTGATACTTAAGGTATCATGCCTAATGACATCACCTGGACTACTTCTTGTAACATCACGCTTGTAACACCATTAGGGTCTGTCCCTTGAGAGATCACAACAGGTCTTCCCAAGATCTCAGGTGTTAGTGCTTGTGGAGAGAACGGAGAGTTGGGCCAGCCAAGCAACAGCCAATAGTGAGAGAAAGAGCTGGTGGCAGTCAATCAAATTGAAGGCTGGAGATGATAAAGAAGTCAGTCAATGACAGTTGGAGTCAGATAGAGATAGGAATAGTTAGGGTGAAAGTCTAGAAGTGAGGGACTTAGGACACATACAGAACTCTGAGAGAGGTTGTTGCTGTGGTGTAATATCCTATGGGTTAGTCTTGGTGGCTGGTACAGAACTAAGTTTAGGAAAGTAACCTAATATAAGGACTATGTGGGTCCTGGGTAAAAGTAACTATTGTAACTGAAGTAAACGGTAACGGGGTGGGATAACAAAACCCCATTGGGCTGTCATCTGTGGAAAACAGTAAAGTGAAAGGTGTGGCATCGTTACAAATTGGTGGCGGCATGGGATGACAAAACCCATAGAGCTGCCACAATAGGTAAATAGTTGGGTGAGTGGGACTCACCTTCACAGTGCTTAACTCCCAAGTCCTAGGATAGTCCTGACCTGACATCAGCAGAAGAAAACTTCTAGCCAATTTTAGTTTAATTTTTTTGGTCTTTGGGAAGATTGTGCAGGTCCATGAGGGTCCTTTGACAGAAAATTGGCCTCAAGCCCACTGAAGTTGCCTGATCCTGCTATGATCCTGCTTTCAAACTATTTGTTATCAATTACTGTTGAAATGGCTTCATGTTATGGCAATCCAATGAATGAGAACCCTCCAAGTCACTCTGTTATCAGCAGCCTTGCTCAAGTCTTGCAGGGCTGTTGGTAACAGAGTCACTTGTTTGAATCTGTCTGTAATGTGGTCTCCCTCTTTTAATAATAATTATAATAAAATTTATTTATATCCCGTCCCTTTGAGATCAATCAGGGTGACTAACAGCAATAAAATATAACACAACAACAACAAAATCTAGTTCCCTCCCCCCTTAAAAAGTTATTAAAGTTAAAAGCAACAATTTAAAATACAACAATAATATTAAAGACAATAGCACCAACTACCTTGCCAAGCCTTATTATCTTTTGTAATGAGTAATATCTTTTCATGACCATAGCAGATCTTTTACATGCCTGAAGATTTATGGATTTTTTTTTTAAAAAAAGAACAAATCTCATTTTTAGTCTGTGGGTTTCTTAACTGTGGGGCTATGCAGACGGGCAGCTCTGGGCCATCCCTGCTAGACGCGGATCCGATCCTTCCTTTTGTCGACCCTGAAAGAGAGGCAAAATGCTGCTCCTTTCAGGGATGGCAAAAGGCCACCCTAAGAGCAAGTGCACAGCTCTTCAGCACCCTTTCTGGCACAGCGTGTTTGAACGCTGTGCCAGAAGGGCATCCTGACGCCACACACCATGCGTAACAGTGTGAAGCATCAGAACGGCGTCAGCGTGGGGTTGGGGTAGCCAGCATGCAGCTGCCCCGCCTAATCTCTGTCTCCAGGCTGGCCTTTTGGGAGGGTCTGCAGAGGTCCTCTGTGTCTTGCAGCCATGACTGGGATCAGACCAGAATTGTGGAGCAGGTGTGGGAAGGGTCATGCCAGGAGACAGGCTTTATCTATAGTACCCAGAACTATTTTTTTTCTTTGCACTACATACATATGTGATGCTTTGAATCTTTGCTTGTCTTGAATTTAACTTTCAGTATTATTTGGTAACTAAGCTTGCAGGAATAGTAGATGTACTTTTTAGTAAATTAGTAGGGAGAGGGGTGTCTCATGAAACAAGCAATATGAACAACATATATATATATATATATATATATATATATATATATATAAAACAACATTATTATTACATTATTACAACTCCATCATACGATGCAACCCATAGCAGAGAAACAAAACAGTAGTTGTGTTTTCTTCTTCTTCCTTCTTCCTGTATCTTCTTACTTGTATTCCCTTTTGTCTGATTCCTCTTCTTTATCTCTTGGTTTTCCTCTAGTTATTCTTTTACTATGTCTTCACAATTTAAACATTTTTGTTATTTTTTTCATTTTTATATATATCTTAAAAAAATCAGCCTTCCCTGAAAAAGGAGAATAACAACAGCCAAAACATAGCCTCTTTTTGTCCTTCCTATTACATATTACCTCTCACTTATGTTAATTAATCCTTTCTCTTCTCCCCCCACCAACTTTATCCTTCTTATTAATCTTACAGCAATCATACATCTCAAATAATTTAAACAACCAATCATTTATTAAGGAAGTAAACTTTTGTTTCCAGTTTTTAACTTTTAACAATCTTGCTGCTGTTACCATATATAATAATATTCTACAATTTTTTTCTGGCTGTTTGTCTAATACATGCACCATATTCAGTAAATATAACTCTGGGCTCATAGGATGACTGATATTTAAAGTTTACTCTATGTTTCTATGTATCTCCTTCCAAAATATGAGCAACTATTATGGAATAAGGACTATGGAACTCTACAGGACTTACTTCTAAGTAGACTTGCATAAGACTGAAACATAAGCTTTCAATTCAATACCCACTTTCCTGGAAATAAGTGTTGGTAAACTCAGTAGGACTTTGATATTCAGTAGACATATATAGTGCTGTGTTGTTTTATATTTATATTTATATTTATATTTATATTTATATTTATTTCTATCCTGCCTTTTTCCCAGATTGGAACTCAAAGCAGCTTACAACATTTTTAAAAAAATTGTAAAAAAATCCATGAGATACAAAAGGTGCCTTTTTCCCAGATTGGAACTCAAAGCAGCTTACAACATTTTTTAAAAAATTGTAAAAAAATCCATGAGATACCTTTGGTGAGACAGTGCCAGTAATGCCAATGGGGAAAGGATGGAAGCTCTGGCTCTCCCCATTGGTAATGGGTGATCACAGGAGGACATCAGTGAATACACACACACACTACAGGAAAACAAAACAAAGGCTGCAAAGTGAGATATATGTTTGTTTTTTCCAGCAGCCTCTGTGAATATGCAAATGTGTGCTTATGTGGTGGGAAAACAAACAAAAGGAATAGCTGTGAGTTCCACTGCCATGTGGGTGAAAATATTTTGAAACAGCCACAGTAGTTATACTCCCTTAAATCAGCTTGGCTTCATGATAGAGCACTTGTTTGGTTTGGCTTTCCAGTTCCAAGCTGGATTAAAAGGCTTGAGAAGAGCCACACTGGAACAATCACAATCCACACTGAAACTGAGACAGCATGCTGGCGGAGATTCACCCTTACTGAGATGCAAAAGCTAACTGCAGGGCTTCTCACCTTGACAGGCACTAAGTTAAATTATTGGCTTTTCCAGTGAGTCACATTTTCTCATGATATACAAAATACAACAGTCTCTGTTTAGCCATCATGGCTTCTGGGGAGTTCAGGCTTGATTTGATTTGTCTTTTTAGCAGCTGACAGTATCCATAAAACTCTTCCCCAGCCTCCATTTCAAATGGGCTTATTTTCTTCCTGTCAGCTTTCTTTACTTCTTTCCCCCTGCACAGTATTAACAAGCATTAGCTATGGTACCACTGCCCTTGTCTCTGCGAAATCCTCTGCCAATGTCATCCCCCATTATTGCTGTTGCCCAGTAACTGTTTGGCATATTTAGCCTGATTCCTGGGCAAAAGCTTGTCTGACATTAGAGACCCTACCAGCATCACTACTGCCATCCTCATAGCCTCTTGCCTCACAGAAACATGCAATTCCATCACACAGAAAGGTAATGCCATTGGTGGGTCTCCACTCATTACTTCCAAGAATTGTAAAAAGTTTTTTGGCATTCTGATTCCAACAACAAAAGTGTCTTAGTTTTGCTGCAGGATAAATGGATGAGTGTGATAACCTCACTTTTTTCCCTTAGCAATATAAGCTCTAAGGATAAATATGTATGTAACTATCTAGCAATCCTCCACCTACTTCTGATTCAGAGCTTTAAAATAATATGAGCCAATGTGATAGGTGATGGCTTTTTTTTCATTAACTCTGTCCTACACTCATGTAATCCAGAACAGAAAACTACTACAGATAGGTATGAACCTAAGACATGAGCTCTAACTCTGTTTCAATATTAAAAATCAAGTCACGGCAGAAAACAGAAATAAAGAATTTCATCCTCTAATTTCAGCTATAAGGAAGCTTCTCTCTAACTGAATTTTTGAGATACATTTTCCCCTTCAAGAGACTACCTAAGCTGGCAAAACCACTCCTGAATATTCGTGGCTGAAGAATCCCCTAATAAATTCAAGGGTTGAAGACACACACACGGGGGAGGATGAGTAGTTAGGTGCTGCCACCTTTTAGTTCCTAGTAACAACTAACAAGAAACATGGGATCAGATGTCATCAAGTTCAATAGCGCTTACTTCCTGCCTTAGTGTTTTACTTGCTGCTTACAGACTGGAGAGATTTATTTGTTAGAAGAATACAAGGATTTTGTTTTGTATGGCTTGGACTGATGCATAAGAGGAAGTGTTATGTGTGGATGATGATGTGTGCACTGTTTAGTATACTTTTCATTAGTAGTTCTGTTTTAAATACATGCCTCCTATCCATATTAATATGCCTATTTCAACAGGTAAAGGATATTCCATTATTCTGAGCTAATAAAGATCCAAAAACAAGTACAGTCAATCCACAACTTTCACTGCCATTAAAGATGCAGGATTGCCACAAAAGGAGATAAAATGCAAGTATCTCTATCAGCCCAAACCATATTTAATATACACAAAAAGTACCTATCCTGGCAAGGTGGCTGCATGCACATTCCCTTCCTCACTCAAGGTGGGATGGGTGGGGGAAAGGAAGGGGAAGAAATTTGACACCTGTTCCATCCCCTGAGTGAATGAGTGAGTGATCTCAGAAGGAGGTGCAGACAATAAATCAACATGAGAGCCAAATTTTAATTTAGAAAATTATTTAAACCACTGGAGACTCTCAGGGTAATCATAAAAACTGGCTATCTCAGTGCTTGATGGCAGTCAATAGTTCTTCCATCCCAGGGGGCATGGGCAATGGTATACCAAAGAAAGGAATTCAAAATTACCAGATGAATCACACAGTGTCTGTGGTAGTCATTACCAGTTAAAAACAGTTTCATAATAGCAATTTGTAACACTGAAGCTCCTATTCCATTTCAAGCTAAAATTGGAGTCCCTCCTAAAAGTCTTGAATAAGCTGGAAACGTTTCCAATGAAGACCCTGCTGTGAAAAGAATGTGTGCTGAAATATAAAAGGTTTTATCTACTTATATGATTTCTGGAATCAGAAATGCATTCTCTGTCAGTTCTCTATCAATGCTTTCCTTTGTAGAAATTAGCCTTATTTCTCAGCCTTATTAGCTGAGAAATCAACTTTATCTCTGTCTTGTTAATTGTTCCAGTCCTATGAGAAGAGAAGGCTGATATTCCCATTTCTCACTTTCTTAGTCCTCCTTCTCTGCAGGACTTAAAACCTGATTCCATTCCTTCCTTAGCAAATGTACAGCAATGGAAACACAAAAGAGAACACAATTGCCATGCTGTGACCACTCTTTCAGCTAGACTTAAGACCAGCAGCAAGGTATGAAATTCTTTTATATCTCAAGGCACCTTTTCCTGCTGTCTGGCTACTCCCAATCACATGATTATTCTAAGTCAGCTGATGGCTCATGAAGCTGCTGTAGTCACATGTTTATTTACTTACTTACTTACAACTACATCACACTTAAGATGGTGATGACCACCTAGAAAGATGTGATCCATCTCTACACCACATTTACAGTATTATTAGCTCTTTCAGAAAGAACTCCAGAACCCAAAATACTTTTTTATTGTTTGGTGTGGTTTGGTTTGGAAAAGCAAAAAGACAGTGTTTGACCTCCTAATGGAAGCTGAGGAAGTAAAGTCTTAATCATTCATCTTCTTATCCAGGTTGTTTATGACATGTGGCAATCTGAGGCAACTCTAAACTAAGGCTGGGAACCCTGTGCTCTTCCAGACTTTGATGAACTCTATTTCCCATTTGCAGCAAGAAACCTGGACAATGGTGAGCCATGATGGAAGCAGTGCTTCTTCAATATTTGGAGTCTGTTTGCCTGGAAGTGATGGGCCAGATAATGTCCACTTTGTTAGTTCAATTGTTTTCTATTATATCATTTTTTCAGTTGTTATGTTGTCTCATGTTGATTTATTGTCTGCACCTCCTTCTGAGATCACAACCTACATACAATAATCAGCACAAGGAAATATGTCTGATAGTTGCAATTTTTTTAACCAAGATATGTGTTTTCCCAGTCCAAGACTCAAGGGTCCATATAGCAGTACTGCAGACTGTTTCATCAGTAAGATGAAAAGTCTATAGTTGATACAAGAGAACACAGGATGCTTAAGTGCAAAGCCTAAGAAATTACTTGTCTCTGCTTTGTATTTCAACACTCAGTAGGTGACCACTGAGAAGTTACAGCCCAAACATAAAAACACAATCTGCTTGTTACTGCTGTCTTTGCCCTTTTCTTTGCCCAACATCTAGGGAGGGTATCTCAGACATGTTTCTAAATTGAAAAAATATTTCATGTGAAAGGATATCTGCTAGGGACTGCCCAGAAGAAGGTAAGAAAGATGCAGCAATGCTCGGATTTGGTGAAAGATAACTTTGCATGTTGGTTTCCAACTGTTGTTAAGTTTCTTGTATGTGACAATACAGTGAAATAATACACTGCATTTATTCCACACTTTCCCCCTAAGTACATACAGTAGTTTTCCATATTATATCTCAGCAGCAAATATAAGGTAGGTTGACATTATTCCCATATTACGTATGGAGGTGGCAGGGAGATATGAGATATAACCTTGCCTATGAGCATCTAGCACAGGGTTAATAAAGCTAAGGTCCTCCAAATGTTGTTGGATTGTAGCTCCCAGCACTCCTCACCACTGGCTTTGCTAACTAGCACTGATGAGAGTTGCCATCCAATCATCCCTGAATAATCATCCCCATCTAGCAATCTGAGGCTGAGATGAGATTTGTACTAGAGACTACTGAGCTCACAGAAATACTGAGCTATGATATTACAGTAGATTTCAATATAGTAACTGCCACATAAGGTATCAAGCAGGGAGGAATATGAGCATTCCTTAGCTTGTTAATGGTGCCTAGCAGTGCCAACTGGTTAACAAAAATGAAGAAGAAGAAAAAACCTATAAGCATCTGTGATTTGTAGATGGAAGGGGAAAGGGGACACCAGTAGATAGTTGGTTATATCTACCAGTGTCCTAGATACAAAATGCTGGTGCTTCAACAGTTTTTCTGAGCTACAAACCATAACAGAAAACATTCCAATACGTCCTAGATGGGATTTGGAGCTGTGGGAAGCATTTTTTGTGCTCCATTAATGCACTCTGCTTGGTCTATAAGCCACCACTACATCAAGCCACATGTATAATATAACTATTTGATTCACATCATTAAAGTATTAACAATTCAAAAGAAATTCCAAAGAAGTGTTGCCCATCAGACAGATGGGAAACTCGGGTTTGCATCCTGTTACTAGCATATGCAGGCATAAATTAACTTTATACCTGTGTATGTCTTGTTCATTGTTGCAGAGGCTGATATTCCCTTCCTCCCTTTGCATTGACCAAAGCTCCTTCTCAGACTTACTGAAGAACTTCTGCAGCTTCCCGCTGTAGCGATTATGGGGCTGGTGGAAAGCAGGGGGCATCACAGAAACATCTGACTATGGGCCTTTGCAGACTACCAGAAATAGTGCACTTTAAATTGAGGCACTGCCCTGGCTCAGTGCTAGGGAATCATGGGAATTGTTGGTTTTTTTCTGAGACATTGAGCCTTCGCTGTCAGAGACCTGGTGCCACAATAAAATACAGTTCCCATGATTCCCTAGCACTGAGCCAGGGTGATGAATGGACAGCTGCAGTGTCATTCTGGGTGATGAATGGACAGCTGCAGTGTCATTCTGATGAGCCACATAGGATTTTTATGGGTTATGAATTCCACAGATTATGTAAACCAACATACTAAAGAAAGTAAGTCAAATTAGCCAATGTCTAGAAATGGCAATATACATAATACTCAAGTGTTAAGGAATTAAGTGTCTAGCCAACTAACTAAACACCTAGAAAATAATATAGCCAACTAACTAAACACCTAGAAAATAATATATCTATTATGCACCCACATATCTTCACACATTATCCTTTTTGTGCAGATGATCAGGAATATACCTCCTTCCATATAGGATTAATCCCTCAAATTCCCTTCCATACAAGGAAACACTCTCAATCTCACATATCTCATTTTATACACACAACAGATGGTTTGTATACTGCATTTATCCCATGAAAACATTAATTTATTGTTGTGATTTGGTGGCCAAACTGTGTTTGGAGGACTTGGCGAAATATAGGTATTCTGCTGCTGCCTGTCCAACATTGTTGTGAAGTATTTTTAACATTTGTGTATTTTTCTCTGTCCATCATTTTTAGCAGTTTGGCTTGCTGGGAATTAGTAATTTAACTTTGGTCATGTTTTATGTTCAATCACACACAGGGCAAAGCAGCAGAATTTGAGTCCTTGGTAAAAGAGGCCAGCAAAGGTTTCAGTCACAATATGAAGTGGGATGGAAATACTCTACAATGAATGGGATGTTTGCAAAATCCATAGAAGAAACTGTTTTAAAATCATAAAGAAATAGGTGCTCTAAGCAGGCCTGGTACTGGAGATCTGCAATCCAAGCTTGGAGTGGGGGGCAGGGGGAGATATTTAAAATAGTTTCTTGTGATTCTGATTTTCATCTAAGAATCACTGCAGAAGGAAAGGTTGTTTAACCTTCTCCTCACCAGAACTTTGTCTTGATCTAAGCTGTCCCCTCCTAATCCTTCTATTATATCCACAAGATTACCAAGATAGTGTGTGTATTTTTCCACAAAAGAGGCACCAGCAGTTTTGGGAGAGATACCCATAGCTTTTAGAAATGTTAAAAACTTCCTCCCTCAGTACTAAGGCATCAATTAAAAACAAAACAAAAACAATCCCATATTGCATCTGCTTTACAGTCAAAAAGGGAGAGTTTTGATTGCATATTTCTTGAATTACATCAGATTTTGCTCACCAAATATCAATTATCTATACCAGAGTTTTTGTATGAAGCGCAAACTTTCTAAATTGCCAATTTCATGGAATCTAACAAGATTCTTGGATTCTAACTAGTCATGCACATATGTTCATACTAATATACAAACAAGCCAATCAACCCTGAGAGCAGTGTCAAAGCATATAAAATGAGTACAATCCCAACCTACATGGGTTTGAATAGACCAGTGTTGAGTGAGGTACACTGGGACTGATAGAATGGAGAAGGTCATTGCTGACAAAGCCAAGGCATCACCAGAAGTTGACCCAATAACATCCAGTTGTCTATCCAAAGTCATCCCTCACAAGCTCTAAGTACTCCTTGTACCACTCTGATAGCTGGGAGGAGGGTTGGGAGGGTTAAATGAGCAGTGCTCCATCTGCCCAAATATGATCCCTTTAACCATGGCAATACTAGGGACCACTGTCATGACACATCTTTCATGTTGCCTTGAAGTCCTCCCCTTCCATGCAGTGCAAGTTAGTCATTTTCTGCAGCACTCTCCCTATCCAGTCCTTCCTGATTTCAATACAAATTTGTATTGAAATCAGGAAGGACTGGATAGGGAGACGTGTAGCCAGTTTATTTTTATCTAATTGACTGCATGTGTATGTGCTTAAGCAAATATGCAAGTATGGGAGAGAGGAGAATTGAATAAAACAGGGTCTCTGTTGAGCTCAAGGAAATCTTTCTTACACAAGACTTGCACTTACTGAATCAGACATTTTATTTGTTATATGCCAAGTAGGAATATCATTTTTATACAACATGATGCAATTTTCTTTGAGAATCAAAACATGAAAAGAAGGAACACAGATGATAAAGACTTGATCTATGTAAGAGGTGTGTGTGTGTGTTTGTGTGTGTGTGTGTGTGTGTGTGTGAGTGTGTGTGTCCGTCCTATATAATATTGGTATAAAACAGACATTAACCACTTCTTATCCCTGAGGGGAGCACTTTAAGCAGAGTTTTCCAACTACTCTTCCCCATCATCCAAGCTATTCAGTTTACAACTTTGAAGTCAGTTTTCTGTTTCAGTTTCCCCTAACTCTGTTGCACAAGCCAATGGAGAGGTGCACTTCAGCAGCTACACATGTGTTGAGATGGTAGTTTCTCCCAGTTGATTGCATACAATAATGCTAAACTGGAATTTTCAGGAGATGTATCTTGGGGGGGAAATAAATATACAAAATGAACTTTCACAATCTCTCCCAATAACAGTTAATCTTTGGGGTTATGCCATCTGTGAACACTTATTCTGCCAAACATTGTTATATTGTTTGAATCTGACAATAAAGTATCACTCGAATAATAATTTTGCTAGAAATGTAATACCCAAGAGATTATGAAGCAAAGACTTCCTACATTCTCTTCCTCTTCACTACTTTATCCCTTAATTCCTTTCTTCTTTCAATTTTTCCTTGGAATGAAATTTTTCCTTGGAATGAAAAAATTGTATCTAGTGCTTTTGTGCACATAAGAGCATAAAACAGCACTGGGGGAGGGGGAGACAAAATCTCCTGTACTCACTGTAATCCCCCCAAGCATCCTTCAAATTCACTCTGTAGGACTGCAAAACCCTATTGAATTGGCTTTCGGGCAACCTTCTGGGCATCCAGGGAAAGAAAAAGAAGCAAACAATGCAATGCCATCACCAGTATTACATATGATTTTACACAACAAGACCTAAGGGAGCTACCACAAACCTTCTTGATATTGCTTACCTTATGATGACAAACATCACCAGGGAGTTGCCAACCAACCCTACCACAAAGACTATTGAGTAGACTGCAGTGATGATAATGGGAATTGCTGGGGAGATGTTGGTGTGGTTCTGTTGCAAGTCTTCATACATGCCACTACCATTGTTGCCATATTCTGCTAAGTCCACAAGTCTGTTGTTGCTGCTTGTGGTTGGAAGTGAGCATGATCCAGGGGAGCAGGTGGCGCCTGGCTCCTCACGGAAAATGTACACCGGGGGTTCCATGGAGGATTCCACCTCCAACCCAAGGAGCAAAGACAAATTGCAAGGAGGGAGGCAGGAGCACCTGGTGACACTGGAAAAAGAAGAGAGTGAGCATGAAAGCATGCTACTGATACAGAGGTCACTAAAGATGCTAAAGTTATCATTCCTGAAGTCCTAATCACCTTTAGAAACACTACAAGAGGAGAGTAATTGATGTGAAATAGGAGAGCTCACAGTGGTGGGACACAGTTATTTTTTTTTAAAGAAAAGAAAACACTATGAATTCAGAAACCTGGTTATCAAACAAAACAATAGACTAATCCACATTTCTGTTGTGCCAAAGATATTAATATTATTTTTATCCTTGTAGGAATCAATGGGGGGGGAACCCTAGATTAATTCTAAACACTCCTGATGCTAGGTTAGTGAAGACAGGGACAATAATAGAAAGATTTGAAACTCCTTTGGACTTCTAAAACACTGAGCTGGAGCTCCAAAATGTTGATGAGTTATCTAGACAAGTTTAGTCAACTTTATATTGAGGAACATAGCATCATTGTCTAAGGACCAAAACACAATTCTGCCTGATCATTTCTCCACACTCCTGTCATTTATCTATCCATTCAATAAGGAACCCTTCCCACCTAAGTAATATTAGAATGCTATACAAGGTAGAGGTGGGGTTTTTTTAATAGTAAGAGAAAGACAAATATTGCATGTCAATTACATGTAAACAATTTTGAAAAGAAACACAAGAGTAGCAACATTACCTGTTTTAAAAGAAGCAGGGAAAAAGCAGGGTCTCCCCAGGAGAAATCTTCATATGTTGAGCAGCATCTTCTCCTTTTCTGTCTCTATTTCACTTTTGTAACTTGGTGACTGAAGGGTTTACATTCCTGTGAGAGAAGAACAACAGCTAGATCACACAAGTATGAGCTCCAGACCTGCAGCAGCAGAAGCAGTCCCTGTAGCCTTTACTTTACCTTTGTATCAAGCAGTCTTCTTCACACTCTCTGTCTGCCACTCTCACTCCGCCAGCTCAGTCAGTTGGACCGTGTTACTCCAGCAGCTCTTGCACACATTCTCTTCTCAGCTCACATGACTTTTCTCTAAACACCAAAATGCAAGCAAAGTATTAGGCAAAAGGGAGACAGCTTGTTCTACCACACCTGGAAGATTTTATGCCACCCTCTACATTGCTTTCACAGGCATCTTTTAATCCTTCCCCAGCTTTTAAGGTTTTCAAGCAATTAGATCCCTTTAGCCTATTACCATTGATTTCCCCAGCATTAGTTATAGGAGACAATAAAAAAGAAATTTCAGATGAAGCATATTCAGCTGCCCACATATGTTCTGAAAGCATTCTCTTATCTTCAGACACTGTGTTCCCTGTTCTATTCAGTCTGTATTAAAGAAATAAGACAAAAGATTCCTCCTTAAAATGCTGCAGAATGAATGAGTTATAATCATACTAGAGTTTGTAGATCCATTATATATGATGATTTTGTCACATTTTGATAGTACATTTCTAAAAAGAACAAAACACCTTGTTATTCTTTAGTTGTATTTCTCTACTAAACTCTTCTAGAAATTTATAAGGTTTGGAGGAATATTCCCATTATCAGACTTTGTTGTCATGATTGTCTGTTCAAGACAAAGGTAACAATTACTTGAGCCTGTCAAATCTCATTATTTGAATGGACGCCAATCTAAACCAGAGATGTCCTTCACTACATGGGGTATTGGGGGTGGAGAAGGAGGAGGAGGAGGAGGATCTTACTGTGAGCCTCTGCTAAAAATGAGGCCATGGGAAGTTAACATCATCTAAAAGTATCAGTAAGAGCCAGTGTGATGTAGTGGTTGGAGGAGGATTCCAGGAAGCCAGAGTTCAAATTCCCATTCATGCATGGAAACCCAGTGTGTGGCCATGGGCAAATCAAACTCTCTCTAGCCATAGAGGAAGGCAATGGCACTTTTTCTGAATAAATCTTACCAAACCTTAGAATAGGGTCACCATGAGTCAGAGTCAACTAAAAGCATGCAACAATAGCAGCAGCAGCAGCAGCAGCAGCAACAATAATAATAATATAATAATAAATTTTATTTATAGCCCGCCCCTCTGCGGAGCAATCGAGGCGGGTTACATCAATTAAAAAAACAGAGGATACAGAAGTTGCACCATCTTTAGGCATAGTCAAGTGACACCTCAAGTGGTAGATGCTAGGGAGCAATGGCAATTTCCCCTTTGTTGCACCCTTCCATTAAAGGACAGAGTTATGTCTAGCATATGACCTGTTCTGGGCTCCCTAAAAGAATCTGCTCAGATCTGGTAGAGGTATCATTGTCCCACCTGGAGAAGGTTGCCTTGGATGAGGAACGGAAGAATGTGAACCAAGATAACAGGCTCCAGTCCAAGCTGGGGGAAGCTGAAAAGCTCACCTTGGCAGCAGAACCCAGACTTTCACATGTAGAATGTGAGGAGAGGGAGGTGAAGGCTGAACTATTTCATCCTTCAGAGGATCACAGAATAAAATTATAGCAACAAAAGTACAGGCAAAGGTATGGCTTGCCTTAAATGGGAAGCACTAGAATAATGAGCCAGCTATGCTAAGTTACAGCTGGCTATTAGTATAGCCAAGACTACTTCTGTGAAGCAAAACTACAGGTCAGTTGTTTCTGGCATTGTGATATTCCCTGCTTTCTAGTTTCTTGAACTTCACTTTGCTCTTTGGAGTCTTCCTTTTGGTAATTCCCTGACTAGAATTTGATCATGCTTGGGATGGTTTCTGGTCCTATAGACTCTCTTATGGACCTTGTGTGTATGACCCTGGACTGACATGGTTTCTCCATTCTTTGTTTACTTGAACTAGAAGTCCACCGACCATGTACATGCCATACTAAAACAGGATAGGAGGAGACTGTCCTATCACCAGGATGGAAATAAGCTTCAACTGCCAGTTTACATAGAGTGGAGAGGGAACACCATCTTTACCTTAGGGAGAAAAATGTCTTGGCCAGATCATCTGAAAAACAGTCTGAGGCTATCACACCATATTTTACCCTGCCTAAGGGAGCTGTAAAGCTGACAGATCAGTTTCACTGGCAGCACTACCTCCCAGCTGCATCACCCCCAGCACTCAGGACTGTAGCAGCAGAAACTATTATGAACCCATGCTAAAATACAAACACCAGAGAAGCAATACTTAACTGGCAGCCAGAGATCTCTGCCCTGTCAGTCACACTCAAAAATGCAAGCATGGGATGCTGATCTCCAGAACAAAATTGAACTTTGAGATCTCCTTGAAAATTCCTTCATCTCTCCCTGTTAATAGTTAGTATGACAGAAGGTTCTCCTGTATCTTCTTAACTCATTTCAGGAATACTTGGACAACCCTTCCTCTCATCCAAGTCCTGGCACTCAACCTCTTCTTTGACTGCTAATGACTTCTGCCCCTCTGATCCACTCAAGGTTAATAAAAGTGGACAGAAATTTTACAATATGATGAAATAAACTGACTTTTCTCAGCTAGAAATGCCAACTTATATCTGGACTTGCAATATGACCATGTCAACCCTGCCTGTCATTACTTATGCTACTGGTAAATTGTAGGAAACGTATGCATGGATTATCTGAGATAATTCATTGCTTTGTTACATGGCCCAGGACTGCTCCAAATGACATGTACCTTTCAGTGGAAGCAAAATGACCATAGCAATGTTCACTCTAGTATGCTATTTACATGCTACAACTCTGTTTACAATTCATGTTCACTTGTGAGTACATCATGAATTGTTTGAGAAAAGATGGATCAAGTTTCAACTTTTCTGCAGTCCCAAAAGCAGATGTAGGATAGGTGACAGCAAGGTATGTAATGTCTTTTGGTTTTCATTTTGTGTGTGTGTGTTTGTGTGTTTGTTTTGGGTTTTTTTTTTGTTTGTTTTTGTAATTAGTTAAGTCTCACTATACCCACATGAATCAAGATGATCTATGCATAACAAAGCTCAAAATGTATATTGAGATTAATAATATTAGATCCTCTGGAGGGGAGGCTAATTTCAGATTTACATTTGCTCAGCAAGCTTTTCCTACATTATCTTAAAGGAAAGGATAGGATTTACCATGGCTGGATAAGTCATGACAAAGAACAAAGGGCCAACAGTGACCTCCTACAATGCTAATATGCACACACTGGTCTACCAAATGTATATGGTAAAGAAAAAAAGAATTGTACAAATACAAAGAGAAAGATATACAGACTTATTTTTAGAAATCAAATTGAATTCATGAATAAATACAAGGATAAACATGGTATGCATCTGAACCATAGACTTGTATCAGTTTAATACAAATTTAATTATCACAGATCATCCTAAACCATCCTAGAGTTTCTAGCTTGTTGAGGATCAAAGGATCCTTAAAAGAGAGGAACTAAGAAGCAAATAATTTAAACTCTGTAATATAAACAGGTATCTGGGGAATTATAATTCAGGGGAGTGCACTATAATCATAGAATCATAGAGTTGGAAGAGACCACAAGGGCCATCCAGTCCAACCCCCTGCCATACAGGAACTCCCAATCAAAGCATCCCCGACAGATGGCCATCCAGCCTCTGCTTAAAGACCTCTAAGGAAGGAGACTCCACCACTCTCCAAGGGATTGTATTCCACTGTCGAACCGCCCTTATAATTCTGTAGCTGAGTTCCAAGAATTTAATATTCAATGTTATATGCAACCAGAACAATAACAGCACAAAACATTTTAGACTATAATGATTTGGACTGTAGAAAGTGTGTAATGTCTGATGCATAATGGACTTCTAGGCAGTATCCCATTTCCTGTATGATCTTCTTCAGGGTTGAATTTTTATGCAACTCTTATCAGTTCTCAGCAGCAATGATGTCATTTTTATCAGTGGTGCTGAAAAAATGAGCCCACTGAATCTTATTTCTAGCTAATGTCCCAGGAAATAGCACTTCTTACTGTTATGTGAAATAGTCTAGCAGATAGTTTCCATATATGACATGAACTAATAGTTCAGGGACCAGATCTGTGCTATTGTGCAGCTTCTGTTCTTTGACGTCTGCAAGCCTGAGAATGTTTTGCATGTTTGTTTGTTTTTTGCCAGAAAACACATCTGACAAGCTGCAGGTATACCAGGAGCATGGTGTCTGACTTGCCTTGTCCTGTGCCTTGGAGGGACTCCAAGGAGTCAGTCTTTCCATTTTGAAAACAAGGGCCAATCTTCTGATCAAGGTTTTCTATCAAAATCCTAAATGACCATTTGCCAAAAGGACCAGTATTTGAATACTGAATATTAATTAGAAAATCATATACTTCAATAGTAGATGAAGGGAGCTAAATGTGTCTCCCAGAGAACTTTTCATCTGTATTTACTAGCAAGATCCCTAAGGGCAGAGACATCCATCAGAAACTCAATAGCTTGTTTTAGTTTTCTTATCCAATTGTGTTGTTTCAAAATGCAAATAATCTCTAACTGGTGCAATGGAAAAATGTCAACTGAAAATAATGTATCTGCATCCTTTTATGGGGTCACTATATTTAAGGGTAGCAAATTCCAGGGGTTTGGGGACTGCACAGCCCTCCTCAGTAGCTGAAGAGCTAGACCTCCCCCCCCACCTCCAACATACACACAGAGAATCCTGACACCCTCCTTTAAAAAAAAACACAGAAAGACCAATTGCACACTTTTGGGGACTTGAGAAGGCAATTTCACTATTCTTCATTGAGAGAGCTGTTTTAAGTTCACCGTGACCCACTTTTAGACCCAGATGGCGCAGTGGTGGTGCAATGGTTAAATGCCAGTATTGCAGACACTCACTCACAAACTACAAAGTTGTGAGTTCAATCCTAGCCAGGGACTCAGGGTCAACTCAGCCTGGCATTTTTCCAAGGTTGCTAAAATAAGTACCCAGCTTGTAGGGGGCAATTAGCTCACAGTTGTAAACTGCTTAGAGACTGCTTAGTGCAGTATGAAGTGATATATAAATGAAACTGCTATTGCTATGTTGCTAACCAGAAGTCATTTCCAGTTACGAAAAAAGGAGGGAGCTGAATCTAAAACTGATTAGGAAAACAAAACAAAGAAAAATTGCCCCCATGCCCTCCTAGAGGCCTTATGGGACACCATTAACCATCTGTGATTATAAACATATTTTGAGGGGTGAGAAGCTGAAAAAATGGAAGTGAGGGCCTGTACATTGCCCATCATGATATATTGCATATTCCTGGAAATCAGTATAAATCAGCCTTAACTAGGCATTTCTGTACTTGCTATTCTTGAATAACTCTTCTATTTTACACACTAGAGGTCTACTGTTCCAGTATTTGAATTATCAGCAAAACCATTTTGTTATTTCACTGTTAGGAAACTATTCTCCTACCTCACACCACCCAGCACAATAGAATTCAGCCACAGCATTTGTCAATGGTATAGCAGAGACAGACTCACTGTCTCAGTATCCCAGTAATCCATGATTAGCATGGATGATAATGTAATCTCCCCACTCCCCACCGCCCTGGCTCCCTGATCCCTTGGAGCTTAATTATAGCTCTCACAATAGTTGGGAGAAAATGAATGTTTCAAAAAACAATGTGTTGTTCTGAGCTACAAGGTATTTTTGCTGCCTTGCTCTAGGGTGGACAATTAAGGCACATTAGCTGTGCAAAAGATGCTTGACAATTGCTAGTATGCTCCATGAAGCAACATTTCTGGGAATCAGGATTCCAAATTACATGGAGAGCCTTCATAGATAAGAGAGACTCTCCATGTATGGAGGACATTAAAAACAATGATAGGGAGGGCTGGAACTAGCATATTCCCCCTTCCCTGCATGATTATTCAGTACAGAGACTACCTGAGGGAAGTGAAACTGCAGTCTAGGAAGGCAAAACACTGTTCATGCATTGATCCTGTTCATGCATTAGTCATGGGAAGAGGGTTACATGCCTCAAAAAAAGCAGCAGGGCTCTGGCACCAGTGTTGTGCAACTTCATCAGCATCTCTGGGTAGATGATTGCACTGCAAAGGCCTACATACATTGAACTCTGTACATGTAGGCTTCCAAGGAATCTGAAACTCCAGCTGAATAGGATTGCAGTTTAATGGTGCCTTAGGCATGCAAGCTTGCCCTATGCAGATAGCTGCATATGACTGTAAGTAATGAAGGTGAAGAAGCTACTCAAAGCCAGAGGGGGCAGCAGCATGAGCTATGTATACCTCTCCTTAGCATTAGTGGTGGATGGTGTTTCCATGTCAGTGAGTTAGGGCCTTTGCAGACTGCCAGAAATAGTGCAAATTGAGTCCACTTTAAGGGTTAGGGTTAGTGCTAGGGAGTCATGGGAACTGCTTTTTTTCTGAGACATTGAGCCTTCTCTGTCAGAGAGCTCTGGTGCCACAATAAAATACAGTTCCCATGATTCCCTAACCCTAACCTTAACCCTTAAAGTGGACTCAATTTGCACTATTTCTGGCAGTCTGAAAAGGCCCTTAGTGAGTCTGCTACAGCTTTTAGATTGAACATGAGCTATCCAGGGTCATAAAACTAGTTTGGGAATAGCATTCAGAATCTTGGATAGATCAATTTAAAACATGGGTCAGATTAAAATCCACTGATGCTGTAGTCACCAGGCTCCACAAAGGAAGGAAGGAAGGAAGGAGTTTGATTTCTGCATAATCCAAATTCACCACAATACAAGAACATATCCATAGCATGGAGACTGTTAATATGGTTAATGAAATAAAAATGTGTGTAGAGTCATATGATGTGGATCCTGGAAGGGTTTTCTGTTTGTTTGTTTGTTTGTTTTTTTGTTGCTTAGAACTCCCAGCATTATCAGCCAGCCAAGTCATGAGATCACATATCTATATTTCTGGATAGCATAAACATGGTGACCCTATGGCATAGGACCATGTTTTTTTTTTAAACATGCTATTTTTCAAAAGAAAAATAAGGCAAGAATGTCAGCAAGAAGCCCCTTTTCATATTTTGTGCTAATAAAGAAAGCAGTTTAAACACAATGAGCCATATCTTTCAGGAAACAATTGGGGAGAAATCCATTTGTGAAATACATAATTGTTCACTAACTCTCAATTTGGCATATCAAATATGCCAAGGGCATATACTGAATCACAGACAAGTGAAAGGATTGCACAAAGTACAGAAAGTTTAATTATGTAAACATACCCCAAAGGCAAGTTTAAACTTAATGAGCCTATAGTACGGAGAAATTTGCAGTGTAGACACATAATCCATATTAGGCACTATGTCAAATTCCTTTATCTTGTTCTTAACACTTTACATAGCTATAGTTACCAAGACAATTGTTAATTTATTAAAAGTCAGTCTATAATTGAGCATAATACAATGGGTCCTTGGTGTCCGCTGGGGTTTGATCCAAAAACCCCTCACGGATACCAAAATTCATAGATGGTCAAGTCCAATTAAATACAATGCATAGCAAAACTGTGTCTGTGGAGATAAGGCAGATTTAGGCAGGTCAAGAGAAGCCCTGGCAACATCAAATCAGGATGGGTCAAGTGCCAGCCAATGAGAGTAGAGTTAGGAGTAGGTATAAATAGAGCAGGAAAGAGAAGAGAGAGGGGGATTTGTTGATGTTGGTGTTGTGAGTTAATGGGTTAGGGACAGAACTCCAAGTGAGAGTTACTATTTTAGTACAACCTGAGGAGTTGAAGAGCCTGAGAGGCTAGGTATTACTGCAGAGAAAGGCAGTTAAAAGTTTAAAAAGCCCAAGTGAGGACTAAGAGTGTCTGGGGAAAGTGAAATGTTAGTCCAGGGGTAGGCAACCTTTCCCCTTTAAGGGCCGAGGGACTTCAGCTCCCAGAAGCCTCCCATGTTGGCCAATAGTCCCATGTTGGCCAATAGCTCCTGGGATTCTGGGAGCTGAAGTCCCTCGGCCCTTAAAGGGGAAAGGTTGCCTACCCCTGTGTTAGTCTCTCAGGAGAATAGTAGTTAGTGAAAAGTAGCACAATCAGTTGATAAAAGTGTAAGAAACAAGCATATAATAAAGATTTTGAATGGTTTTGGGTTGCTGTAATGAACAAGTAAAGGGACAAGAAACCACAAACATAACACAGTGTAACAAATAATATCTGCCAATAAGGTATCAACTGTAAACAACATTCCACACAAGTTAACCTACAAATAAACTTATAACTTTATTGTTTCAATAAATTACTGCTTTGGAGTGTCAAGACCATGTGGCACCCTGGTCAGAAAATGACATGGATGTGGCCACTGAAAGGAACTGGAGCAATGGTAGCAGGGTTACCATAGTTCAAGTGGCAGGTACATGAGTCAGCATTTGGAAAGCTGTGCATCATG
>CM034706.1:52647157-52666578 GCA_020142125.1 Phrynosoma platyrhinos | reverse complement strand
AAGATTGTATTGAAAATTTGTTATGGCTTCAGGTGGACTGTTATATTCTTAGAGACTAATAGCCCAGGATGATCAACTGTCTCTCCCTAGGAATTACTTCTTGGGGGTAAAATCTCTTTATCATTAAAGATTATTTTTAAGAATTGTGAGAGAAATACCTATCAGAGCATGTAGAATCAGGTCAGTCTCCAATGGTCACATTTTATTGCAAGATCTACACCAAACTAGGCACATAATGTAGGCATCCTATGACATTGACCTCTGCCACACTGCAGAAATAAAGCAGTTTGACCCCACTTTAACTTCCATGTCACAATGCTATGGAATTCTGAGGTGTGTAGTTTGGTGGAGCACCAGAGCTCTCTGTTTTTGGCTAAATATTTCACAAAACTACAAACCACAAAATTCCATAGCATGGAGTCATGGCAATTAAGTTGGGATCAAAGCTTTATGTCTGCAGCATGGATGCAGCTATAGTCATATTTTTATTGCAGGAACCACACTGAACTAAGTACACAATGTAGGCCTTCTATTACATTGTCACTGCAGAGCTGTAAATAGTTACCCTAGCCTTAACTGTGTACAGTTTGATTTATAATAACAACCACAAAAACAGTTTGAACAAAAATTAAAAAGCCCTAACCAGTGGCATCCCCGCCTGGAGACCCCCCCGCAAGGCACTTGGAAATGGCCATGCAGGCCAGAAAGGCAGCCACATGGCCAGGAAAACAGCCGCTTGCTGCCTGCCCAGGCCAGTGACCCCACCCCTGAGCCCAGAGATCGCCCCAAGGGCCTTGGAAATTGCCACACAGGCAAGGAAAGTGGCCACACAGCTGGGGAAACAGCCACCCACCACCCCCCTGGGCTAGAGACCCCTCCCATGAGCCCTAGAGATCCCCAAGACCCTTTGAAATGGCTGCATGGGCCAGGAAAGAGGCTTCATGGAAAGCAGCCACCTGCCACCCGCCCAGGACAGTGATCCCTTTCCCGAGGCATGGAAATCCCCCTGAGGCCCTTGGAAATGGCTGCATTGGCTGGGAAAGTGGCCCTGTGGCAGGAGAAACAGCCGCCTGCCAACCGCCAGGTCTGGAGACCCCTCCCCCAATGCCCAGAGCAGCATTCTCATGGGCCCAATGAGTGCCTGCGGAGAGCAGGGGGCTGACCGGGTGTTGCCCCCCTCTTCTGGGTGTCATCCCCCTTCTGGGGTGTCACCCAATGCAGTCGGCACCCCCTGCACCCCTCCCCCGGCCCCAACCAATCTATTACATTCTGCCATTAGGATACTTTTTGTTTCAGCTACTGTAACATTTTTGGGATTTTTTAAAAGGTCCCATCCATTCTTTGGTGAACCATGATGCAGCAAAGCAAACGTGGTGTGTGCTCATTCTTGGTAAACCAGTCCCATTCAAAGGAAGTTAAACATTTCTTCCATTGGGAGGCTAGCTTTTCACACTATAAATATTTATAGCACCATGATTCTATTTTAACTAGCATGGTTCCACTTGATTCACTCCTTATGTTACATATTTCTAAAAGGAATGTGTCTGCTTGCCAGAGAAAGATTGCCTTTGGGGACCAGTTAGGGTATGGTTCCAAAACTGAATGAGAATAGTTAATTGGCTTTTTTCAAGCTGTTGATACAACAGAAATTATGTGGGGCCACCTTGCACTATATAGTTATAGGACTATGATTCCACTGTAACTGCCATAGCAAACATAGAATTCTAATACTGGAATTGGTATGTTGTTGTTGTTGTTGTTGTTGTTGTTGTTGTTGTTGTGTGCCTTCAAGTTCTTTATGACTGATGGTAACTATCACAGAGTTTTCTGGGACTGAGAATGTGTGACTGGCCCAAGGTCATCCAGTGGGTTTCCATGGAGACTATGGGCCTTTGCAGACTGCCAGAAATAGTGCACATTAAATTGAGGCACTGCCCTGGCTCAGTGCTAGGGAGTCATGGGAATTGTATTTTTTCCTGAGACATTGAGCCTTCTCTGTCAGAGAGCTCTGGTGCCACAATAAACTACAGTTCCCATGATTCCCTAGCACTGAGCCAGGGCAGTGCCTCAATTTAATGTGCACTATTTCTGGCAGTCTGCAAAGGCCCTATCACTCTACACTCTTAGGGGCTAGGTCGTTTTAACTGCTCCAGCTCCAGCCTTAAATCTTCACTGAACTACAAATCCCAAAATGCAACAGGAGGCAGTCAGAGCTGTTAAAGTGACTAAGGGCCCATTTGGAGCAGCAGAGAGCCACCTCTGCAAGCAGCGGATCAGGGCTGTGGCAACCGCATGCCTTGGCCCTGATACTCCCTTTTGCCACCCCTAAAAGAGGCAAAAGGCTACCCCAAGAGCGGCACCACGGCTCTTCTGTGCCTTTTCAGCACAGCGTGTTTCCACATTGCACCAGGAGGGCGTCCTGACCCCGCATGCCATGTGTACGGCCAACTCCACCCCTAGGCTGGCCCTTTGGGCTGGTCTGCAATGACCCTTAGCCCCCTTTTAAGAGTGTGGTGAGATAAGCTCGCAAGGCTGAACAGGGATTTGAACCCTGATCTCTAGGGTTGTATTCCAATGCTCAAACCACTACACCAAGCTGGACATTTAGGGAGGAGCATTTGGAATTCTCAGCCAGTTTGATTCACCAGTCTATAAAGTCCAGGTCATGTGGCCATGACAGTTAATATGAAATCATACTGTTATCATTGTGTAGCATGGAAGGTCCCTGGAAATCTCATAGGGAATGTTAAATTATAAACCTTACTACAACCCTAATCATAACTCTCATCAGAATTCTCAATGCATTAGAATTCTCACTGGGATCGTACAATATTCTATGACTCCTACATTGCAATATTTTTTTTAAAAAAAAAAAAATCCTGGTACTTGCAGTTTAAGCTTTTCTTTTCTCTTTTAGTCCAGTCTGGCCTTGAAGCTGAGGCAGCATACTCCCTTTCTCCACTGCTTTACTAAAAAGAATTAGTGTTTCTTATTTTAGCACATATGTAGGCCCACAGTAAAACAAACTGGACATGGAATTACTTCACATTGGCCACTTCATGCCCATTTTGGAGGGAAATGAGATGGTGACCCCTGCAAGACTATATTTTAAAACTGTAGCCAGTAACACAAAATTGAAAACAATCACATTTCGGGGGGGGGGATCTTTAAATGTGGGAAAGTTAAAGTTTTCTTTCTTTTAGATTTTGTAGGTTTTTGTATATGGTAACCTCTGTCCAGATAAATTTATTCATGATGATCAGATCTTGGCTTCATTACTTTCAAATGGACCTTGCAAAATCAACATAATATTAGAGTTTCTGTTCAGATCATTTTAAATAGGTTGCTACTTAAAGCAACTCCCTAGAATGGGATAGGAGACAGAAATAAATTAATGGTTTGGCCATTGCATTTTCCCCAGAAGGAGGCAGGGGAGAGAAATAAATTAACAGTTTTGGCATTGCCTTCATGTTGCAGGCACTTTTATGGCCATGATTCACTGCAATTGTGATTTATTTCAGTGAACCTTTAAAAAGGAAAGGGGATACGTTTTCATTAATCATCCATCTAATTCCTCATTTGTGCACAGTCATTTCCAGCCTCAACTGTATTCACAGTCATATTTTGATCATAGAATCATAGAAGTGGAAGAGACCACTAGGACCATCCAGTACAATCCCTCCCCCAAAAAGCAAGAATATACAATCAAAGCCCTCCCAACAGATAGCCATCCAACCTTTGTTTAAAATTCTCCAAAGAAGAAGACTTCACCACACTCTGAGTGTATTCCACCGTCAAATAGCTCTTTCCAGCAGGAGCTTCTTCCTAATGTTGAGGTGGAATCTCTTTTCCTGTTAGCATCCATTTCTCTGTGTTCTAGTCTCTGGAGCAGCAGAAAACAACCGTGTTCTGTCCTCAATATGTCATCTTTTCAAATATTTAAACAAGACTATAATGTTGCATCTTAACTTTATCTTCTCCAGGTTAAAACATACCTAGCTCCCTAAGCCACTCCTCATACAGCATGGCTTCCAAACTTTTACCATTTTGGCCACTTTCCTGCAGACAAATTCCAGTTTGTCAATATCCCTCTTTAATCATGGTGCCCAGAATGGAACACAGTATTCCGGTGAGGTCTGACCAAAGCAGAAGAGAGTGGCACTGTTACTTCCCTTGATCCAGATGCTATACTTCTATCGATGCAGCCTAGATTCATATTGGCTTTTTTTTTTTAGCTGCTGCACCACACTGTTGACACAAGTTCAGCTTGTAGTCTACTAAAGTGGCTCTGGGCCACCCCAGGAAGCAGCAGATCAGAACGCTCTTCTTCTCCCTTTCCGGTGCAGCATGTCAGAACGCTATGCCAGGAAGGCGTCCTAATGCCACACACTGTGCATAATGGCACACGGCGTCAGGACAGTGTCAGCATGGGATTGAGGCAGCTGGCATGTGGTTGCCCCACCCTATCTCTGCCTCCAGGCCAGCCCTTTAGGCCAGTCTGCAGAGGCTCTCAGACTCCTAGATCACTTTTGCATGTACTGTTGTCAAACCAGGTGTCATCCATACTATGTCTTTTTTCCCCTTCTTAAATATAGTACCTCACATTTCTCCTGGCTGAAATTCATTTTCTCAGTTTTGGCCCAACTCTCTGATCTGTTAAAGTCATTTTGAATTCTGATCCGACCTCTGAGGTATCAGTTACTAATCCTAATTTGATGTCATCTGCAAATTTGATAAGCATGCCCTCTATTCTTGCATCCAGGTTTTTGATAAAGATGTTGAATAGCACTGGGCCCAGGACACAACCCTATGGCACCACACTAGCCACTTCTCTCCAGGATGAAGAGGAACCATTGCTGAGCATCCTTTGGGTTCAGTCAGTCAACCAATTACAAATCCACCTAACAGTAGCCTTGTCTAGCCCAGATTTTACTAACTTGTTTGCAAGAATATATGGATGACCTTGTCAGAGGCCTTACGGAACTGAAGGCCTAATGAACAGACCAAAAAAAGAAGTGCCAATGGCCTCCCAGCAAATATGTGGCACAGCTGGCATACCGATTGGTGTAAATTTAATTCCAAATCTAATTGAAGTTGGGAGAGAGATACAGAATGAAGAATGAAAGAGGGAATGTCCCATTTGCAAAAATCTTTTTGGAACAAATTGTTCATGAGGGGAAACTGCTAATTGCATGCAGTAAGTTTATAGGAATCCTTTTGATTAATATGGTGAGTTAGCAGAGCAAGAACAAGTATGAGTTGTGGGCATATATTTTAAATACAGAATCAGCAAATGAAAGGTGAAAAAGAATTCAACAAAATGATACAATATAATATAAAGTGCTGGTTCTTTGTATTCTGGGAGATTTCTTAAATCCCTTGAATAACAATGTACTCATGATGGAAGAAATTTCAGCGAGGCCAGCAGACTGTAATGACAAAAATACATCACTTCTGCCTCTCCACATCAGGATGTGCAGAAAAGTAATATGTGACCTTTAAAAAAAACACAACCTTAATATGTGACCTTTTCTGGGGGGAAATGTACCCCAATGAGAAAAATAAAAACATTGGTGGAAACATTTTTTAATCCCAAACTTTTTGTTGTTTTAATTTATTTATCTAGGAAAAACATGTACATGGCAAAGTCTAAAGACATTGTTTGCTACTCTGCCAGTGGCATTGTCACACTGTGGCAAACACTGCATGTCTAGCTTTGTACACATATTTAAAATCAAAGTGGAAGATTGCAATTTTACACTGTAGTGCATGAGGGTTGAATATTGCCCCTGGAGAAAGCTTCCTGCAACCATCATTCTGAAGTTTTCTCTGTTGTTATCTAGGATCACCAGTTTGTAGTTTTTCTGCAAAATAAAAGGACTCCTTTTTATCATCTGCATATTTTAAATACTGCTCTTCATCTATCTGGAAATTTTATTCAACATCATTCTAAAATTAGGTTATAACCAGTTCATTATTTTTAAAAAAGAATGCTTTCACATAAGTTCATATACTTATTCATTTTAAATTTGTCAGGGTTCATCTGCTCTGAAGGGACTGCTGTGCTTACGATGTTGACTAATTATCCATTTACTGATCTCCCCATTAAAGCTAATGGGAAATGCGAATTGAAGGAATGTTAAGGGCAGTGCACTGAGTTTACTGACTGAAGGAGGGAAGCTGCAGGACCTTACAGTCTGAACATTTTAAAAATGGACAATTAACCAGAGTGACTCCAAGCAAGAATGAGATAAAAGGAAAGAATTCAGGTTGAGGACAAGCTGATTTTTCAGCAAAAATATTTATTTATTTATTTGTTTGTTTGTTTATTTAAAGCAGGGGTAGGCAACCTTTCCCCTTTAAGGGCCGAGGGACTTCAGCTCCCAGAATCCCAGGAACTATTGGCCAACATGGGACTATTGGCCAACATGGCTGAGGCTTCTGGGAGCTGAAGTCCCTCGGCCCTTAAAGGGGAAAGGTTGCCTACCCCTGATTTAAAAGACAGAAAAATATAGCAGCAGATACTGACAGAACAGTCTACAGCACATTCAGTGCAAACTGTTTCTTAAAGTAAGAGGGGGAAAACAGCACGGGTTCTACAACTCTGCTCCTAACCAATCTAAGGCCTAATTCATGCTATGATTTAAACCAGTGTGCAAACTGGATTAAACCAGCTTATATGTACCTGTTTCACACTGGAGTCAATTTCAAACCTGATTGTGATTGGGCTGAATCGGGACAAATTGGCACAAGTCCTCCTGAACCAGTTCTTTTGAAGATGGACCGTTTAGAGGTTCTTTTGAAAAGAACTGGTTTGCAACCATGCTGAACTAATGTGAACGCATTTCCAATCACATTCAGATCACCCAGGGAGGGAGAGGCAGAGGGGTGGTACCCATCCCACCACAGGTCTTGGTGGCAAAGCACCATTTTTCCCCCTTTCAGTACTGCTATGGGCTGTCATGGGGCTTCCGTGGGGCTGTGAATTTAATAATAATAATAATAATAATAATAATAATAATAATAATAATAATAATAATTTATATCCCACCCCTTTGAGATCAATTGGGGTGGCTAGATCTATTTCAGCAAAGTGGTCCCTTTAAATCAATCTGTGAAGCTGTTTTCTGCTTCTGCTGGGGGAGCATGGTGCTGTTTGTTGTCTTTTGTTGTTGTTTTTTTTAAAAAAAAAATGACATTTTCATGAACTGTCACATTTGCATGGGTTCACTAGAGGGAGTCATGGGAGCCATGGTGGGAATTCTCCCCTGACATGTGTGGATCCATGGGTGACAGGGGGATTTTCCCTTGGAATGCATGGATCCATGTGTGCCATGGGGGTTTCAGCCCTGGGATTCATGGATCTGTGACTGTGGATTTCAATTTCCAGTGCAGCCAATTGTGGTTCTGATCTAACTGTGCTGTGTTTTAGGTTCTGCTGGAAATTTTTTCAGACGTAGGGCAAGTGTGTGGGGGTGATCCTTGGAGAAGGAAGGTGTGTGTGTGTGTGTGTGTGTGTGTGTGTGTGATCAGCTGTTGCTCCCATAGAAATAGAAATGCTCCTGCTCTCTCTAGCAACCCATTTCCCTGCATGGAGGGAAAGAGGAAGAGGAGGAGGAGGAAGAGGGTGTGCATCTTACACACAGAGAGAGATACATAAACACAGACACACACAGAGGCTCATGAAAATAGTGACAGCTGATGCATGCGGCCACTGAGAGCTCACATAACCGGAAACATGCCCATGCACATTGTATGATTGACATTAAAAAAAAAAAAGAACTAGGATGGATCAAACACATCTAATATAAGAATCCATTTTGTTCCAGTGCAAAAGTAAGTGTGAATGTGAACCATGTTAAATTGACACAGAGGCATTCCATAATAGAAAATGTAGTGAGAACATGGTCTCAGTTCAAATCGATTCTGCGATCTTGGATCTATTTGACACAAAAACTGTTGGGGTTTTTTGCAAGTGTGAATGAGGCCTAAGGGGTGTATTGGGGGGGGGGGGTAGCTAAGCTTAAGGAACTGCAGACTAAAACAGACCCATTTTCTCACCCTTTATGTGAAGGGGAGTCTTCATGGCAGAGAGGGAAGTAGTTCTCAGAGAGAGAGAGAGAGAGAGAGAGAGAGAGAGAGAGAGAGAGACTCTGTCAGTGCATTTAACCTCTTCCTAACTTGTCCCCTAAAATAAAAGAAATGCTTCTGAGTGGAGAAAAACATGACTTTAATGTCATTCTCTGGAGGGTTAAAAATGACAACCATGTGCTTAGTGATGAGTGCAAAGCTTGTGCCTTTGTGCAAAAGGGCAGATGTGAATGTACCCTCTGGGCACTGACAATGACTCTTAGGCACATGCCATTTTCCCCCGATCTGGACACAGGACGGGATTGGGTTGGGACAGGTGTTATCACACACAAAAATGCTGCTGCACTGCTACCTGAACACCAGACATCCCTCAGCAGTGTTTAGCTGGCTAATTTTGGTAGTATGGAAATCTTCCATACTACCAAAATCTGCAGGCTAAGCATGGCTGGGGGACAGGTGACAGGTGGGAGGCAGCATAGCAGTATTTTCATGTGCAATAACACCCATCCCATCCTATCTCAGCCCAATCCCATCCCATGCTCAGATTTGGGGAAAAGGTAAGTATGATAATCTTAGATGGTCTGGGTGCTGGAGAACAATGGAGCTGCATACATGAGACAAAGCCAATTAAATATAGATATTTACCCTCTTTCGAATCCAGATAGAGTAGCCAACATTTCTGGAAGCTGCACAATACCTCACAGTGGGGAGTGTACCAGTGTGAGCCAGTTTGGCAGGTCTCCACTCAGTGGAGATAAATAAGACAGTTAAGACTTGATTGCTGTCATCAATGAAACCATTTCCTTGTCAGCAGTAGGGAGGATTGGAGAGGCATTCATATTTGTCCTTTTGAAATGTGACTTCACTTTTTTCCAAAATGGACAAGGGTCCAGGCAACCTGCTGTACCTGTCCACATTACTTTCATAACAATTTGTGCAAGCTCTTGCAACAGATGAATTCCTACCTTGTATATGAAAGTCTAATGTTCATATTTATTGAGCATAACTGGTAACAGGAATATTCACAATTATTTGTTCCCAGATTGAAAAATAGATTTCCTGACAGTCAGAAAATCCTGTCAGGAAAAACAATGGACCAGCAAGAATTCTGTGCAATTTTATTCTAGTATTCAGTATCATGAATTCTAGTATAGAGATTATTCTGCAAAGAAAAACTCAGGCTTTTTAGTGCATGCAGAAAATGAGATTTTTGCATGAGACAGAACATGCTTTTCTTCACAGAGTAATTTCTGAACAACACTTTTGAGAAATCTGGAAAAGCAAAGAATACTGGGAAAGACTATTTGTTTTATCCCACAGTGGACAGAAATCTACTATAATTACTCATCCTTGCATGCCAGAATGAAATAGTCAAGGTTTTACATCCTGAATTTGCAATTGGGCTTTCACTGAGAGCAGGCACAGGACCATAAAGATATAGTATCCAGTAAACAAATCTGGAAAGCAACAGTAAATTAGCAAAAGGAGATGAGAAGTGGGGTATCCATTTTATAGCTAGAGGGTAGAAACTGGACTAATTTTCAGTTAGACCTCTTTTACTTTTTTTTTTTTTTTTTACTTTTTTTGGTTACATTCTCCTTATAATAAAATTTTGATACTGTCCATGTTGGTGCAAGATGACTGATATACCTAATGTCTAGCCACTAAGAAAACCACTGAGTGCATTTTCATGCCAAAAGACACATGTTCAGATCTAAATGATATGAAGCTTAACATCTTGCTGAGACATGTGTGTGTAAAACACTTAGCTGTCCAACTCAAATCATGAAATTAAATCTGTGGCTCCATTTCCCTCAGCATCCATAGCAGGCAGGACATAATGATGGCTGAGATTGCCTTGCTTTCAAAAAACACTGGCCAGCAACATGCTGATGCACTATGTCAGTGCAATTATACCCCCCATAGTTGGTGGCAGCAGGAGGAAAAAGTCTATGGGTAAAGTAGCCATGAAGAAGACAAAGCATTAGAATAATGTACTGTTCAAATCTGGCAAATTTTGTCAGCTTAAGAAAAGGCAACTGCTGATATAGTGCCCCAATAGAATTCCATCCCTAATACACACTGTCTGTATGATGTATTAGCTGGGCTGCTCAGGCTGGGGCCATTTGCATGTAAGCACTCGTTTGTGCACATAGTTCCCCATCCACCCTAGATTGGAGATATTTTGTTTCCATACACCTATAGAAATAAGCTGAATATATGGTGAATATATTATAACAAATGTATGCTGCAAGCTTATCATTCAAAGCGCACAAATCAAGGATCAGCAGCCAAACCTGACTTCCTTGGATTGACACATGCCATTGGTAGGGTCAATCCATGCACCCACATCCCTTTTAATAAGGCTGGGCAAAATGCCATTAAAAGGCCCCACATAGACCTCAAGGTTTTGTTTTTTATTTTGATTTTTGTGGCCCATGTCATCTTTCAAGTCCTTTCATGTTCCAGAAAAAAAAAAAATCTTCCTGGAAAAATGGACTGTTTCCATCCCTGGAAGCCTCAATGAGTCACTATTTCCCCAGTTTGACTCATTAGTGAAAGCAAAACAAATGCTTTTAGCTTTGATGTTTTCCTTGGGGGTGATTGTTCTTTGTTTTTGACTCCAATCTATCCCATGGGATTTGCTGGAGGTAAACATTTGTCTTACAGCCTCACCAATGTTATCTGTCCCTTCTAATAGGAAGTTAGGAAGTTGTCTTTCTGCATTTCCCACAATGCCCCAGACTGTGTGTCAAAATATTGTGGGAATGAGCACTGATTGTATATAAGGAGGCTCATTGTAAGAGCCTCCTCTGTAACATATGCTGGCCTTTCTCCCAAGAGAGGCTTGAACTGGACTTTTTGATTGGAAATGACTAAACCTTTGGCACATCTAGATTCTAATTCATATCTGAGAATAAAAGAGCAATGAAGGTTATAAATTACTGCAGGGTTCAGACCAAATTCTATTCTATGGTTGCTGTTTTTATACTGAGAAACTAGAATTAATAGAAATATATGATATTACATAAATGTCATCAAGTGTTATGAGCTAACAAAAAACAACTCCTGAATTTTTTTTCTGACAATTTGTTTACTATATGAGTAGAGCATGCCCATAAGGCAATTATTTTTATTGTCCTAGTAGAGCAAGAAAACTGTGCCAAGGGCAACATTTACAGTTTCATTTTAGTTTGCTCCAGCATTCTGTTTTAATGCAGGGCAAAAGACTTCAAGATGCAAATATGGAGAAAATGAATATGACAAGATGCTGGAAAAATAAATTGGTTGTCTATCTAATTATGCTGCACAATATATAGAAGAAGGATGGTAGGATAACCTCCTAGATGCCCTCCAGATGTTTCCTATTATTCATGATCACTGGATATGCAGGCAAAGGGTGATAAGCATTCTAGTACAATACCTTTGGGAGGGACAATAGGTGAGCAATACTGAGTTAGGAAGAGTGCATACCCACATAATCACAACACATCTTAGTTTTAAAATAAAATAAAATGGATGCTCCTCACCAGTCAAGTACTGGAGTGATATCACAAGTGATAGAAGCAAGTCTGTATGTTGTCACATATTTTTGTTGTTGTGTTCCTTCAAGTAATTTCTGATATCTGGCAACCCTGAGGTGAGCCTATTTCAGAGTTTTCTTGGAAAGAATTTGTTCAGAGATGGTTTGCTCTTGCCTTCCTCAGAGGCTAAGAGAGTGTGACTTGCCCAAAGTCACCCAAAGGGTTTCCATGGCTGAGTGGGAATTCAAACCCTTATCTCAAGGGTTCAACACCCAAACCATACCACGATGCTGGCTTATATGTGCAGGATAAAAAGAAGAAGATGGAAAAAAAAGAAGTGATAGATCTATTTTGTTGGAATTTTTATTAACTTTCTTGCAAGGACATTTGTAGTAAGGCCCTACAATATTTGGTAAACTAATAACAAAAATGAGCATAATTTGAATGAGCTTCAACTCACTTGTTCATTAATTGGTGGAGGAAGGAGGATTGAGGAGACATTTGCTATATGGCTCAAATGCTGGTACATGAGTCTGTCTCTCACATTGCACTTCTGCCTTGTGACTAGAGAGTTGTCACAGCATAGGACAATACAGAAGACTAACAAATGGAGGCCATGATCAGCACAGCAGCAGAAGCCTCTGGGCACTCATAGGAGAGCAGATGGAAGACACAGGCCTCATTCCCACTGCAGAATAAACTATTTTTGAGTCAAATTCATGGAAGCATTTAGCACTGAATAGATGTTCACACTATTCAAGCAGCAATTGAATCTTACCCATTTCAATTTAATCCACTTCACGTTCACATTCATCAATGAACATAGAGTCATGTCACAGGGCTAGCTGTGCCACAGGGAACCAATTCAGATCCACAGCTCATTCACACTAGTGCTGAATCAATTCATTGCAAAAGATGCAGGGAATACAGTGGATCTGGAAGAAGCACTTTAAATGGGCTTCACAAACTGTGTCAGGGAATCAGCGCAAGTGCAAGCAAGGGCCAAAATAAACCAGTTCAGATCAGCTTGCAAACCAGTTTATTATGTAGTGGGAATGATGCCATAGATGATCAAAAAGACACAGAAACAGAAAGGACTGAGAGAGGAATCTGGAAGAGGCAAAAGGTTTGACAGAAGACCCGGAAAAACAAAAGGCTGGAGAAAATAAGAAGATACTGTACAGCCTGTGCTGCTGCCACTCATATTCACATGCTTCTCTCTGTCTGCTGGAAGGAACTCTGGATTAAACATTGGGAGATGGGTTTTTAATCCCATTTTTGTTTCCTCCATGTGGTTTTCATGAACTCTGTACATTTCCTCTTGGTAGGGGATTTTAAATTGTCCCCTAAGTGTTGCATAAATAAATATGCATGGGTACATTTATTCCCAAAAACCCAAGGAATACTCATTATGTTCTCTGTTTATGCAAGGATAAAGACTTCTACAAATAATTTCTTCCTTTTCAGAAGTTTCCCCAGGCTTAGGTTATTAAGGCCCTAAGTAATTAATCAGTTTAAGAGCCTGAGTATATCAGAATGTTTCATGTGGATAATACAATGTATAAATGACTCTCCTCTGTTGTCAAGCTGCTATTAATGCATCAAATTATTTTTCCCCACAAAAAAAAAAAAAAAAAACTAATGTTCCAAGCATTGTTCAAAATGACATGTGTACAGAAACCTTAATACATAGGTCCTGATAACAGGACTGGTGCTTTGTACTTTTGTAAATTACAAATCATGTTTTCAGATCTAATATGTGTTGGCTTGTATATAAGCAGGCCATTATGCAGATGTCCCCTTTAATACTTGGAGGTTTGGTGGAGAATTAC
This sequence comes from Phrynosoma platyrhinos, assembly GCA_020142125.1. Lineage (NCBI taxonomy): Eukaryota > Metazoa > Chordata > Lepidosauria > Squamata > Phrynosomatidae > Phrynosoma > Phrynosoma platyrhinos. Next base: position 52,653,131 of record CM034706.1, on the reverse strand, counting down.
CATCTTCACCCCATCACCTCCAGTTCATGTACTTTCATCCACCATCTCTCTCCAATAATCTCATCCCAAGAGTTGTTTTTTTTTTGTCTTGAACTTTCCCCCCAAAAGCAGAACCTATCTTCCAGATGTTTTGGTTTGATAACTTTCCTTGCCATCACCCAAACTGGCTGAGGCTCATTTTAAGGGCATAATCGAGGGCACCAAGCTGGAAAAGGCTGGTTTAGAAGAAGTGGCACAGGAAAAAAAATTAAATGCCTTCATTCTTTTTCACACAACTTACATGCTCGGTACTATAATGCTGATATTGGTTTATATTACAGAAGGGGAGATTTGTCTTTTCAGCTGTTGTTGGAGTGCAGTTCCCATCATCTCAGCATAGCCAATGTAGAAGGAAGATGGTATACTTAAGAACTGTACATCTGATTCAGAATAATATTATGAATATCCTGGTTCCAGCGTTGATTTTCTTTGATGGCCTCTTCTTTCTGTTTTTCTATTATATTATTTGGCAATAGTGTTCAAATGGATGTCAGAGGGCAATAATCATTTTTACCATCTGGGAGATAGTTCAGAGCATTTACTCTCCTAATGCAAGCCAGCTATATTCTTCAAGGACAGCAAACAATTGGAGTGCAGTTTAAAGGAGAGATATTGCTTTGCACCATCAATTTGCTGACTCATTACTCACATTTTTGCAGATTCAATTGAAGAAATAAATGTAAATGAAACAGGATAATATTGTTGAGATTTCTTTGGGCATAAATTCATTTTATATTACATACCACTTTCCTGACTCTAAAGGAAATAGCATTGACAAATTTTAAAGATTTTTAATGATTTGAATAATAAAATACCCAATCTGCCACAAAACTGTATTGGATATATTCCTTCTTTTTGTTATTGTTTTACTATGTTTTTAAAATTGATTAGTTTAATACTTTTTTAAGAGGTGGGTGGGTTAGGGTGTTGACATTGATGTTTTATTGCTGTGATGTTTTATGGTTGTAAGTTGCCCCGATTGCGTTGCAGAGAGGCGGGATAGAAATAAATGTTATTATATTATATTATATTATATTATTATTATTATTATTATTATTAAAATGAAAAACAAAACAAAACAAAAATAATATAAACAATCATACTTAACTTGCTAACCTAATTAAGTATTCCAAAATGGTGTATATATATATATATATATATATATATATATATATATATACATATATTCCATAGCTATATATTTATTGGCCTAAATCTGCTTGTTCCAAAGCAGATGCAATTAATCAATTGAATTTATGTAGGTTTCCCATTGATCCAACGTCTCTACTATAATTGGGGCCAACAACTGAATTTAGGCCACTTATTTTTTATTGCAAATTAAAAACAAAAATTTTAAGTACATAAATTTTGTACATAAGTAAAGAAACAGTGAGTTGGAGTTCATGTAATCATGGGCTAGGTATGTCCAAAAAGATATCTAGTTGAAATTGTCACCTATAAGCCACATGTTCAAAGTAAAAGTGGCAGGGGAGCAGTGAGATCTTCAAACTATTGAATAATGGATTGCATGTTTCTGTCTTTCTAGCCATGGAATTTATCTTTGCTACAGGAGTACAGTGAAACCACTCAGAGTGACCATCAGTTAAAACTCCACATCCTACATCTAACTGCTAGCTCCAATCAGAATAAAGCTAGGGAATCTATATGATTTACATAAGTACTGTCTTACTGTCCAGCAATTGATTCAAAGGATCTGATCTAGCTAGTGGTGTATCCACACTGTATAATTATAACAGCCTGATACTACTTTTAATTGTTATAACTCCATCCTATGGAATCCTGGTGTCTGCACCACCAAGGTAAGTTGAGAAGAACTGAGGATAAACAAGTTTAAATTGTACACTGGGAATTGGAAGGTCAGGAGAGTTGGCTAGTGTCTGGTCAATTTCTGGCAGAGAATTTCAAATCCTTCACTATACTACAAACCTGAAGATTCTATAGGATGGAGCCATGGCAGTTTACCTAGTATCAAACTGCTATAACTATTCAGTGCAGAAAAACCCTGGGAGTAGCAATTGGATTTAGGTCAAAGTAACAAAGATATATTTAAAATTACATAAGCATGTCAAAGATTTTTAAATTCAAAATCAACATCCCACAGTACATCTACAGTACATCCTGCTAAAGAAGAGCCATCACTGGGCATGTCCAAGTCCTATTTCTGAAGGAAGAGTTTTCAGCATTGTCTCCAAAGAGAGTTCTGGGACTATATGTGCTGTCTATTGGGCTCTGAGTGAGATATTTAAATTCAAATCCTAGCTCAATCATAGACTTAATGGGAAGCCTTGAGTCAGTCTCTAATTCCCAAGTTTCATTCCCCACTGAAAAGAGTGTGTGTTTTGGAAAGAGACAATTGAAAGTTACCTAGCAGGGCTGCTTTGAAGATGAATGACATATGAGTCATAAAGCACTTTGGATGCTCAACATGGTGTTGAAATGATAAGCTTCAGCATAATGTATATCAGGGGTCCAATGCCTTGCCTTCAGTGCTAAATGCATAAGTAACACACACACACACACAATCTCAGTCCTTGGCAAATCATTCCATTATCAGCAATGTTCATATAAATGTCTCTGTTCAGTTTGCTTTTTCAAGTTGAACCAAAATTCATTTTGTCTCTTTCATTAGATTTTTAAGTATTGCAAAGTGACACTCTTGGGTGATAAATGAGCCATTAGAAAGACAAAAGTGAATAATACTGAAGGAGGAATAAGTTAATTAATAATGCACATTGGACTAGGTGTTCTGACATTAATAAAAGCTGAGACTGTGCAGTTGTTTCCGTTAGTGCAACCCAATTTTCCCTCTAATTTTCCCCTTGACCACACTTGCGTGTACATTAAAAAGCATAAATAAATCTAGCAGCATCTTTGAGAGTAATTGGTTCATTTTACCATGAAGTTTTAGATAGCAATCCACTTCTCAGATACATGGAAAGCTTGTGGTACAATAAACCAGTAAGTACCAAAGGTGTTCCTGGATTCCTATATGTTTGTTTTTTATGTTGAAACAGACTAACATAGCTATCTCTTTGAATATACCTAAATATACACACAAACACATACAAACAGATTACCCTTTGTCTGCTTTTGAGAGGAAAAACAGGATGGCTGGTAGTCAGACTCATTTTAAGATGGCAAAGAGATATGATTTAACTTTTTTTATTTTTGTCTGCAGAAATAATTATTAGAAATTCCAGCGAAACAAAAAATACCATGCAGATACCTGGTGAAGTTGTCCTCTGCTCACTTAATTCATTCCCATCCACCAATATGGAGTTTACTGCTGGATAGGTGGATAAGATTTCAGTATAAACATATGCTGGTTTAACCAGCATACATAATTTTGGAGATTATGAGGAAATAGATATTGATTATTTCCTCATGCAGTGCCTCTCTACGTCTGTACCACCATCCATGCAAGGCAGCTTCCCAGGACTGAACTTTACACTAGGCTAGTACATTGTAGAATCACAGCCATAGTGTCCAAAATTTCAATCCAGTAAAGAGATACAGTATATTGTTATTACTGGTTAAGTATCTAGCAAAAATTCTGGAGTCCAAAAGAAGGCAAGTAATCTTCTGATTTCTATATTCTTTCCACATCCTCTTTCTGAATGGGCCCATTAGCTGGCTCCTTATTTAGCAAAAGAATAATAAATCTGAGGGTGCAATAACTGACACTGGCCAAAAATCTATAATTCCAATTCATAGCATTTGATTAATAAGCTGGGCAGTGAAGAGGGATCTGAGAAAGTCATAAGTCTTGTTCACTTCCATGCCAAATCCATATCGTATATCTATAAATGTAGCAGCCTTTGATCAAGTCTATATCTAAATGCAAATTCCACACTGCTCGGTTGACATCCATGCAGTTATCTAGATTTATAGTGTCTCCACAGAAAGGGATACAATTGGGCAACCAACTGTTTCTTAGGAAACATAGACAATAGAAAAAAAAATTTTTTAATAGACATAAATGTGGACCGATTTTTTTTACAGTGTACAATGGAGTGGTAGCTGGACTGCCTGTAAGGTCATTTCCTGGGGGTTAGATGATGTCAAAGGACAGCAGTTTCCCTCCTAAAAACACTGCCTCACTGATGCCCCATTACCACCATGGAGTATCATTTCATATGTCTCCAGAGAGAAAGAGCCAATAGTTGTAGGCACAGCTCCTCATGCTCTGAAATGACTAAATAGTTGGCTCCTCTAATAAAATGGGAAGAGGCGCAAGCTTAGAATTTCTGAGATTCCACTCCCAGTGGCTGAAGATGCTAGGGTTGCAAATGCTCTGAAACCTCAGGACCAAACTTCATGATCTAAGAATGGTCCTTTGTGATGTCACAGTCAGCCCCTGGTGATGTTGTTAAACATCACACATTAAGCCTTAACCACAGTTGCATAAAGCATGTGAGAATCTTTCAGGACAAAAATCCATCCCATTCAGTTTCTACAAGCCTGATGGGAGAAAATATTTTAACTTGCTGGCAGAAAGATGGAGCCATCCTGAACTTCCTAGATATTCAATTTTTTTCTAAGAGCAGGACAAATAGAATAGAAATATCAAAGTCTGCCTGAACATCACCAGATTTATCTTTACATCAGGATAGGGCACTTAATTGTAAAAACTTGTTTTCATTCATGTTTATTTCTTAGATATACTAAAGGTTAAAAGCAGGCTCAGCAAGCAGCTAAAAGCAAATATTCAAGACATTGGCACAATATCAACCAACAGGTGTTATTTTAGCCCACTGTCAATAACATTTTTCTCTGAAGTTTGAAGCATACCACATTGTCAGGAATCACAATACAAGATGGGTACTAAATATTTTTACCTTTCAAAAAGATTTAGAAAATACTTTTTAAAACATATGGTTGTTATGGGCAAACATACCTGTTGTTACTGGAATAAACATTGCAATTATACCTCAAGGAAGTTGAAGAGAATCACATTCCAGAAAATCCTCATCCAGTTTATTGCTTGACTCAAAACAAAATGAATACACTAGAGTATTTATGAAAGGCAATAAGGTACTGATAAGACACTGGATTTTGGAATTAATACATTTCAGAGATGAAGGAGTACAAATCAAAACAAACTTGAAATTATCAAAACTACTGAAAACAGAGTGCTGCAGTTTTTCTATTTCTTTATTATAGCTGCACCATGAATCCATAGAACAAAGAAACCAACTGATAAATGGGATATATTTTCTAGTAGTATTATACTGTTTGGGGAAAAAACATTTGAAACATTTGAGCAGATACACAAACGAACAAAGGATTTTTCAAAAGGTTAATTTCTAGACTTCATATCCTCAAATTTAATCCATTAATGCATTTGACATGCATCTTTGGTGACTGCTGTGCCCTTAATAATGTTAGCTTTTTCCTCAATATTTTTGTTTTCGTGTGAATGATCTAGTTTCCAAAATTTATCAAGAAAAGACTTCAGATATGTTTTTAGGAGAGCATATGTACAATATGTAAAATAATGTTTTAGGTATATGAACATTAGATTTGACACACAATCTCTAGAGCATTCAATGGAATAGCCATGTTAGCCTGGAAAATCAGTATCTAAAGGGACCTTGTAGCACCTTTGAGATGGAAAGACAGAAATTGGTAGCATGAGCTTTTTTAGGTTTAAGCCTACAACATGCATCTGAGGAAGTAGGCTTAAGTCTATGAAAGCTCATGCTACCAACTTCTTTCTCTCAGTTAATCTCAAATGTAATGCAAGATCCCTTTGCATACCTAGAGCATTGTTTCTAATGCCATTCATTTCTTCACTACAATACCCAAACTGCAAATTCCTTGTTGTTTCTTCTACTTGTCCTCTCCTTTTCTTTGTATAAGACATACACTGGCTAGTCACACTCTCTCAGAATGGGTCTACACTGGCCAGAAT
>CM034706.1:52631875-52643057 GCA_020142125.1 Phrynosoma platyrhinos | reverse complement strand
AACATTTTTGTAGTTTTAGTGTAAACATTTTGCTTTATATGTTATAGAGCCAACTGTGGTTGTAAAAGGTTTTAATCATTTTTGTAATTTAATTACTATAACCTGTATATGGTTGTCATTAGATATATATATATATATATATATTATGTTATAAGCCATTTTGAATCCCATTTGAGAGAAAAGTGGGGTTAAAAAAATCAAATAAGTAAATAAAGTCATAGAAGTAAATTACTGCACTATTCTAAGTTACACATGGCTTATTTTGGAGGCAGTGGTTACAGGTATTACGGCTGAAATAGAATTCCCCAACTGTGATATCCATTTTAAAACTTTATTTTAAAAATGTAGTGGGGAGTTCTCTAGATCTAAGCCTCAGTGTTTAAAAAAGGATATAGAAGACAGACTAGCTTTGCTGTTCTATCACAAGGGGGAGTGGGGACAGTCCTTTTCTGGTTTCACAAAATTGTGCCATCCTTGGATGCCAGTGCAGTCAGTGAGACACTGTTAAAGGACTGAGTGTACATTCTTCTATTTTTGTACAAATTTTATTCCATCTTCCTCTTTATCTCTCAAATTTAGCAGCATAGTGGAGAGATAACATGTTTGTAAGTTGTGCCCAAACCACTGTTTGAACTATTCCATGAAGTTTGTAAGCACTGGCGTAGATTTTGAATGCCATGCTTCTGTTGTCCCACAGACAGAAACACAACTAACTAGATCTACAAGTAAATACACAATTTTCACATTCACCCCTGTGAACAAACATCCAAGAAAAGAGATAAAGGGGATGAAGGCAAAAGCTTGGACATGTCAAACAGAGGATATAATATGAAGCTGGAGGCACTTTAAAACCTTCTAATATACATTTGCTTACAGGAATATAGTGGCAATACTGTTGTGCATTCTTTGTCTCATACATAGACAGGTAAGCAAATAGGAAAGCAGGCAGAAAACAACTGCTAGTAGTAGTATTAGGAATCATTACCTTCAGAGCAACATATGTCTTTCTGTTATGCTGTTGCAGTTGATTGACTTTTCCAATGCAAGGAATTGGGAAAGTTCACACCGTGTGCAGGATCTAGTAGTAAACCTGTGCCCTGGAAAGTACCATTTAAGGGGAAGGGGTTGCTTGAATTGATTCTCCAGGACAGGGGTGACTGTACACCAAAAATTAACACAGTGAGAAGTCCAGATTGAACATTTCAGTTAGATAAGGATGTAGGAATGTCCCCATATGCCCAACGTAAGGGAGAATGTGGCACTTTTTCACCTAAAGTATAAGTTGGTACGGTTCTGGGAAAAGGTTTCTTATTCAGTTCCTCACTCTGTTTGTACTGGTCCCCTCAAATGTATAAGGATGCATAACCAACAGTTCCCATCTACAAAGCACCTCTTGGATGTCTGGTAGTTCTTTGAGATTTTGGTGGTATGGTAGGAGTTGAAAGTCAACCCAGAGTGCAACCTCTGTGAAAAAGGCAAATCCCAAGCAAAATAAGCAAGGCAAAACAAAACTGCCAATATTGCAACATATGAATCTATTGTGTGACCTCACTTGAAAACCCATGTACAGTTCTGTTCACTACATCTTCAAAATGTTATTGTAGAGCTGGAAAAAAGTGAAGAAATGAATAAAGAAGTCTTTTCTTATAAAGAAAACTGACAACTTTAAGGGCTTAGTTTAGGCAAAATGATAAGTACAGTAGGGACATTATTGAGTTCTGTCAAATGATAAATGGTCTGGAGAGAGAGGTTTTTCTCTGAGTCTCACTAAAGTGGAATCCAGAGTCATCCAATCAAGCTAATTCATAGAAGGTGCAGGACAAGTACTTCTTCACAAAGGACATAGCATTTGCTGCCACACAATTTAGTGAACTCTTTAAACGTGGAAGACTTTTCAAAAGAATTCACAGAAAATAAGGCTATCAGTGGCTACCAGCTGTGATGTCTGTGTCCAATTGCAGCCGATGTTTCCCATGTCAGTGGGATAGTGAATCCTCTTCAAGTTTAATCTGAAACTTAAAAGAAATATCTAAAGTGCTGGATCTATTTTAGGAATAGACTTCATCACTTTTTACAGCTCCTTTAGCTCAAAGATTTGCTGAACCATTGTCTATATGTTTCCTGTAGGTTCAGATGTAGTATGTCTCTGAACACCAGTTGCTGGGGAGCAAACAATAACAGGAAAAGATTGTTGTCTCCATATTGTGTTTATATTGTGTCATCTCAGAGGACCCAGTTGGCTTCTTTGGGAAACAAGATGATAAACTACATAGACCTCTGTTCTGATCCAGCAGGGTTTGTCTTCCATTCCTAAGGCCTTTTTTCTTTGGTAATCCTAGGGCTTGGTCCTTCAAGCAATCTTCAGAAAACATATCAAGGCCAAAAAGGAAACAAGAGTGAAGAATCATTAACCACCAGAGAAGAATTAAGGATTGGATGGAGAGAGCGGCCTAATGAATTTACTAGCATGTTTTTAAATGGGCAATTACCTATAACAACCTTTCACTTACTAGTAGCACAGACTCAATGGTGCATATATTAGAAATCTAAATATATAAATGTACTTGCTATTGCTATTTCTATAAACTAAGCTCCACACACAATCCAGTTATCTGTTGTACAGGAACAATTTTTGATTAAACCCCATAGTTAGATCCAATCTAGACTCAGTTAATGATCTGGAGACACCTGATGCTGTTGAAGCTAATACTTAATTAGTAATTTGGATGGGAAACCACTGAGATGTGTAAACACAACAAACTGATGCTATTTTAAAGTATATCCAAGCTGAAAGAGTGCATCTATATCTAGAAACAGATGGCACTTTTTTACATCTTGAAATGTGCCAGACAAAAAAGAAGAGGGGAATTATTTTAAGAGAATCACCATCTTGTCCCATCCATCCTTTCTTCTGTCTCTCCATCTGTTTCACACCTGGAATCCTAAAGAACTAATTCCAATTGATGTCCTAGATTTTTCTGCCCACTATTGACAGCACTCACTCTCTGTAATGTGCACTTTCAGCAGTGAATGAGTTCCTACTATTATATTCCAGGAGAGCCATTTTCACAAATATACACCTATTCCATGTTCTAGGCAATAGTTTCCCTAATGTGGGTATTTGGACAAGAGAATGTCTATGTATAGTAACTACTGCTATCCACACTGTGACATTAAAGTATTGTGCACTTCACAAAGTTCCAAGTGAATTCAAAGCTAATAAAAGCTGTGCAATTCAAAACTTTACCTGCACAAAGAGTAGCCTAAGGACTCTTAACACATTTTGCATGCAATAAAACACAATTGAACAGTTCTAATTTGTCATCAAAATACAATATGCTAGTGCTTATATAGGAAATTACCTCCCAGAGCAGGAAAAAGAAGTGTTAACAGAACAGCTATGTTCTCAGTTTTTCAAATCACCTTTGAGACATTTTTCTAAACTTTTTTTCAACCAGTACTTAATAATGCACCTGCAAAATAGTTTAGCTTTGCACATCATGTGCATCTGAACCAGGCAGACTGATCAATGGAAATGTTTGTGATCAAGTAATTGCTTAATTGAGAATGTGATGAGACTTTGATAAAGGGAAAGCAGATCGGAATGCCAAATTGTGTAAAACTCTTTCCTGTTGAAAAACATCAGTTATGATGCTCTGCTGCTAGTGAAAGCAACTAGAACTTTATTAGACCTTAGATAGGCAGTTAACATTACCCTCTTCCATCAAACTTTTAATAGTTTTTAATGTCATTTTCTTATGTTATTGTGACGAAGATCCTGACTCTTGTTTTTGTTTAGCTATAAACAATGTCTTTGTTTCCTTTGTTTTTTATTGCTGGCTTTATTTAAATGTGTATATTGCCTCAGGTGTTCAATAAGCAGAGGGTTGATTTGTAAGGAGGTGAAATAAATAAACTTAGCTACCCATTACATTTAAAATACCCAGTTCTTGGAAATGATACTTTTGTGAACTGCTGTCACCAGAATCTCCTAGCTATATATGGTGCACACACAATTTTCAAGTGTGTTTTGATTGTATTAAGTTGGAATGGTAGGCTGATGGAAAAAATACTGCATATAAATCTGTGTCATACTCTTGAATTAATTTAGTACAATTCTTTCTACATAAAAGATGGGAAGTGCATGTGTGCAATGGCTAGTAATTTGGATTAAGGTGTAAAGAATCCCATAGCTAAAAAACAAACTAAGGGCCTTTGCAGGCTGCCAGAAATAGTGCAAACTGAGTCCACTTTAACTACCCTGGCTCAGTGCTAGGGAATCATGGGAACTATAATTTATTGTGGCACCAGAGCTCTCTGACAGAGAAGGCTCAATGTCTCAGAAAAAAATACAATTCCTATGATTCCCTAGCACTGAGCCAGGGCAGTTAAAGTGGACTCAATTTGCACTATTTCTAGCAGTCTGAAAAGACCTTAAGGCTGTAGGACAAGAGCGCCGTTAAAATATTTTTAGTAGAAATGATGGAATAAAGAGGGTGAGGGAGAAAAGATGTGGAAGGATTCCTAAATTTACATCTCAGGTTAGGATAGGTAAGTAAGAGATGAGGAAAACTACTTAATCTTATCACTATTGCATTTTCAACACTAGAACCACTGAAAATTGTAAGTTCATAAGAAAAGTTATATGGCTTTCCAGCAGATCTCTAATTAATTAATAACTAATTAAGCATAATCTCTAAGTGAGTTTCAAAAAAGTAGGTCAAATGGTCAGGATGTGTATATCCATTGATCAAGCAGTTCTGTTAGATTCAGAACAGAGAATATGCCTTTTGAAGTTTGAGAAATTTGGTCATATTGGTGAATCAAACTATAGTCAAGAATTCAGTCTAGTCATTAAAGTTCAGTTAATTGTCAGTTAATTGTCCCAAGAATCAGTTAAACACAAGAAGAAGGAAGAAGAAAAATGAAAACCTTGCTGAAACTTGTGAGGAAAAGGGGGGGGGATAATAAAGTTGAACACACATTTTCTCCATTCCTGTTGTAAAATTGTATTATTATTTTTTCAGCATGCCTTGGTTTGCTTTTGCCTGAGCCTACTGGGAAGAGCAAGGTTCCACTTCTTCCCTCTCCCACCAAGTTAAGTGAGTTTAAACTACTTTTGCTTTTTGAATCCCATTTACAGCAACTGAAAAAGAAGCAAAGGACAAAGTGGAAAATGGAAGGGAAAGAAACTGGGACATTTTAAATGTAGTTGGAAAAGTGGGACAACAGAAGATTATCAGGACTGTCCTTGCTAAATAAGGACAATTGGAGGGTGTGAATGTTTGCATAGAATAAAAATAAAATAATAAAGGCATGTTCAAAGTCAGATGTGTGTTTGTGTCCCTTCAACTCACCTGTCATCTTATGGTGACCCCATGAATTTCATGGGGTTTTCAGTATACAAGTCATAAATACCATCAAGATATTTTAAGTATTTACAAAGCCTTCACAGCACCAGATACAGAAAATTGGTAGTCTCCAGGAAGGATATTTGATATTTCAAAAGTCTCAGAAACCTGTGCTAATTTAAGATTGACCCACAATGCTTCCACAGTGATGTTTTAAAAAGATTTTTGACTAAACCTCTGGTGACCATAAAGGTAGCATGTTAACATGCTAAATTTTAGCAATTAAGCTATTATAGTAAAATCTAAGTAAAATCCTTTGTGGGAGTGTACCGCAGGAAAGCAATTGCCTTCTCCTCTTGGTGAATTGTTTTGTGGTGATCAGAAGAACCTTGGTCATGAAGTCATGCTGTTTTTCCAGCTATTATTTCTGGTTCAGAACACACTGCAGAAATAATCCAATTTGAGACTGTTTTAACTGCCCTGGTTCAATGCTAGGGAATTCTGGGAACTGTAGTTTGTGAGACATTTAGCCTTCTCTGTCAGAGAGATCTGGTACCACAATAAACTACAATTTCCAGGATCCCCCAGCACTGAGCCAAGACAGTTAAAGCAGTCTCAAACTGGATTATTTCTGCAGTGTGTTTGGGACCTATGCCATCATTTTTGTTTCCTTCAGATAAATTCTGAGGCAATACAGCAAAACTGGATGTCTACTCTTTGACTTCCCCAATCATGTCTGTCTTGAATCATTGCATTTTTATATCAGTACCTCAAAACAGAACTCACAGAACCTTAGAATATAAAATGTGCAAATCTGCACATCACCAAATGAGTTTTGCAGAGGCTTGACTCATACTCCAATGATTGTTCAATTGCGACAGGCTGATCAATTCTCCAAATCAAAGGAAATCCTAATAAAATTCTCCAACAGGAGAAAAAAAATAGTTTTAATTACGGTAATTAATAGTTTTAAGATCTATCCATAGGCAACAGGCATCAAGACCTTTCCTTTGCAAACCAGTTTTTTAAATCAATAACAGTATAGGAAGAGGAACTGAAGTCTTGATTAAATTTCAATAGAAAAGCCACAGTGATGACTGGGCATGTGAGCTTTTAGTCAAGTAATCATTAGCCATTCTGCTGAAGATGTTCCTAACAAGTAGCAGAATGGAAACACCCCGCCAACCTTTCACAGATGAAAGCTAGGACAGGTATGGCCAGGCAACTTCAGACTGTAGGCAAGATGGCAAAAGGTTTTGTGAGGAAGAACACACAAGCCAGGAGAGGCTGCAACAGTTTGCTTTTGTTTAAATCTAGAGGGAAGGGCAAGATTCTGCCCCCTATTCTGCTCTCTCCCTCAGGATCCCAGTAAGGGTGCATCTACACCAGCCAAAATAATCCAAGTGATACCTGGCATATTCTGTTTCAGAGCTGCCCTAAATACCTTATGCAAGCATGGCAAATACCAGCACAACAGTGAGGTGAAGGCACCTTGCTACCCAAAGGTCAGTCCTGCCAAGCCAGCATCGGCAAAGCTATTCTGCCATTTTTGTGGCCACTGCCACCACCACTGCCTTGACAGCCACAAAAGCAGCTCCTTTGCAGAAGATCCCTGTTTGTGGCATAATTTCTGGTGAGGTCAGAAGAGAATGCCCAGACATGTGATCAATGAGAAGGTTGCTGTGATCAATAAGAAGGTTGCTTCTCATTGATCACATGGCAAGCAATGTGTTGATGGCAGCAATCTACCAGGAGGAGCTATTTGCTTGGGAAGGACCCAAGGAGAAAGGAACTTCTTCTTTTCTTTATTTGCAACAAGTAGCTGGTCTCAGAGTAGATGACAACTAGCACTCAACCTTTACAAAATATGGAAACAGCTGCCACCCATCCAAATCCAGCCTGCTCCAGGTGTCCACACTTCCAAAAACACCAGGGTTACTCCAGAGTTTCCTGTGGGTTTGGGAGTAATTCACAAGTTTTCCTAAATCATATTAAAGGCTAAAAGAAGCAGAACTGGTTGTACGTTTTCTGGACTGATCCCACCAGGTTCGGGATCAGTATGGAGTTTTTCCCCTCTTGTATAGACATGCCCTGAGTTAATTGAGGTTAAATTAATTTTGCACTTTGAATTCAATTTGCATTTGTAGAATTGCAACTGAAGGAATCTAAGGACAAATTCTGAACTCACATTGCAATTGAAGTAAGATGAGGACAAAGGGGAGGAAATGGAAGAGGAGAGAGAAACTGGGACATTTTAAAAGTAGCTAAAAAAGTGGGATGACAGTGAATTTTTTAGACTTTCCTTGCCAAATCAGGACAATAAGGAATACATGGAAGTTTGCATAATATAAAACTAAAAAGGCATTAATCAGTCTTCTGTCATCCCACTTTTTCACCTACTTTTAAAATGTCCCAGTTTCTCTATCCTTCTCTCATTTTACCCCTTTGTCTTCAGCTTACTTCAGTTGCTGCAAACTGACTTCAAAGTATAAAAGTAATTTGCACTCAATTAACTCAAGAAGATGCAAGATTAGAAGCAGTGAAATAATGAAAAACATCAGAAGATCTTTCAGTTCAAAGGTGGATGGATAGAGTATGGTCTAAAACATTATCTGAAAAGCTAACATAAAACAATAGTAGCAAGAGGAGAAATATTTGAAATTTGAAAGCCCTTTACTACTGATGTTAACTCAGGATTTAATCCACCACTTTATCATTTTTTCTTTTTTTTCCTTCTTTTTTTGGAAGGTGTATGTTAAGAAGAGTACAGAACCCATTTATCAGTACTGTAAAGATGAATTAGATTTAAATGATACATATTTGGTTTATTAACTGAAATCAGAGAAGTGGAAGAAAGGGGAAGAGGAATATTATAAGTTAAGGAATATTTGTGATGGAGAAAATTATTTAAAGAAAGTATTTTTCTTTAAAAAAATTAACTCATCAGGAGAGAGGAGAGGAGAAAGAGTGGATTCCTGCTCTTCCCAATATACTCAGGCAAAAGTAAACTGCTGCAGCCTCTCCTAGCTTGCGTGTTTTTCCTTATGAATATTTTGTGCTATTTTGAACACACTCTTGTTTCTTGGCCACATATATGCCATTTTTCATCTGTTAAATGTTGGAGGGTATGAAGTAGGTGTTATTAATATGAAAGTCTTGGTTGGCTGCCTAGGAGATCTGTTTGGGAGCCCTCACTGCCCTATTTAAGGAGACTTTTCCCATACTAAGTGACAGCTTTTACTTATCTAGCGTCAAAAACCAGCAACTGAATTCTTGGTTTTGTGAAACCCCAGCCATCTCCACAGATGCCAGCAGTGAATGGTACCACATTCTCTGGATCAAACACATGCCAGATTCCAGTTGTTACATCTAATAACAATGCAGCAAGACTGTCCATGGTTCTGTACTTTAGCAACCTTTTCTGATGCTGGTGATTATCATCAAAGAACCAGATGAAAAGTCCTATCTTATCTGGTATTGTTGCTCACATTTTCCCCCCACAGTTTCCATGGAAGCAAAAATAACAGTGAAAAGTTTTAAGCAGCAGGCATCAGAAAACTGCAACCTTTCTCATTTCCATGGAAAGAGCAATGGAATATGGAGCATTAACAGAAGATATAGATCCTCCCCCCATTCCATTTGTCCATTTTGATAGCTCAGCTCTTTACAAAAACTGATTCAAGAGCTTCAGACCTGAGAAGTTTGCAGATAAATGGCAGGACAATCAGTCTAACTAAAGAGGAAAATCAGTCTGCTCTCTCACTCTCACTCTAATTTTAGTTACACCAAACATAAGGAATGATCATTTTAAATTATTTAGTTTTCAGCTGCATTAAGGATGGGAAGGTGTTCTAATTTTTTTTTCTTCTACAGCTCCTAATAATTTTTAACAGGGCTTCTTCTCATTTATAGCTTCATTCGAAGCTGAAAAAAAGCTTAAGTGAGGAAAAATTTCCTTGACTCTTAGCAATATTAACTTTTAACACTGGACTTTTATCTTTAGACGAGTGCTGCTATGAATTACCAATGGGGAAGTGTCAAGGGACCATATTACTAGATAGTAGAGAGAAGGGTAGGAGATTAATGGTTTGTCTCTTTCTAGGCGGCTCATTTTCTCTTACCATACGGTCTAGTATTGGACTTTCAGGAATGAAGTTTATCAGAACTTCCTGAGCCAGTCTTGAGGCCAGATATTAATTATTTAGGACTACGTGAATGTTTTTCCCCTGCCACTTTCTAAAATTTGATGGGAGGTTGTGATTGTTTCCTAATGGCTTG
This sequence comes from Phrynosoma platyrhinos, assembly GCA_020142125.1. NCBI lineage: Eukaryota > Metazoa > Chordata > Lepidosauria > Squamata > Phrynosomatidae > Phrynosoma > Phrynosoma platyrhinos. The sequence continues at coordinate 52,633,428 of CM034706.1, read as the reverse complement.
TGTGGGCATGACTACAATACTCAATAAAACCATTCTTCATTGTATACAGAAGATTGAAGGATTGTGAGTGCACTGTGCTTTGATTAATATTTAAGATGGTGTTCTGGAGGTCAGGCCCCAAAGTTTCTGCACAAGTATACATGTGTGCTGACCTTCTGCCAAAAGGTACAGAGAAGTCCTGTTGCATGCCCTGTCAGTCCATCTGCTCACTTGGACACCTAAAATGCCTAGGTTCTAAGAAATGAAAATAAAGCAGATCCATCCCACGGCAAGGACAAAGTACATTAAGAAGAAAAGAGAAAAGAAACAAAAAGAAAAGAAAAGAGAGTGGTATCTTTTCCCAAAGAAAAACAAAATTAGACGTTACCCATATGTAAAGGTTAATGAAGACAGGCAAATATTAAATTCCCCAACACCAAGGAGGCAGTTTTAGTTTTAAAGAGTTTAAATGACAGAATTGTAGGCAGTCTTTCAAACTTTTAAGCAGAACATCTTATCTAAAAACAAAGTAGTGGTCATTTAAAAGCTTGCATGTAGCATTTTTAAATTTACACAGTTTGATTCAACATTGAAAAGAGAGAATTACAGCATGGACAGTGAGCAGATTTATGGGAGGTAAATTTTCAGAAAGGCAGTACACATACTTCAGCTCTGTTAGGGTTGCCAGTTCAGGATCATCTCAGGTCCTGAGGTTTTCGGACCAAAAACTGAGACCTAAGGATACCCCCTCATGATGTCATTAAGGACAATACATTAAGTACCAATCCTAAATACTGTAGTCTAAAGGCACCAGATCCCATCTGATCTTGGAATCTAGGCAGGGTCAGCTCTAATTAGTATTTGGTTGGGAGTGTGCCAGGGAATACCCAGTGCTGTATATTTCAGAGGAAGGTACTGCATGATGCAGTGATTTGAGCATTGGACTACAACTCTGTAAATCAGTTTGATTCCTTGCTCAACCATGAAACCCACTGGGCAACCTTGGGCAAGTTACATGCTCTCAACCTCAGAGGAAGGCAATGGCAAACCTCCTCTGAACAAATCCTGCCAAGTAAACCCCATGATAGGTTCACCTTAGGGTCACCATAAGTCAGAAATGACTTGAAGGCACATGACAACAAAGAAAACCCTATGAAATTCATGAGGTCACCATAAGTTGACAGGCAATTTAAAGGCAATTGCACACACACTAACTGTTCAAAACAAATCATTCACACACAGAGAGAACTTATTTTCCTGTTTGCATATGAAGACAGACATCTTGGAGAAAAGAGATTGTTCCTAGATCAGGGTAAAATGATGGGATTGTTTCTTCTCATCTGTTTAGTGAAATGGGCTAAGGGACATTTAATCTACCTTATTTGCTTCCAGTCAAAAGGTGGACACAGAGCAGAGTGCAGGGAGAATCTTGTTAGTTAGATGCTGACTTTGGAGATTATCACACCAGGGCCAATTCAGCAACAATCGCAATAATGAAAATACAAAGAAACAATAGCACTATAGTGCTCTATATTTTCACACTTTCACATTTTTGCATGAAAACACAAGTCAAA
>CM034706.1:52603217-52618212 GCA_020142125.1 Phrynosoma platyrhinos | reverse complement strand
AAGGTCCTAAGACTAGTCTGGGGATCTGAGCCACCACCATCACCCCCCAAAATTATCAGGCAAATTGTTCCAGCAAGACTACTATGTAGTTCAGTCTCATTTGGAATTATCAGTCCAGAGTGTGCTGAATGATCAAAGATACACATACAGATATTAATATGCAGAGATCTTGTAGCACTGTTGAGATTAACTGAGTGAAAGAAGTTGTGGCATAGGTTTTCACAGACTTGGCTTACTTCCTTAGATGCAACACTCAAATCACTACACTGTGCTGTTCCGCTACCTATACCTTGGATCAGTCATTAATCAAACAGCTCTTCAGGATTTCAGATTCTTTTTCATCCGCTATTTGATCCATTTAAAAACTTAAACAGTAGTGGCAGAATAGGGCACAAATCCATTCTGGTATTATTATGAACCTTAAAGGAGTTAAAACCTTGGATAACATTTTTCAAAATCAATCTAAAATCCAGATCAATTATATCATAGTGTCTAGATAAGGAAGCCACTATTCAACATTGAACTGGAGTTACCAGCAATTGAATCTAGAACCTTTTGAAAACATGCATGGAGCTTTGAACGTACCACTGGGCCATGGTCCTTCCTTTAAATTCCAGGAATAGATTCCTCAGGTCCAATATGGCACATCCGAGAGAATCCTGTCAATCAAATTCCATGCTGTTTTTTCTCCCCTTCGATTCCAGGCCTATGACCTTTCAAAAGCTTTAGGCTGGTTCCCAGTTTATTAACACAGTTAACTGCAAATATATATTTCATACCCATAAGACCACTTCTAAAAGTTCAATTGCACAGGGGAAAGGGCAGGATAAGGTACATAATTTTAAAAACTGTTTTGCTCTTTTTCTTGTGAAATGTTGGCTTGTCTTCCTCAGAGGTGATTTTGCCTAGCTGAGTTCTTTAGTTTCCCCTGTGTCAAATTCTGTTTCTGTCTTCCTTGGCCACATACATGTATGTCTGTGTGCTATTCCAACATAAAGATTCCAAAAAAGGCATAGAAAGAGAGGATAGAGGTAGGTGATGTTCTTGCCCTCCCCTCTATAATCCTCCATTTGTTGAAAGTGTTTTTTATCTGATTTGGGTGGAACCTCCTTTTTATTTCAGTCCCCACATCAGAGACCATGCTATTCAGCAGGGTCCCCTGAAACTCAGAGTTCAAAGGAGGCAGTGGTGAGCAAGTTATCTTACACCAATTTACACCGATTTCTTCCCTTGCATATTACTCTTGGCACAATTCAAAGTGATCCTATGTTAGACATGGCATTTTTTGCAAGCAGCAAAAGTTTCTTTTTCCTATCCTATAGCATATATAGAGGTTCCTCACATCCATAATCTTTCAAGTGATCACTTCTATCATCATACCTTTCCCCACTAGCCTGGCTGTTTATCTGAACAACTTTCCCTGTGTGCATTAATAACTGTGGGAAATGCTAATGTCACCAGTGTTGAATAATGTCTAGCTATAACTGTTGCTAATTATTAAGTGACAATGATTAAAAGGTAGTGATTGCTTTTCACTTTCAGCTAGCCTTCAGTACCATCAGAGCTCCCATAAAAGTGGTATCAATGACATTCAAACTCTGCTACTGTTTTCAAGTGAGACTAGAAATGGAATACAATTAATTTATAGTACCTTTTTTGTGGATAAGTTGTCCTGCTCTTTGTCAGTGCCTTTCTTTGGTTTCTCACCTAGTTCCTAGATTTGACAATGTAAAATAAAAGGCTACCTTATACTCAGCTGGACTATTTGTCCAGCTAGCTCTGTAATGGCTGATTGACATCTAGGTAGTGTTGTGAAACAACAGAATAATTCTTCTCATGACTGAAGAATGGTGGGCAACAAAATTACATTTCTCCCTGCAAAAAAAGGATGAGATAATTACAATGTCTCATCTCTCACATTGGCCAGCAATCAGCCATTCCAATCAGAGGTGGGAAATTTCTTTTGAAGCTTTATGGGATCATGGCAATAAAACTGCAGGGGTGCAAGAGGGAGTGAATTTTCACACACTAGTGAAGGTGAAGCTGTCTTGCCAATGAGGTGTTGAGATTTAGGACTAGCCTAAAGGGCCAGCCTGGTGGAGTTGGAGTGGGGCAGCTGCACACTAGCTGCTCCAACTCTACTCCAACGCTGTTCTGACACCACACACGTGTCTGCAGCATCAGGATGCCCTCCTGGCACTCCATGTACACATGCTACACCAAAATGGCATGGAAGAGTCTTGGCACCAGCTCTTAGGGTGGCTGCCATAAAACAATAAAACGGTTTGGAACAGCAAACTTCAAAAGGAATTTCCCATCCCTTTACTTCATTTGCAATTGAACCATGTGAAAATTGTCACACCTATGCAATCATGTGGCAAATTTCTTGGCTCGTACATATAACAATTAAAGGGGCTGAGAAATCACCAATCCGTGTCTTTAGCGAATCATGACAAATAATCTTCACATCATTACATCTAGGTATATATAGTCGTCCCTCCTAATTCATGAGGCATCCATTCTGCCCCCTGCCCCCTGTGAATCAGGAAAACCGCAAATATCCAAATCCCATTGATTTCAATAGTGGCAGTGTGCACACCCATGGCACTTGCATCATTTTGTCCCTCCCCATTTGCTGTCCATGAAGGACTGAGACAGCAGACTCCAAGTCTGCAAACAGGAAGGGACAAGTGTATTTCTCATTCTTGCAGGCAATACTAAATAATTTCCTCATGATTCCAGCCACTACACAATAAAGATTTTTGCACAATCTTTTGGCCCAATTCACACTTCAGGATTTCAGAAATACACATTTTGGAGTATGTGCAGGAAAAAAATTAATACTGAAAGGAGGTTTCCTGTACAGAAAACACTGCTTTCTGTATAAAATCCACTGTTCCCTGCACAGGAAATGCATTGTCTGTAAACCCTCCTTCCATTAAGGTTTTGTCCTACAAATTCATAAGGGACTTCACAAGGTCCAAAGAGCCTCACAGCTTATCTTATTCTGCCAAGTAGGATTTCTTGAGCATCCAGAAGCATCTTGACAGGCAAACAGATTTTTGAAAAACATAAAGAAAAAAAAATAACCACAGAGGATCTACATAAATTCAAACTAGATAATGAGGAAATGAGTGCTGAGGGTACTGTGGATGGCCAAGAAGACAAACAAATGGGTCCTTGAGCCGATAAAACCTGAACTGTCCCTGGAAGCCAAGGTGATGAAATTGAGGCTGTCGTGCTTTAGCCATATTATGTGAAAGCATGACTCATTAGAAAAGACAATAATTCTAGGAAAGGCTGAAGGTAGTAGAAAGAGAAGAAGACTGTACACCAGATGGAAAGACTCAATTAGGGAGGTCATGGGTCTGAATTTTCAAGGGCATAGCAGTGGAGGATAGAAGGTCTTGGAGATGTTTCATACATAGCTTCACCATAAATCAAAGTCGGCTCAAGGGCAGTTGACAACAAGTAACAATATCCTTTCCATTCCTACTGACAACTGTTCTCTAGGGCATCAGGTGGAGGTCTTTTGCAGCCTTGCCATAAATTTATAGTGACTGAATGGGAGAACCTCTGAATGTTTATCTGGGGGGGGGGGGAAATTTATGCAATTTAGTGACTCAATGGGAGAACCCAGACACAGTGCATAAACTAAGAGAAGTTAGTCTATAGAAATTATCGCACTGCCTTTCCTCCCATCCTCAGCATGGGCTGAAACTTTTGAAAACTTTTTTTAAATGGGTGTTATCACACACTTCTGATTTTGGCAACCTGTACCCAATCTATACTTCAGCACTTTTTGAAAGAACTGGAGTTTCCTGTTCTTTGTAAAGTAGAAGTATGGATTGGTTACGGGATGCCAAGATTGGGTACACAATGCCTCTGGACTGGGCATGGAGGTGTGAGATAATACCCGTTTTTAAAAAGTTTTCAAAAGTTTCAGCCCACACTGAGGCTGGGAGGAAAGGCAGTGCGATAATCTCCTATGTCACTCCACACACCCTGAATGTCAGGGGCTGTATTGCTATTCACCTTCAGGTGCCAGGGTGGGGGTAGAGGGGAAATTTAATAAATTATCCGTTCCTCAGAGGATACAAATGTGAAGATTTACATCTCAAATATATTCACAGAATATTTGTCAACCTGTGCTGACAAAATAAGCTACCTCTGCCTGCCATGTAGGCTGCCTCCCCATTAATTTTCTCTATACTTACTTTTTCCCAGCCCAGTGCTCTCTAGATTTTTGGGGGGAAAAGTCACTGTTAGTGCCAACACTGTATCAACAGCTTTTCCAAAAGCTCTTCTGGAATTTTTTCCCCAGCTAAACAAAACAGCCTTCTTCATCAGCCACACAGCTGTTATTTTGCTTTCAGAAGCCTAAGATCAAATTAGAGTGGTTTGCCTTTGGATATCCTGGCTCTTACAAATCAAATGCAGTTAATGTACATGCTGTTAGTACCTGGACAGTTGAAAACATGAATCTAGCTCTGGATTGTACCCCACTGCTTATAATGGAATTCATAGCAGTAGTCCTTGAATCAATGTCTCTCTCTATGACTGAAGAAAAACAGAATTGACTTTGTAGACTGTATAATTAATGACAAAGAGGAAAAATTCATATAGCAGTTGTAGCATCTGGCAGTATCTTTGACAAAGCAATGGAACAATCTGGCTTTGATTTCTACAGGATTTTTTTACAAAAAAACCCCTCTTCAGCTCTGACTTTTGACAAAGGGAAATAGATTACAATAATACAAGAGAGGTAGTAGAAACCATGTTTACTTTTACACAGCTGCAAACCGCTACCATAAGATGAATATTAAGGAAATGTGAATGGGCACTGGAGAGCTCTCTTCTCCCTCATCCCCTAGAAAGTTACATTTGCATAAGAATGGTGAAACTTCTTAAGATCAAAGAACCCATAAGGAACTGTTCAGTCTCTGCAGCTTTATTCTAGTTTAATTATAGGGTTTCATCAGTGTTTCAACAGCATACAATAGCTGTAAGTACCGAGATGCTTTAAACACGTTGTGCCCTGTAGGGAAAATATTGGGTATAAATGAATAAATAAAACATGAAATAATTCTTCTGTATGCTTTTTAAAGTGTGAATGTAAGTTTTCAAGTGCACATTTTCCCTATAGGAAATAAAGCACAAAGTTCAACACATACTATCCAACCTATATCTGTTTACCCATATTCCTCTGTGATCTACTAGCAAGCAAGTCAATTAATGTTCAATTTCCAGGTTACTGCCAAGGATCCTGATGACCAACTTAGGCACAGGAAAGCTCATGAAGGGTTTTAGCCTATCCTTCTTGGCAAAATTGCTCTAGTTTTTCCAGGGTGGATAGGGACCATTAAAGTAACTTTAAATACTCATCACAGAGTCTCAGTTGGATTGATGTCTGGGTTTTGACTGGACCTTTCTGAGACGTTCCCATTCGACATTTTAAACCACTGAAGTGTTATTTAGGCTGTGTTTAGGATCATGTTCTACTGGAAGGTAAGCCTCTGCCCCAGTCTTCTTGCAGACTGAAACAGGACAATGAGCACTATTGGTTTTGCATTGCACATAATATTTTGCAGCAGGGATGAAAAATTCAATGTTGGTCTCATCAGAAGAGAGAATCTTTGTTGCTATGTCTCTCACGTGCCTTTTTTTGCCAAATGGTCATAGAATCATAGAATCATAGAATCATAGAGTTGGAAGAGACCACAAGGGCCATCCAGTCCAACCCCCTGCCATGCAGGAACTCCCAATCAAAGCATTCCTGACAGGTGGCCATCCAGCCTCTGCTTAAAGACCTCCAAGGAAGGAGACTCCACTACTCTCCGAGGGAGTGTGTTACACTGTCGAACCACCCTTACTGTCAGGAAGTTCTTCCTAATGTTGAGGTGGAATCTCTTTTCTTGCAGCTTGTATCCATTGTTTCGGGTCCTAGTCTCTGAAGCAGCAGAAAACAAGCTTGTTCCCTCCTCAATATGACATCCCGTCTTTGATGTGCATTTTTTTCAGCAAAGATTTTCTTTTCACCTCTTTTTCACAACACCTATGGCGATTCTAAGTGATACATGGATGATTTTTTATCCTGTGGCTTCTTTTGAGTTACCATTGTCCTTTTGGTGGGTTGCCGTTGGCCAAAACTCAGTCATTGAGTTTTGCAATGACAACCTTCTCCAGCAGAAGGTTGGCAGACAACCTACTCCAGCAGCTGAGCCACATTCTTTCCATTTTGTAATAATGCATTTAATAGTGCTCTGAAGGATGGTCACAGTTTGGGATAGGTTTTCCCCCCTACCCCAACCCTGATTAGAACTCCTGCATTACTTTTTCCCAGACTTGTTTTGATAGCTCCTTGGTCATCATGATACTGTTTGTTCAGATATACTCTCAAACAAACCCTGGGCCCTTCCAGAAACAAGTATATTTAATCTGAGATTATGTTGCCCTGGAATTATACACAGGCAGACATAATTTATGCAATTTCTGGAGGCAGTGGCTTGCAACAAAAACTGTGTAGGCATGTCACAGCAAAGGGACAAATATTCATGCAATCAATACATCCCAGATTGCTTTTGCTCAATTGTGGCATCCCAATTGTGGAATGCCTACCCTTGGAGGTCCAACTGATACCAATGTTGGTTTCTTTCTTGTAACAAGTCAAACCATGCTTTTATTAAAGCCTTCAGGGACTAATTTACTCTGAAATGTATGTGTACATCATTTTAAATCATTGCAGCCACTACAGTTGTTTTAACTGTTGTCACATTTATTGTGGATATTTAAAAAAAATACTTGAATTATTTATTATTTTGATCTGAAAGTGTTTTAAAATGTTCCTATTGTATGCTGCTTCAAGATCCCATGATAAAGAATTGTATAAGACATATAAATAAACCATCTTATGCTATTAGCCACCATTTCCATAAGAAAGGAAATAGTCAACAATCAGCCATAATTGTTATTTATATGGGCTAGATTTTTGTTGGAGTAAAATAGAATACTGAATGTAATCTAAACATTCTGCACTGGAGCTGGGGTCCAATGCGTAATATGTTTCTTTATTATATTTAAATTATAGGGCAATAACTCTAACCATGTTTACTCAGAAGTGAGTCCCACTGTGCCCAAAAGGGTTCACTCCTCTAAACAGCTTTTACTTGGACTTCATCCATTTAACACTATATACTTCCAATAGTTAGACCTGTGATGAGTGGAACTGCCAACCTTTGTATTGGTCCTGCTCTGTTGTGTGGTGATTTTGCTGAAGGTTATAACCATAAAAGGCAAAATGCATAAACTAATGCATGATGGAATATGATATTTGCAAATGTTTTATTAGCAATAATGAATATGAAATGACAGATGAATTGCAGAAAGACTGTGACTAATCTATTAGAAATGTATTCATTCTTTCTACAAGATTTTATTATTATGAAGTTTTTTTTATCCTTGATGTCAGGCATTATCTTCTGGCATTTGAAGCTAAACCACAGAAGTACATCACTTGCCAGTGGGAAGTTCTGTCAATTGCTGAAACAAATACAAAGTTTCTGAAGCTGAATTTCTTCAGTACAGCAGTTTGTACTGAAGAAAATATGGCAGTTTTGGGTATAATTGTGTATACTATAGGTCCATCATGTCATAATTTTAGTTTACTGCCTCTTCTTGGAGCATTAATGCTGGCTTTTTGAGCTTTAAGGATGTTGTTTTATTTTGTTAGCATTTTATTTTATTTTTTTCAGAATTGGATAAGTATATTAGCAATAATTCTTCGTACATTGTATAAATAATCCCATTTATTATTCCTCCATTTAAAAGCATTACTTCAGTATACTTGACCATTTTTTCTGGACTTCCATTAAAAGGAATATGTAATGAAGTTAGAGGAGAATGGCATCTTCTGATCCAGACATGGTAGCTGGTTAGAAATCCAGAGTCCTTTGTTAGTGCCTATGAAATGAGTATACATTGAAACAGGGAAAATTGTCCTGCATTCAAGATGAAGTAAATTCCAGAATTTCTGTTTCGATCAATCAAAAACCTCCTTTTCCTTCCTGATCATTCTCTCTCTTAGCTGTGGGAAGAGCAGGGCACAAAACTGTTAAATTATCCATGCAAACAGCCAAATAAATTCAGTGGCATCTTTGGTTCAGGAATCTACCTTAAAACAGCTAGAATGGAATCAATTGGGTAGCTGGAGTGTATAAGTAGATAGAATTCCTAATATGGTATTAGGAAACATCCTTGGTACTTTATGCATCTTCATTTTCTGTAACTCTAGTCTAAGATGATGCACACAGTCATTAAAGCTTTGTACTAATGAGCTAAATCCACCCTGAGTGAAAGGTCTCTGGTTATCATAAGTAAACAGACAGTGCAAAAGCAAAGGAAGTAAAAAGGAAACAAAAGGAGCCATAATTTTAAAAAATGATTAGAATCACAGAGGGAAATAAATAAATTATTTACTCAAAGTCTTGTGTTAAGTGGACATTGCATTTTGATGCTGAAAAATATATTGATATAGGAGACAGTCAAATTGAGCAGATTAAGTCAATATTTCAGTAGGGAACTGGATGGTGGCACCATAGTGTGGAATTATCACATCAAATATAAGGCATCTGCTCCAAGTGGAAGTTGGTTTATAAATATATACCCAGTGGAAAGTTTTTAAAAATTGGCTCTTGTCTAAGCTTTTTGACATCTGTTTCATGAATGTTCTTAAAAATAATCTGTATTCCATCTACGTAAAATAGAAGAGGACAGTAAGTAAGTTTGTAAAGTTCTTCATTAAGACTTGGATTCAGACCATGAGCAGAAGGAGAAAGAGTGTGCAATCTGTTCCCTGACATTAGCAGTGCAACCCCTGATTATATATTGTGGTGCTGTCCTTTGAGAAATCTGCTAATGTTTTTGCTAGAGCTCATGAAACAGAATGAATATACTTTCTTTTACTGCTGATACTTTTAATATTAGGATAAATATGTGTGATCCTCCAGATCAGTTGGACTGTGAACCCCATCTGCCCTATCAAGAAAATGCAGTGGGGAGGGATGATGGGAACTGTAGTCCAAATATCTGGGGAATAATATACTCTCGGTAACTGATGGGATTTGCAGTCCATCATCAGACCACAATCATGCCACCTGTGCACTAAGGTATGAAAGACATAGTGAAAGATTCAGAAATTTTTGCCCCAGAAAGATTTAGCCTGAGGAAATACAAGGTCTCTCCAAAGTCTTTCAGAAGTGTTATCATAAATGGGAGGGGGGGCGAGAACCCTTTGGATTCTAAAACATAATTCTGTATGTTCCACTTTTGCAGTGGTATGAGAGAAGGTGACAACTGAACATGATGCTTGAAGGTGGGAAGGGAAGGGAAGAGGTTGTGATTGTGGGTATGAGGCAGCTGGCTTTCAGAGGTCCTTGGCACCAAGGCACTATGGTTGACCTGAAAAGTTGCCTGTGCTCTAGCAGAAATGATTTCCCAAGTCAATCTGCCCATAGTGCTTGGCTTTGAGGATCCTTTCAAATAAGGCATTGAATAAAAAGGCTGCTTGAACTTGGCCATTGGTGATGGCATGCGTTTGTCACCTCCTGCCGTTAGCACAGCTGCTGCTCTTCCATTTGTGCAAAGACTTATTTAATATTCGTTGTTGTTGTTGTTGTTGTTGTGTTTATACTCAGCTCTTCAGAAATGCTGTCAGAGTGGCTTACAAATTGTTAATTAGACAATTTCCTGCTCTCGGGCTTACAATCTAAAGACAATACACACAAAGAAAGAGGAGGGCAATGGGGAAGGGGATTAAGTCCAGCAGAAACTGTATCTTATTCTCTCTACCTCTGAGGCCATGGTGATGGCAGTTGGAATATATGTGGAATGCAAACCACTTGCATTATAATATGTTACATAAGCATTTTCTTACTACAATAGGAGTGGGTAATGTATGGCCCTCCAGATGTTGTCAGACTGCAACATTCATCAACTTTAGACAACTGGTAAGAATGTTGGGCACTTATGATTAGCAACCCCAGTTTACCTGGCCCTGAAACAGCCAGCAGTGCTCACACTGCATTGCAGTCAGGTGTGTGGGGGGGTGCAATAAAAAAGGGGGCATATGAGGGGGCAACTGCCCTTGAAGTAGGCTCCTTCATCACTCCCTTAACATGACAAGGCTTGGCCCAGTGGGCCAAGTGAAAAGCATGCTGGTCTCCTGTCATGGAGGCCAAAAAACAAACCCCCTCATCCACAGCACTTGCCACATGGCTAGAACATCAATCCTTGATAAAAGTGATAACATGGAAGTAGGCAACGCACTGTATTGATGTGTTAGGGTATGACATGCAGAACACCAAGTGACTTGGGAGACATGTTCTCAATTTTCCCCTATTGCCCATGACCAACCAGTCATGTCCAGACCCCATGGAAACAATTATAATGTTCTCAAATCTGTTGAGTGCCCAACACAAGCAGATATGAACTGTGTGCACTGGAATCTGAAAATTATGGCTACCTGCAACATCCTCATTCCATCTAATTTTTTAAGAGTTGTGAACTGACAATTCTTAAGGACAGCTATATCATTACTATGTTTGTGCCACTTCTAAGTAACTTAAAGTCCTTTGAAGTTTAGCAGATTTTCTTCCCTGTGTTGTTCTGCCTGAGGTACTGGACTCTCTCAGTAAATACTTAATTAGTCATGCTATAGTTAGCTATTATCACATTGTTTATCACTTCCCTCCAATAAATAAGGCTCAAGGCTTGGAGAATATGCATGAATAGTTGTGTCTGCTGCCCTTCTTCTGTCATATGAAAACTTTGTCTTATCCAAATAATCTCCATATGCTTTCATCACTCCTCTTAAATCCTCTCCCTATGTCTCACTCTCCTTCTGTGCTCTGATAGCATGTGCAGACAAGATCATTTCTACCAACTAATCCATTTGAACTGCTGTACAGATTTAAAGGGTATTGTTAGAACAAACTTATGCATTCTCTTTCCCCCTCATTATATAGATAGGGTTTCCTATTTAGGTTCTCTCTCTGACTGTCTCTATCTCAAGATTGCAAACTGTTAATCTTACAGTTAGCGTGTGTCTCTAGCCTGACTGCTAGTATAACATATCTCTTCTCCATCTTCCTGCTATATAATCATTTTTAGTTAGATTAGGATTTATTTTTGTTATGTAATTATTTATTAAAGTCATTATTATTGTTTTAAACCACAAACTGAATGTTTGTTGTCTTTCTGAGTCAGTCTTCATTCTTTAGGAAAGCAAGTTCAGATAAAATTATTCAGGGCCACATTTCTGTTGTTCTGCTAATGAAAGACAGACTCTAACAAGTCTATATTTCATCTTTGTATATTTAAGTTTCCTTTAAAAAGGATTAAAACCCTGGAAACTTCAATTACATCCCACAAGTCTTTTGCTTAGAATTAAGACCAGACTACAATTTCTGGGCAGACCTGTTCAATTAAGCATGATTTAAATTGGCCATGAAAATGTTTAAAAGACTTTGCATACTGGCCATCTGCTATCAGGTCAAAGATGAAGGCATTTTCTTAAGCTCCATCCATATATAAAAGGAGTAGGCAACACATGGATTGTAATTCCCATGATCCCTCATCACTGGCTACACTTGCTAGGCTTGATAGGAATCACAGTCCCAACATCTGGAGGGCAACAAGCTGTCCACTTCTGCTATACAACCATGGAATGAATGAGTGCAAGATGAAATAAATTGAGTGTTTCTGGTCACCAACCAGTCAAGGTTCTATCCAACCATTGTATATGTAATTTTAGTTTCAGTTGTTTTTATTGTTAGCTGCCCATGAGTCAATTCCAAGCCATGGCGACCCTGTGGATAAGACATCTCCAATAATTCCTATCTGCTCTGCTCAGATCCTGCAAGCCCATGTCTGTAACCTCCCTGCTTGACTCCATCCATTTGATCTGTGGACTTCCCCTCCTTCTACCCTCTACATTTCCTGGCATTGTTTTTTTCTAGCGATCCATGCCTTCTCATTATGTGGCCAAAGTATGATAGCCTCAACTTGATCATCTTGGCTTCCAAAAAGAGCTCTGGTCTGATCTGTTCAAGGATCCATGTTTGACTTTTGGGATATCCACTGTATTCTCAGTACTCTTCTCCAACACCATGTCTCAAATAAGTTGGTTTTCTTTCTGTCTATTTCCTTCACTGTCCATTTCTCACATCCGTACATGGTAATTGGGAATACAATGTCTTGGACTATTCTAACTTTAGAGCTCAATTGTATATTTGTGCTTTTCAAGATCTTTCCTATTTCTTTCATAGCTGGCCTTCCATTCCTAGCCTTCTTATTTCTTGACTGCAATCCCCATTCTGGTCAATGTTTGATCCTAGGTATGGGAATTCTTTATTTAAATTTCCTCATTGTCTGGGTTGAATTTATTTATTTCTTCTGTGGCCATTATTTTTGTTTGTTTTTATGTTCAGCATTAAACCAGCCTTTGCACTTTCATCCTTGACCTTCCATATTAAATTATCCAAGTCTGTGATGTCTTATGCCAATATTATAGTGTCATCTGTGTATCTTAGATTGTTGATGTTTCTTCTTCCACTCTTCACTCCTCCTTCTTCTGATACTAAGTTTGCTTTTCTTATATATATTTTCAGCATATAAATTGAATAGATAGGATGATAGGATGCATCCTTGCCTGACCCCTTGGCCTATTGGGAACCACTCTGTTTCTCTGAATTCTGTTCTATATTTAAAGTCAAAATTTTCATTCTTTGCGTATTGCTTTGTTGTTTAGAGTCTAAAAGACAAACCAGAAGATAAAAGTTGATTTATAATGTATAGCACCCTTTATTCCATACCTTCTTCCTTTTCTTCTATACTGTCCATTCCTCCCACTTTTATTAGGTCTTCCCTATTTTCTTCTTCTCTAGCAGAGGCTTCTTCTTCATCATCTGTTAGATTCATTCTTGAATCCTTCATTTGGGGTGTTCTTTTCCTTCCCTTATCTACTTCATCTGCACTTTTTATCAGACCTTCATTTTGTTCACCTTCATCTTCGCCATACAACCTTTTATTATTTCTATTTGATTGATTTTCAATCTCCTTCCTATGTTCTTTCCAGAAGTCACTTGCTTTATCTACTGAATTGAATCTGTATCTTCTTTGATTCCAGGTTAATGACAATCCCTCTATTTCCTCCCATCTAAATGGAATTTTATAATACTTTAGTTGTTCCGTTAGGAATTGATAGTCTTTTCAATCCTTCAAGATTTGGGCTGGGATGTCCTTAAATACCTGGATTTCATTGTCTTGGATCACAAATCTTGTTTGTCGTTCTTTTGAAGAAATTCATCTTTGGTCTGCTTTCTGGTCCAATAAATCACAATGTCCCTAGGTAATTTTTTGTTTCTTGCCAATCTCAAATTAACCCTATATATTCTGTCTATTTTGCCTTGTATTTGATGGGTCCCAAGTATGGTGTCAGAAAGTCATATAAGTTTTTGTTAGGTTGTTCGGGCAGGCTTCTGAATTTTAGGCATTTCTCCCTTTGCTTGGTCTCAAGTCTTAAGATTGCATCATGATCTGCTTGTTCATATTTGGCTAGTTCTTTCAATTTACTTTTGACTTTTAATGTTGTAAGCCGCCCCAATTGCTCTGCATAGGGGTGGGATATTATTATTATTATAACTATTATTATTATTATTATTATTATTATTATTGCTTCATTTTATATTGGAGTTTTTCCATTTTTGTTGTTACTTTTTCATATCTTTGTTAATTTTGTCCAAATCCTGTCTTATTAGTTTTGATTCGTATTTCAATTCTTTTTTTGTTTCATCTCTAATTCTCTAATTTCTCTTCTTGTCTCCTCTCTAGAGTCCTGTATTTTGTTTCTTAATTCAAGATGTAGTTTCTTTATTTTTTCTAGAAAGCTAATGTTCTGGTCGTGGCCCTTTGCCGCCATTTCTAGGGAGGGTCTTCTCTGATTTAGGAGTACTGCGGCCTGCGATTGCTTTTCTCTTTCTTTTCTTGACATCATTATAATCTATTCATTTGAATTTAATGTCTTATTTATTTTCTATTCTGATTCCTATCTGAATAGATGATTCCCTCTTATCCTGGTATCTATTATTAACTCTATCCTCTCTCAACTATTTTTATTCCTTTAATCTTTGTCTGTTTCACTAAATTTGTTTTGTTTAATTAGTTGTTTTTTAAATTAATAGTATACTTAAATTATGATTAATTAATTAATTATAGTTTGAATTTGAATTTGTACTCTAATTGTTTGTGTAATCAAATTTTCTGTTAATGTCTCTTGCTTCGATTAATTTAGATTATGAATTGTATGAAAAATGTCCCAAGTTTTCCAGTCCATCATTAGCATCAAATCCCAAAGTCTGTGTTTCAGCAACTAAGGGGGATTGCAGACTGCCAGAAATAGTGCAAATTGAGCCCACTTTTAGGGTTAGGGAACTGTAGTTTATTGTGGCACCAGAGCCGTCTGACAGAGAAGGCTCAATGTCTCAGAAAAAAAAAAAAACACTTCCCATGATTCCTTAGCACTAACCCTAACCCTAAAGGTGGACTCAATTTGCACTATTTCTGGCAGTCCACAACCCCATAAGTATTCTCTGGCTCCTTATTTTTAACACTCAGTAGCCTTTGATATTGTTCGATTTGTTAAGTCTGTAACCATGAGGGAATTCCCAAACAATCTGGCCAACATTGCTCCTTTACTAGTATTAAGTGGTCTTGTCTCACCCCATTCTCCGCTCGAGCTTAGTTAGCTTTGTTTTCCCCTCTAGTCTCTGCTCAAAAATTCTTTCTTTCTTTTATCTTCTTTCCCTCCTTCTTTATTTTAGACAGTTAAAACCTTTATCTCCTACTATTTCCTTTTTTCCCCAGATGGTATAAAGTTAGAAGTTGTCATAAACAGATTTTATAGGAGGTAAACTAATAATAATAATAATAATAATAATAA
>CM034706.1:52523949-52541264 GCA_020142125.1 Phrynosoma platyrhinos | reverse complement strand
CAGTTTTTGAATAGATACCTTGTCGTTTCTCCAGTCTCCATTTTCCTCTTCTAACTGCCATGAGTAGATCAATAGTCTTAAATTATATTCTGTTTCTGGTCCTTTCTTTAGATTAAATCACATTTAATTTTAACCTTATTTCTATTAATAATGTAAATTATGAAAGAAACATATTAAGCCACACTTGCCAGCATTTGCAGACTATTTAAAGTATTCATCATGAGACTTAGATTGGCTGTGTGAAACATAGCTAGTTTTTCTTTCTAAATGCTGCAAAAGTTTGAACAAGTCAGTTAAATTTGTTCTGCTGCATGGTTCAATCTAATTCATTTTGGCAAGATTTATTTTCCTAATCCATGAAAGCTTAACTGGAGGTTGATAAGCAAATAATCTGTGTAATCTAAAACTTTTTCTACTATACTGATGTTAAATGTGCCTGCCTCTACATGTTGCTGAACTGCAGTTCCCAGTGACCTTAGGCAGCACAGCTAGTGAAAAGGACTGATGGATGTTATAGGCCAGCAACATCTGCTGGAAGGCATATTCCTTATTCCTGATATTAGCTCAGGGGTGGCCTTTGAAGGGTCCCAGATCATAAAAAGTAGCCCCAGATCTGCCACAGTTGCCCATGTAATATATGGACATTAGCATTTCTAAAGATTTGCTCCTAAAGAATAGGATTATAAACAAGTACCAGTTGCCAGGAGAAGCCCAGATTTTTTATCTGTGAAATAATGTATCATATGTCTTTCTGGAATCAGAATACTCAAGACAGCTTATAATTGATAACATAAAACAACAAAATCACAATAAGCAAAAATTCCATTGGTCCCAAAGCCTATATATTATGTGACAATAATTTTTTTTTAAAAAAAAATCCAAATGAAATAAGGAGGAAGAGTCAAGAAAAATAAATACACTACTTAAGAATAATTCAACAGGTATTTTCTGGTATCGTAGGGCCTTTGCAGACTGCCAGAAATAGTGCAAATTGAGTCCACTTTAAGTGTTAGGGTTAGGATTAGGGAATCATGGGAACTGTAGTTTATTGTGGCACCAGAGCTCTCTGACAGAAAAGGCTCAATGTCTCAGAAAAAAAAATTCCCATGACTCCCTAGCACTAATCCTAACCCTTAAAGTGGACTCAATTTGCACTATTTCTGGCAGCCTGCGAAGGCCCATTGTCATAACATTGACAACTTCATATGAATTGTTAAGAAAAGGACCGCTGTGTTCCAGAATGATTTCCTTTGCCTTGGAGTCATTGGTGAACAGCCTAATGGGGTCATAAGGCAACGTCTTTGGCAGGAAGAGGAGAAATGCCTGTGTTTGATTAATGTTTGGACATAATTTCCCACTTTGACATCAGCACTTTCTACTAAGATAAAAGAACTTTTGCATTACTTGAATTCTGAGCTGCACAAATGTTCTCTTGGAAGGAAGTTCACATTGAGAAATTTCACTCTGTGCAAAAATACTGATGGTTTCTGTCAGATAAGTTGACCTGGTTTTCAAGAAATCTACAGTAGGTTTACTTCTCTGTTGTTTCCCAGTGAATATAGACCTGATTTCTCAAATATATCAAGAATATTTCTTTCTATCTGTCAGGGTTAGTGCTAGGGAATCATGGGAATTGTTTTTTTTTTCTGAGACATTGAGCCTTCTCTGTCAGAGAGCTCTGATGCCACAATAAACTACAGTTCCCAAGATTCCCTAACCCTAACCCTAACCCCAAAAGTGGACTCAATTTGCACTATTTCTGGCAGTCTGCAACCCCCCTAAGATAGCTTTGACTGCAGTTGTACACTGTGGTGGTGTCTGAACAGAAGAAAAGAAACATTCTGAGTCTGTTCCCACACTGACTTCTTTAGATGATGCATGGGGCCAAAACTGGCAGGATGCATGCCCAGCCCATGCTCCGGGGCACTTTTTTCTTTTTGCTCTGGATCAAGACTGAAGCTCCAGAGACTCCCCTGGATGTCCAATCTACAGACTGGTGTGGGAATGGGGGAAGGAGGGTCAGCAGGTGAGTGAGCTACCCACTTTTTCCTGCCTGTAACCTCTGACTCTCTGTCACAGAACTTTCACTTTCAACTCTGCGCTTCCTGCACCTTTACTTTTGCAGACATACAGATTGATCACACACACACACATTTACTCAACTCAAAATACCATCAGTATGGCATTCCAGTGCTCAGTAGAATGTCCATTGTTTGGGGAGCATTGGTCCATTGTGGGTACTGGTTGTGTGGACAGTTTGACCTCCCTGCAGATCCAGAAGCCCAGATAGTAAACTGAGTTTTCCAGTCAGTGCAGACATGGTCTGTATCTGAGGGAGAGAGTTTGGGTTAGCCACATTTGCCTATAGCTTTCGTAAGGGCTTAGTGGCTGTTCCTCATCTTGTTCAGATCCTGAACTGGTTTGCCCAACAGAATTGATGCCAGGCTGGTCTTCACCTGTTTTACCAAAGGTCTCTTCCTTTTGATGCTGGCTAGTTAAGTCTTGCTCCTGATCTGATCTGATGAAGAGTCCTCAGGGAGGGGGACATGACAGTAGTTTCAAATCAATAAAGCAATCTAGCATTCCCAGCACCTTGCAAATGCCTGGAAATTCAGGAAAGCTCAGCCTACAGAAATAACCACACAGTTGCAAAAACCAGCGTATGAGAAGTTTCAAATCACCTCCAAATATGTAGTTATCCCATAAATGTTCCCATAATTAATGTCTAATAAATCACTGTCCAGTTGTTTTTAAAAATCAGATTAATAATAACTGAAACCACTAAATTAACATTTTCAAAAACTAGAGTAGAGTGGAGAAAATCTGAACATGGTTGCAATCATATACCTGTTAGTTGAGCTATTAAGAAAGGGGTTTGGAAAGTTCTCACCAATTATTAGTTCTGTGTAGAGTTTAAACAGGATGGGTTCATGCTTATTGTAAGTGAATAGCATGAGAATATATCATGAATGAGACAATTATTGAAGTTGCATGGAGCCTTGTTATGCTTCCCTCCTGTTAGTTCAAATAGCATCTAAAGAGGGGCTCTAATAAATTCAACAGAAAGAGATGCTTTCTTATCACATCACTTTAACCCAACACAAAAGGCCAAAAGCATGTCTAAATTGAGCTCAAACTCCTTGAGGGATTTAGTAAGGATTAACTCAGCCAGCTCCCCAGAAGAAACATCAGTATGTGAGTCAGTCATGTGCCTGAATGTCAGTTGTGTTCTTTGAAACTCAGTTTTTAATCTGTTTGCTGAGTTATTATAGTCCACAAATGGTACAGTTTCTTTTTTCTATGACCATCATGCACAGTCTTCAGGTGGATTTAAAAAACAATAACAACCAGATATGGATCCTTTCCAAAAGCACACCCTTAAAGCAAAAATAGTTCAATCAGTCATAACTCTTGTTAAGATGAGCCTAAAGATTGGATAGATACATAGATAAATAAGGATTTTCATGGGAAAAATCAACATTTTTGTGACCTTATGTAGCAGCAAGGAGATAAATACTCATAATCTGTTGGAAGGAAAGTTGCAAGAATTGGTATGCACACACACATCCATGTAGTCTCCCTGAGGAAAGCTCTTCTTCAGTATTTGTTTGTGGAACAAAATTCTATAATGTTTTAGGTAACTTGGAAATATATTTCCAACCAATCCTACAAAATCCTGGACTTTGTAGCTTTGTGTGGCATCAGTACACTTTGGCATAGAAGGCTAAATACCTTGTAAAATTACAAATCCCGGGATTCCATAGGCTGGAGCTACAACACTTAAAGTGCTGTCAAACTGTATTATTTCTACAGTGCAGATGCACACATAGTCATCTCTTAGTTCTAACAGAAACAGTTTAAGTTCCTACTCATATAAGAGACTTGCTGTATCATAATGGGCAAGTTGCTACATCAAGATTGCTTGGTTTAATTTTCTGTGTGCAGAATTTCACATTAATTGTATTACACAACCTTGTGTTGAATTGTAATGTTGCACAACTGAACCATTTAAGCAACTAAATGTTCAAGCAAATGTGCATGTTTGATCCATATGTAATGGGAAATATGAGACACTCATCCATGCACAATGACACTGCATGCATAAATCTCCTTCTGAAACCTTGAACAGAATGTGAATTTCCACATTAGACAAAAATGTCCAACAGCTCCTTAAGGAAACTTATGTATGTGTAAGACATCAGCAGGATTCAGGTTACTATTTGCCTACAAGTTATTACTGGGATTGTAAAGAGAGATAAAAGATACAGCAATATTTCTATTCAGCATTTGGAAGGGATACAAAAAATGAGTAGTTATTTTTTATACCTGTGTATAGGTTTCTGGGAGCTAAGAGGTGCATAATAAATTGTGAAAAGGTGTGTGATAATGTGTGGAGTGCATAATGATATGTGAGAAGAAGCGAATCTTGAATAGATTTGTTTCCAGTCCTCATTCCCCTTTTCCCAAGGAATTCCAGATATATTTATTTGGTATAGTTTCCACAGGGAGGGAGAACTTCCACAGGGAGAACTAATCTGCTGCTGCAAAACCAACAATGATGACTTGGGACTCTTGAAAGATTAAAACATTTATGATACCATAGAAAACAGCATTTCAAGATACAATACATTTGGTGGTCTTTAAGGTGTCATAGACATCTTATGTAGACTTGGAAGTCAGTTTGACTGAACTCAGTGGAACTTAGCACTAAGTCAATTAAATACTAATGTTCAAACAGGGGAAAGAAAATAAAGACTATGGGCCTTTGCAGACTGCTAGAAATAGTGCAAATTGAGTCCACGTTAAGGGTTAGGCTTAGGGTTAAGGAATCATGGAAACTGTATTTTATTGTGGCACCAGAGGTCTCTGACAGAGAAGGCTCAATGTCTCAGAAAAAAAAACTCCCATGATTCCCTAGCACTAACCCTAACCCTAAAAGTGGACTCAATTTGCGTTATTTCTGGAAGTCTGCAAAGGCCCCAAAATTGTTGTTTTTCACACCAAAGACTTAAAGCAGTTCTTGCACCAACTGATTTGGACCATGAAGGTGAAATTCCATTTGCTACAAGGCTAATTTGCATTATTAATGATTCACATCTAAATTCTCTTCCTCATCAACATGGTCAGTTGCTCACATAAAGGATATGTAAGAGTGTCAAAGACACTTTAAGCGGCACATTTAAGAAAAAAAAAAAACCACTTCAGAGCAGCAAACATTTCTACTATAATCTTAACCAGAACAATATGGTCAATTTTATTGTAAGTCTATAGTGACACCTGCTGGGAGTTTTTAATTTAGTAATGGAAAATGCCACTCTTGTGAGTCATTGATTTATGATGTGGAATTAATACAATTAATACTTAGACCTTATCTGAAGATATTAGCAATGTTATTTAATATCATTGTATGATGCATGAGATGCACAGAATTTTAGTGTATGGTGTAACAGTGTGGAATAGTTATTACAATTACAGTGTAGGAATTGGAAAACCCAGGATCTAGTCTCCATCCTCTCTCTCTCTCTCTCTCTCTTTCTCCCTAACCCATCTCATCATATTTTTATGAAGATAAAGTAGAGATGACAAAAGCTATGTATGCTACCTTGAATTCATTGGAGGAAAAGTGTGATATAAATATAAAGAATAAATTATAATCGTGCATGGCTGTAGAGAGACATCAGTGTGGTGGGTGTGACAATGAAGTAATAGTACCTATGCAGGATGTAGGAGTATAAACAAATGTGGATACTTATTTGGGGGCATCCTTATTCCCACTTCAGTCTACCACCAAAGGTGGTTCACACTGCACACAGATGGTGTTTTTAGAGTCTGAAATCATTGCAAAGATTCAACAACTGCCCCAATATTTATGTTTCCTTCACTTGAATGCTCTTATTCCTCTAAGCACAGGTATGCTTCATTTAGCAAAGTGTGTTCCTGGTCCTTACTTCTTTAACATGATATTTGGTACCAGAGGCAGAAATATTATGTAAAGTATAGGGATAGGCTCCTACATCACAAAGAAGAAGAATAGTTCAACCTGTTTCTGCAAAGTTTTTATTCAAACCTAGCAAAGTGCACATGTGTATTAAAACCATCAGGTCATGTAAAGCCTTGCATAAGTAAACAAAAACATTTTGAACCGTCTAGTGACCTCTTGAAAGTTTCTTCCAAAATGCATCCAGGGTTGATTTTTTTTCACCAGCCTCCACTTTTCTTATTATTTCCATTTTGGTGGCCTAGCTTAGATATATTTTTTTAGCATGCTAGGGAGGCATAGCTGGTGAGGCAGATACATTTGCTGTCATCTTTTCTGTCTGTTTTCCTGTTTACACATGCACTGTATGGGATTCTGGAAGCAATTGCTGTTTTGTGTTTTGTTTTGTTTTGTCTGTTATAGTCAGGCATACAAGGTATAGTACAAACAGCTGAAGTAGAGTCCCACTCCTCCCATCTCCAGCTTTCTTTATTGCATTGTTTATGGCAGACAAACTGCTGCAACCTGACACTAAAAATCTAGTTATGTTTTTCTATCAATCTCCTTTACCAACCTCCCAATAGTGATGCTACTAAAAACAATCCAGCTATACAGAAGACAAGCAGGAAAAGGCTCTGGGTAGTTGTTGGGGGCTTTGTTAACTGAGGTATTTGCATACTTAGTTTTTTTGTGGGTTTTTTCGGGCTGTGTGGCCATGTTCTAGAAGAGTTTCTTTCTGACGTTTCGCCAGCATCTGTGGCTAGCATCTTCAGAGAAAATTTTCTCTTTTTCTCTGAAGATGCTAGCCACAGATGCTGGCGAAACGTCAGAAAGAAACTCTTCTAGAACATGGCCACACAGCCCGAAAAAACCCACAAAAAAACTATGGATGCTGGCCATGAAAGCCTATGACTTCATATTTGCATACTATTGATTCCATTCCATAAGAAAACTGTCTTCCTCTATGGCCCACATGAGAACATGAAGGAAGTCCTGGTTAGCTGCCTGTGGCAACATGGAAGTTATTCTATTATGTCTTTCACACCTTTGTGGGCAATTGTTCTGTGTCATATTTAATCCATTCATAGTGATGCTTTTGAGTGAGAGCTCCTGTTATTCCATTTCCATTTCACCATACTGCTGTCTCTTCAATGATAAATTTAAATAAGAAAGACTACTCTAACTAATCATGAGCAGAAACTTCCTGATGGTAAGAACTGCTTGATAACTAATTAGACTACTGTGGAAGGTGGTGAGCTCCCTTTTGTTGGGGGAACTTCAACAGAGGTTGAATGAATAGCTTTTGGGGACACTTTTCCTGTTGTTTTCGGCATTGGCAGGAGGCCGGGCTGTGGTCCTTTGGGATTCTGTTATTCTGTGATTGGATAATCAGGATCAGGTTTTGGAAGGATGTTGAGTAAGATGCCCAAAGTGGTTTTCTCCTTCTGTCTTACTCACTCACTTTCACTGTAAAACCCAATTCACCATATTCCCTACAAGGAAAGGCTGAGCATACCAAGGGATCTTGTAGCGCTTTTGAGACTAACAGAAGAAAGATGTTGATAACTCCTGTTCTGACAAAGCTTTCATGGATTTAAGTCTACTGATGAGTAGCAGGTAGAAGTAGCTACTGGTTGTCCTCCTTACTCTAATCACTCATACGCACACATCCTTGAGGCCAGAAGAAGAGAGAAGGTAACAATGGCAAATGCAAATGGAGTGCACCAGCAGAAAAGGGGGATTCTTATCAGTGTGGTGCCCTGCTGAGTCCTGGGCCTTGGCCAGTGGCCAGTAATGCTATGGACTTGAGGTCAGCCCTAACACATAGACACAATGGCAGAGATCCCATATCAAGGAGCATTGTGTAAACGGTCTGCAGGTGGCACTATGCTATGGCTCACATCTTACCCCATTTATAGCTCTCCATTTAGCTGCCTCTAGTCCTTGGCTATTCACTGGTTGGTATAGTGGAGTGGTTGGAGAAGGCTTTGGCCATGATCTTATAGCTAAGCACAGAACAATGATACCATCCACTGAGAATTTCTGGGGTTCTCCAGCAGTCTCAGAAGATGATATCATTATTCTGTGCCTGAGAGTAGGTACATACCCAGACACCTCTTCAATTCTCTCACCTCTACTCTCCACTAGACACTGAATGGCTGTGGAGCAGGAGCTGTAATTAGTGATATGAACTTCTCTGTGTGTTCTTCCTGTCCCTGAAGGGAGGCAGAAAAATTTTATTACTTTTTTTGCTCATATGTGGAGACCAAGTTATTTCTGTGAAATATTCCTGTATCTGAGTCCACTATTCTCATATTTGCTTATGAGATTACTCTTGAAAAATTTACTTAGAAAATAGACCACTGTAGACCAATTTGCTTTGGAGATGCCAGATGACTACCTCCGGAGACTTTCTGTTGCCATTTTGACAGTATTGTCTTCTTCAGTAGTATGATAAGAAGATTCTATTCCATGTATTCCATATATATGGTCCTCATTATGTCATATTTTTGGTCTTCTTCAAACAGAAAGTCTCCGGAGGTAGTCGTCTGGCATCTCCAAAGCAAATTGGTCTACAGTAGTCTATTTTCTAAGTAAAATTTTCAAGAGTAATCTCCTAAGCAAATTTGAGAATAGTGGACTCTGGTAATAATTTTCACAGGACCCTTTCCACAAGTTACTCTAGGCCAAGTGTTCTGGGACATTGTGGCAGTAATTTTCATATGGACTTCACAGAGAAACAATCTCCCCTAGTTGTTTATTGTATATGTTCATTGTTGTATCTGTTCCATTGTTGTTGCACTGTTGTTGCAGTTGATTTAATTATAATTAAGTTGTTGCATTAATTATATTCAGTCCTTACAAATACATATACATACAGAACAATATGTTTAACTTTGATTATTTTGTGATACTTAGGGATTTATAGTATTTTCCATCTTTTATTTGTTATTTTTTCTTTTCTCCCATTATATTAGTTGTTGTTATAAGCCTCCTGTCATGTTTGGTTCAATAGGGAACTGCCCACATTCGTCCTTTGTTATTAAAGTAGATTATGAAAACCATTTTTGAACATACACACACAAGAGCTTACACTTTGAGATATTTCAGTATGGAGAGAATACTGCAGAAGAATATTAATTTTTCTCCTGCAGCAGGGAGAAAAATAACATAATTAGTTCCCACATGTGAAGGTGAATTTACTAGTGTACTGTTCTTTGGCCATCTTTGATTCTATTACAATTCTGGCTTCTAAGATGGAGAAGAAATTATATTCACAAAAATAAGTTACAAATTCAGTGCAGCAAAGTGATCCAGCATTCATAATAGGATGACATGACATACATTTTGAATACAATACATGTGGCTGAAAGAAAACCTGAAAGATCATTTTACTTCCCCAAAATGGCATAGTGAACCTTAAGTGCACAGAATTCTTGTGTCGGCTTCAGGCAAAAGAATATCTCTTCCCATATTTGCCTAGTCATTCCTCATGTTATCAACAGAGACCCTTCTGCAGGTGCTGCTGCTTCATGGGTATGAAAAACTACTTTTTCATGGTGCTAGTGCCCTCTGCAGAGGCATCCAGTGGATTCCATTTCAACAGGATGGTGAGTCCACTCCAAGGTTTAGTCCTTATGTTAAATGAGCTGTCCAAAGTTCTAAACTTATTTTATGAATAGCAATGTGGACAGCTCTAAAGTGCAAATAAAGTCTGACATTAATTCACTGCTCCACTGACATAGAAGCCCATAGCTGTCGGTAGCCATCCCTGCAGAATGCTGTCCCCAAGGAGACTCACCTGGTGCCTCCATTGCAGTCTTTTTAGCCATTAGGGGAACCCCTTTTTTATATTATAGGAGTTGTGAGGTCCAATTTTAAAAGTGACCCATAAGTGATTTCCTGTTGTTTAAAAAAAGGCTCTTCCTTTTTGCAAAAACAAAAACCATGTCAAAATCCTTCCTGTAGTCCTGGAGTGCATGAGGGAGCAAACAAACAAACAAAACAACTGGGGAGTGATGCAACAGACATTTGGCTCTCTGTAATCTCCTGGGGGGGGGACCCTAAACCTAACTCATAAACCCTTTAGAAGAATCCTGCTGGAACAGACAAGATATCTGTTTCAGCATCCTACTTTCCACAAGTAGTCTTCAATAAGCCCCAGAAATTAGACACCAATAGCTCTGTTTCATTGTTGCTTTCCACCAACTGGTATTCACTGGTCTACTGATTCTGAACCTGGAGATTCAGTAGAACTTCTGGTAACTGGTAGACATTGTGATACATCATCTCCATGAATTTGTTAAATTCCCTTTAACATCATTCTGAACTGGTGGTTATCAGTGTATCCTGTTGCTGTTACATGAATAATTGTGCAATGTGTATAAAAGTACTTTCTTTTGGCTCTCTTGAACCTTTTAGAAACATAGAACATCTGGAAATTAGCGTCTTAAGTATTTCAGCTCCATTCACTGTATTTTTCCTTGTTTTCGGTGGTGCTTACTTCCTCCCAAGTGTGCCTAGAATTACAGCCATAATGAAAATGTCCGATTCTCTTTTGAAACCACAGTGAAGCAAATAGAAAGCTCTCTACTATAATCACATATCAATATCTCTTTCTCAATTACCACTGTTTATGAAATAATATTATTAAGACTCTGAGGACCACAGGACTCTTCATCAAATGGCTATTTCCTAGCTACAAACAGAGCCATATTTCAAAATACAAATAAATCATCTGCTTCCTTGTGAATGCTCTTAATATTTAGGTATCCAGCAGTAACTTAAGGTAAACATGGCCAGCATTATTTCATTGGAAAACATTGAGATTCCCTCCCACCTGTCAATATATCTTTCTCAAATTTGAATGGTGCCATTTTGATTGCATAGAGATAGGCATTTGGAATATGAGTTGCAGCCATTATTCTTTGTACATTGAGCCTTTGGTATCCATTGGGGTTTGGTTCCAAGACCTATGCGGACACCCAAATCCATGGATGGTGAAATGCCATTAAATACAATGGCATAGTAAAATGGTGTCCCTTATATAAAATGGTAAAAATCAAAGTTTGCTTTTTGGAATTAAATATTTTTAAAATATTTCAAGCCATGGATGGCTGAATCTATGGATACAGAGGGCCAACTCTACTTATTGTTATAGGTAGTAACTCAAGGGGGTTGCAGACTGCCAGAAATAGTGCAAATTGAGTCCATTTTTAGGGTTAGGGTTAGGGTTAGGGAATCATGGGAACTGTATTTTATTGTGGCACCAGAGCTCTCTGACAGAGAAGGCTCAATGTCTCAGAAAAAAAACAATTCCCATAATTCCCTAGCACTAACCCTAACCCTAAAAGTGGACTCAATTTGCACTATTTCTGGCAGTCTGCAACCCCCCTCAAGCTCCAGAGTGTGTTGGTTGGATTTGGCCCATCCAGAATAGGTCCAGATTGGGTCAGATTGGGCCAAATGGGTTCTGAACGAGGTTGTTCTGCCTTTCCATCAATGCAAGGTGTTTTGTGATTTGGTGGTGCAGGGTTTGCAGTGGAGTGGCAACTCTAACTTCCAATCGGTAGCAAGAATCTAATTAGCATTTTTAAAAAACTCCTGGTGAGGCATGGGCAGGAGAGGGTTAGTTTATGGTGTAACTGAATTGTCCCTGTTTCTTATCTCTCCCCCCCCCCCTTATTTACTGTATGGTCTGCTGGAAGACTAGGTAGAGACTAGAGAAGAAATGACTTGAGAGGTCTGTGTGTGCATATGCTTGTTTGCTACTTAGGAAGATGAGACATTTTTCTCATTCTTCTACTCTGGAGATGTTTGTGTACATTTGAAAGAGATAGCTTGGAAGTATTTCCCCCCTCTCATTTTTCTTACGCTTAATGTAATTGAACCATTATGAAGCTCTTTGTGCACTTTTGTTTGCATGCTGCGAGATGGGAGAGGTTTGTTTCTAGTCCTCTTTAGGCTTAGATTTATTTAACTATTTGTGTGGAATTACTACCTTTAGCAATTGGGAAGAATTGCCACAGGGAGTGAAGAAAAACATATGTTTGTGAGTTTATTCAGAGTCACGTAAAAAAAAAAATGGCTTTCATTACAGCAGTAAAATATGTAAATACTTTTTTTGTGCCTTAAACTGACCCATCTAGTTACAAGAATTTAATCTGAGATCTCTTTGTTTGTTCAGAATGAACAATCCTAGATTAACATGTCCGTCAAGGATGGCACATAGAAACATGGCCTTGTTTGACTGGTAACACACAGTACACAAACAACACTACAATTTGTTCAATCAATTTTGTTCAGAGGTAGATTTCAGTAGTCAGATGCCTGGGATTCACACCACACACACACACACACACACACACACACACACACACACACTATTGCTGGTTATGAGGCTGTGGCCCAATTTTTCAAGCTGAAGTTGCACTGCAAACAGAACAAGAAGTTTGCAGAAGAATATCAACAGACATTTATGCTTTACCGCCGTTGAACAGAATCCTAAATCCTGGTGATGAGTCTCCGCTAAAGAAGATTCATGAAATTAATTTCTGAATGATGACTTAGTGTGTAGGCAAATTCCATTGATTAAACTAATATGTTCTACTTGGACTAATAATAGGATTCAGGCTCACATCTCCACCATTATGGAGTTGTTGGGGTTTTTTTTTAAAAAAGGACCCCAATTAAACTCCCTGTCATCCCAATTAAACTCCTCATGAAATCCCAGACTCCCAAGATTTCTAAGCCAAGACTTTCAAGTCTTACCTTAAATTGGGATCAAGGCAGCTTCAAAGAACTGTAAGATATTGCTGGCATGATAGAGGAATGCTCGTTGGAACCATGGGAACAGCAGGGAAATGCTCCCAAATGCGCATTTGCTTTTCACATTACGGTAAATGCGAAATTACCTTAATTCCGCATTTGCATTTCCTCCAAACAACCGAATTTCAAAAAATCTCGGTTAACACAAGTTTCTGTCCACTTTCTGTCCAGTTTCTGTGTAACGTCGTGTGAAAACGTGAGGCACAAATCCAGTTTCTGTTTGGGGTTTGTGTGGATTAACTAGCAGATTAGCCCCTGTGTGATAACATCCTATGTCTGGAGTGCAGACAGCCATTCCAGTCCATTTGGGGAGCTGTTCTCAGTTGTGGGAGGAACAGTTGTGCCTGTACTCCTGCCTGACTTTCAAGCCATCCAATTGTGCTATAGGCAAAGAGGAACTGCATGCATAAGAGGGTACTGTACTCATTGTGCAAGCATTTAATGAGTAGAACTCTTGGCATAACCCAGAGTTACATTGGCATATTGTCCCCAGCAGAGTTCTAGCCAAATTGTTACATCCAGGCAACTTTTGATAGGAAGTGGGTATCTTAGAGTGCTCTGAAAATGATGACTTCAAAACCATCCAGTCTGTAGTGGTTTAGAAGCATCAGTTCAAAAGTCTGAAAACCATTTCTAAGACAAACTGATGCTTTTGAGATATTTCTTACTATAATTCCTGCCCATCCTGGCCAGTTTAGTTAATTGCTTGAGATGATATTGTAATTCAAAATATCTTGTGGGCACCAAACTGCCAGAGGTGCATATTTGCATATTTATACATCCAGGGATCATAAGGATAAAAACAGGATCCTGGAATACTCTGAATATGATAAAATGGGAAGCAATGGGAAGCATAAACCTCAGTCTCAAACATAAAGCTTGAGTTGCTCCTGGTCAGATGATAGGCAAATTAGGGAATAGGGACTCCGCCTGTGCGGCATGGGATTATACTCCCCCTGAAAGCTCAGGCTCAAAGCTTGGGTGTTCTCATAGATTCAACTCTGAGACTATTTGCCCAGGTTTCTGCAGTGGGCAGAAGGGCATTTGCACAGCTAAAATTAATGAGCCAGTTGCATCTATTCTTTGAGAGGTCAGATCTGGCTTTAGTGACACATGACCTTGATTACATCCCATTTAGACTACTGTAATGCACTGTACAAGGGGCTGCCTTTGGAAACTGTTTGGAAACTTCAGTAGGTCCAAAATGATCTGGCCAGAATGCTAACTGGGGCCAGCTACAGGGAGCATATAACTCCATTATTAAAACAGCTTCACTTACTACCATTTCCTTTCTAGACACAATTCAAAGAGCTGGTTGTGGCCTATAAACCCCTATATGACTTAGGTCCAGACTATCTGAAAAACTGTACATCCCCACATGAACCTACCAGAGTTTTAAGATCAGAGGAAAGATTTTTCTTGGTCCCACTACCATCACAGACTCACTTGATGAGGACCCTAGAGAGAGCCTTCTCAGTGGCTGTTCCCAACCTCTGGAACTCTCACCCATAGAAGACTAGGCTGGGCTCCTCCCTGCTTTCCTTTCATCTGTAGGCAAAGACATTTTTGTTTAAGCAGGCTTTTAATGGGTAACCAGGAGAGCTTCTTATTGGCATGATTTATTTATCTTTTGAATGTCTTTTAAATGATTTTATACTGCTTTATGTGGTGATTTCAATTAGGTGTTGTTGATGTTTTTCAATTAACTTTCTCTGGGAGCCACCTTAGATCCCGCTCTGGGAGAAAGGTGGCATACAAATGAAATGAAATGAAATGAAATGATTCAGTCAACCAGCAGGAAGACTTTTAGAGGATGTCACCCCCTTTTTAAATTGCTTTGCCCCAGCTATCTGAAACATGAGAAGTCCAGTGCTTTTAGGGTGTAGTAAAAGCTGTGAATATGTTCTACCATTTGGGTGAAAAAGTGTCAAAGTTGCCAAGAACAACAGAGGAAAAGTTTCCATTGATAGCAAATGGAAGTTTTAAAAACGCCACACCTTTTTATTTACTTATAAAATGGAAATCTATTTTCCACTTGGTCTGAACCTGGATGATCTGATGACTCAAAGGAAATACTATAGTGCCTGCAGACTTAATGTAAATGCCAAAGTACATTTGAATGAAAATGTCAAAGTACTAAAGTCCCTGGTGGAGACAAGGACAGCCCAGAAGGCTGGACTTCTGTTTTGTTCAATACTGGAATAAGATTAAGGGAAAATGAGGAACAAAATGAAACAGTAATTAAATCCAATTGAAATGAATGAGGCAATAGCATATGAACAATGGGCTGCCAAAAACAAAACAAAACAGAAATACCATTGCATGATCCTAATGGCCAAAGCAATTTTAGGTTCCCAAACTGAGTTTCCACATTAAGATCTCTTCATCTGGTTTTTTGGTCAGTTAAGGCATTGAAGCTCTCTGGCTGAGAATTCTGAATGTCCCACTCTAAACTGCAAATCTCAGGATTCCTTAGGATATCATCTTGGCATTTAGAGTGGAATAATAGTGCTATTCTGTAGTGTGAATGGGCCTCCAGTCCCAGGATTCCATATGTAACCCAAGGTGGAATCGTTGTGCTACAACTGTGTAGTGTGAAAGAGTCTCTGATGTCTACACAAATTATCCCTTAATTGGAACCTTTTCTATTTTGTGGTGCTTTTTAACAGTTTGTGTGTGTGTTATTAATTTGCCTTTCTTGGAAGGATTTAAAGAAAAACCAACAACAACAACAACAACAACAACAACAACTATGATCCTTTAGAAGGAAATTGCATGATCCTTTGAATTTTGATGGCATCTATACCATTTATTTGCATTAATATTTTATTTAAGATTTTTTTTCACTGTAACTTGACTCCCTCATTCCAAATTATTTTGTCTGCAAAATAAAAACTGGAAGTGGGGAGAGAAAAATGTATTACTTTGTGGACCAAATGCCAAACATAACTGGAATCTAATTGGCAATATAGAGCATCCAATTAATTTCTCAGCAGATGAAATCTCACTTGCTGAAGTGTCTCTTACTCTGAGAGAGAGATCTTATTGTTCATCAAAGGTTCTTCCAGAGTTATGTCATCAGCTGTCATCCATGTCTCTTCTCAAGTCATTCCCAGGGAGCAATTCATTTTGCATTAAAAAGCGGCAGTCTGGAGAGCGAGGCACGTGATGGGTTTTAGCTTCTAAAGAAAAAGGGCATTAAATGCAAATCCCACTGTTAAATGTCTGAGAAACAAACTTACAGTTATGCAACAGGATATGTTGCCTTCTCCTTCTTCTTATATGTGCCCAGCATATGTTTGTACTGTGTTGAGCTCAGACATTCCATTAGGGCAATGTATATTTATCAACATGGAGCTCTTCTTGTGGTTTTCATTGAAATACAATTCTGTGGATATTCTTACATATTCTTACACTGTGGCATTAGACGGCAATGATGGTGAAGGACCAACCAACATAAGAAGTGACATACACATAATCATACAGACAAACATTCCCATGAGTTAGTTATGTTCCCCCCCCCCCATTATCCCTTTTTTTGAGTTACTTTTTTCTGAACTTTTGACTTGGTGCTAAAGCAGTATCTGTAAGCAGGAAGAAGTACCATGCTAATGTCAATATTGCATGGTCATGCTCCACAGCCATACGATGCCTATTTAAACAAGTAATTTGTCTGTCTGCTTGTTGTTACTGTGTGCCTTCAAGTCATTTCTGACTTATGACAAACCTATCATGGGGTTTTCTTGGCAAGATTCACTCAAAGGAGGTTTGCCATTTCCTTCCCCTGAGGCTGAGAGCATGTGACTTGCCCAAAGTCACCCAATGTAATTCATGGCCAAGCTGGGAATCAAACCCTGGTTTCCAGAGTCATAATCTCAAATTGCTATGCTACGCTACCCCAGCCTTTTCATTTGAGAGAGACCTGTAGCTACGGGTCTACCATAGCACTTTATGTTAATTCAGACCTAAAGCATAGCTGCTTAGATCAGACATGATGGACTTAGCCTTGGTAATATTTGTGTTTCTCTTTCTCTCTCTTTTCCCCTCCTATTTCTGTCCTTCCTTGCTGGCATGCCATTCTCCAGATTCTCCAGTCCTTCTATAACTATCTTCCCACCTTTCCACTCTTCTCTAGGCCATTCTTCCAACCCACACCCTACCACCCACTTCTCCAAACCCTGCCATCTGCCCCTTTCTTTAACATCTCACCCTTCCAAACAGGGAGTGTGCTCTGGAGGGAAGCAGCATCTTTAGCTCCACTCGACACTTTGCTAGGAGGCCTCTTGGCAGAGCTGGCCTTACGCAGCTACCTCTCCTCGGAGCCCCAGAGATGCTCCAAATGTAAAGAAGCAACATTCAGGAAACATGGGCTTTCCCCAAAACAGCCTAGTGATGTGAGTACAACTTCTATAGACAGGCATCTGATTTTTCTTTTAGCAGGGTGGTTGTGTGTACCAGCTCAGGTCTAAAAAGTAAATTAGTCACCAGACCACAAGGGTACTTTATTAAT
>CM034706.1:52504011-52514370 GCA_020142125.1 Phrynosoma platyrhinos | reverse complement strand
TAGGGCTTTAAAATCTTGTAGCCTGAGTTTCAGTTCAGAAGCAAACCCAGACTTCAACTGCAGTTCCAAGCAGGCTTGTGGTTTGGCAGGGAATGAACAATCCATAGCTTTCATTTCCATGAAACTGCCCAAGATGGAAAGGTGAGATTTAAATCACAGGCCCATCTTCTAATCTTAGAGCATGTTTTAAGGGGCTCTCCAGTTGGTGTGTTTGGGGCTGGGGTAAGATTGGACTGTGAGACTGGAGCACTAAAACATACCATTATTTTAAGAACATTACACTGGTTTGCAAGCATTATAATCCCTAATCCCCTCCCTCCACCTTTCTTCTGAAACATTGCAGCTTTCTTATCTGGGGAAATCTTTGTGGTGTTTACATACAAATGCAAAAAAATGCAAGGAAGGCAGCAGGCAGAAATAATTTCCCTTCTCAAAAATGAACATTAGTTCCCTATCCACATAAAGCATTGCATCTATCCTTTTGAAACTTCATGCTTGTTACCTAGGGCTACCTCTATAGTTTCCATCATTTTCAGAATAATGCTCCAGAGGTGGGCTAGTGGGATAAGCTTTTTTGTCATTGTTTTATTTCGTTTTATTTTGGTAAAAGACTGATATGGCTCAAAGCTCCCTTCACTGTTTCACTGGAAACCTGGTAGCCTTTATCTCTTTAGAAGGATCTCTGTTAAGTTTCATCCAGTTGTACAAATGTTAACAAAATAGCTGGTGGCTCCTCATTATTGCAATCTAAATTTATAGATGTGTGGCACAACCACTCTTTAACTCTTTGTTTGTAATTTGGCAGAATTAATCACCTCCTAAGAAGTTACTATGTCTGGAAATTTCTACTAGTTTGACAGGAGAAAAATGTTGCACCTAAAACCCACTCTTCACTGGCTTCTGTCTTTCCAATATTAGCCAATAGAAGGCACAAATACTTGGATTTACAAGTCTTGGTTTGGTTTGGGTCTGATTCAGAACAGACTCAGAGTGGACTGGTTTGGAAGCAGCCTGAGCATTAGAAAGCATTTCTCCAAAGCAGGGTCTGAGCCAAATTAACATATCCATATAATTCATTCCACTCTCTTATAGAATCATAGAATCATATAGTTGAAGGAGCCCTATGGGTCAACAAGTCCAATCACCTGCTCAATACTCCATCTAGAGCATTCCCAGCAGGAAGCTCTCCACTCTTTTTGAAGACATCCACAGATGGAGACCTCACCACTTCCATAGGCAATTGGTTCCATTGCTGAACTACTCTCACCAAGAGAAAATTCCTTCTAATATTCAATTGAAATCTACCCTCCTGTAACTTAAAACCTTTAGACCAGGGGTAGGCAACCTTTTTGAGCCGGGGGGCCGGTTGCTGTCCCTCAGACAATTGGGGGGCTGAAGCACCAAAAATAAATAAATAAATAAATAAATAAATAAATATAAAAATAAAAAAAAATATGCATGCACACTCTCGCAGCCCCAGAAAAGCCATTGCAAAACCCCTGTGGAGATTTTGCCAAGAAAACCCCAAGAACAAGTAATAACAACAATAATAAATATCATCATGGTGGGCGGCGGCGGTGGCAGCGGCAAGACCAGCCTGGGGCCGGTCCAAAGGCCTCAGGGGGCCGCATCCAGCCCCCAGGCCTTAGGTTGCCTATCCCTGCTTTAGACCTAATTCTGCTCATTGTGGAAGCAAGGAATAAGCTGGCACCCTCCTCTTTGTGGCCTCTTCAGGTATTTAAGGAGTGTGATCATGTCACCTCTCAGTTGTATATTCACTAAGGTGAACATGCCCAGCTCCTTCAACCTCTCATACATTTTGTTCTCCATACCTCTTATCATCCTTGTTGCTCTTCTATTAACTTGTTGCTCTTCTATGAACTTGATTCAGCTTGTCCATATCTTTATTAAAATGACACACCTAGAACTGAACACAGTATTCCAGATGAGGCCTCCCCAGCACAGAACATAGTGAGATTATTATTTCCCTTGACTTGAAAATTATGGTTCTATTAATGCAGGGTAAGACAATATTTGCCTTCATTGCTGCGGTATCATACCATTGGCTCACATACCATCTATGATCAACAATAATCCTGATGTCCTTTCATATATCTGCTGAGCCAAGTATTCCACCACCCTATAATTGTGTATTTGGTTTTTGGTGGCCTAAATGTAAAATTTTGCATTGGACTGTATTCAATTTCATTTTATTAATTGCAACCCAATTTTCTAGTTTATCTAGATCGTTTTGAATTCTGTTCCTATCTTCCAATGTGGTAGCCACTCCTCCCAGTTTTTTGTTATCTGTAAATCTGATAAGGATTCCTTCCACCTCATCAACTGAAACATTGATGAAAATGTTGAAGAGCTTCAGCCATAGGACAGACCCTGCAGCACTCCACTTGTTTGTTATTGTTGTTTTGTGATGACAAGTTCTTTCTGATTTATGGCAACCCTAAGGCAAACCTATCATGGCATGTTTCTTCAGAGGGGGTTTGCCATTGCCATCCTCTGAGGCTCAGAGAGTGTGTGCAAGGTCACCCAGTGGGTTACATGACCAAGCTGGGATTTAAACCATGGTCTCCAGAGTCATAGTCCAACACTCCACTTGACACCTCCTTCCAATTTGAAGCACATCCACTGATGACAACTCTGTGAGCACAGTTTTCCAACCAATTACAGATCTGTCTAATGGTATTTCCCTCTAGTCCACATTGCAGTTCATTGGCCTCTGCTGATTTGAACTCATATGGGTACTTACATTTGTTGGATAATCCCTTCCATTACATTTGTTAATACTTTTTCTCTAATTAATGAAAAAAGAGTAGCCCTTACAATGAAATACAGTAAAATGTTATTATATCGAAGCATTAAATTAAAAAGCATTGCAAATTAGCACAGGTGAAATTTATTCTATATTATTTCCCCATTCAATGGGGGAGGGTTGAAACAAAAATATAAATTATTAGTACACAAAATCAAGTAAATGATTAGTTCACACATTAGCAGCACCACAAACTAGCTAAGAAGAACCTTGCTTGTAGACAAGTTTGGTTTTATTAATTGCTACCTGGATTCATAATGGGAGCCTGCACCTTCTCATATAACTTGTGACACATTTTCATGTTGTTTTCATATGATTAGACCTCAGTCAGGGTCTTCATTTGTAGGTGTATGCCTAAGATTTTAAAACTTATCCTCAAAACATAATGCTTGTGTTTATAAACAGATATATCAAGCATTTATATTTGGTAGAAAGCCAAGATTAACTGTGGGGCTTTGTCAAGTTCACACACTAAAGACAAACATATATTCATTAGAATGAGACCCATTTGGGTGCAAGGTGACAGTGGTTGGATTTACATGTATTGAACTTTTACGGGATCATGTGCACTGTGCTTAAG
Source organism: Phrynosoma platyrhinos (assembly GCA_020142125.1). Taxonomy (NCBI): domain Eukaryota; kingdom Metazoa; phylum Chordata; class Lepidosauria; order Squamata; family Phrynosomatidae; genus Phrynosoma; species Phrynosoma platyrhinos. The sequence goes on along the minus strand of CM034706.1, from coordinate 52,510,963 downwards.
GCCCATTCAGTAGTAAGCATGCTGAAATGTAATGAATAGGCAATATCATTAATATACAATAAGCCATCATAAACTAGCCCAAAGCCTTCCTTTTCTGGCAGGTATTCAGGCCTTGCTGTTTGTTTCTGTCTTTGACTGTTCAAGTTTTATTGCAAGCTTGTAACATTCTGATATTTTAACATTTTGATACAATTTGGCTGGTTTATTTGCTTTTACTGTAAAATTGGGGGTTTTATTTATTGTATGCAGTTGTATAAATAAGCTATTGCCACAGGGCTGATATATAAACTATTAAAATATTTTAAAAACAAAGAACAAATAAGCAAGCTTTGGTATAATAGGTACTCATAAGCTGATGGCAGCTAGTTTAGAACTTAAAAAGAAGAAGTAGATGAATGCATTAGGTCTGAAGGGAAGGGCAGAAGCTGGTTTGCTTTTTTCCCCAGCACTATACCCCAATGTATACATCATTGAGGGGTGAGGGAAAGCTCTCAACAACTTCAACAAGTGAAAAATTGCTGATGGTGTAACTTAAAATGCTACAGTGACCTTCCATTCTCCCATTGCTTGCCTGTTACTTTGAAGATAATGTTGTAGGGCAGGGGTAGGCAACCTAAGGCCCGGGTGCGGCCCCCCAAGGCCTTTGGACCGGCCCCAGGCTGGTCTTGCCGCCACCACTGCCGCCTGCCATGATGATATTGATTATTGCTGTTATTACTTGTTTTTGGGGTTTTCTTGGCAAAATCTCCACAAGGGTTTTGCCATGGCTTTTCTGGGGCTGAGAGAGTGTGCATGCATTTTTTTTATTTTTTTATTTTTTATTTTTATTTATTTATTTATTTTTGGTGCTTTGGCCCCCCCAATTGTCTGAGGGACAGCAACCTGGCCCCAGGCTCAAAAAGGTTGCCTACCCCTGTTGTAGGGCATGAGGTGTGAGATGTCCTATTACTGCTAGTTGCTTGTTGTTCCACATTGAAAAGAGTGTTGTTGTTTTTAAATAGGAAAAAGGCAGTCCTGTGGCTAATCTGTTGAAATCCCAAAACCACAACAAGGTTATTTCACTAGAATGCTATTACAGAGATAGGAAAATAGCGTTCATTGAATGATGGAAGAGAGAGATAGAGTGTGTGTGAGAGAGCATATGCACACATGTTGTTGTTGTACACCTTCAAGTCATTTTTGGTTTATGAAGTATGGCAAACCAATACATTTATATTCCATTGCAGTAGAATTCAGAGACATAGCCATGTTAGTCTGGAATATCAGTATGCAAAGGTTCTTGTAGCACCTTTGAGACTAACTGTGAAGAAGTTGTAGCATAATCTTTCGTAGTTGGGGCCTTTACGGACTGCCAGAAATAGTGCAAATTGAGTCCACTTTAACTGCCTTGGCTCAGTGCTAGGGAATCATGGGAACTGGAGTTTATTGTGGCACCAGAGCTCTCTGACAGAGAAAGCTCAATGTCTCAGAAAAAAATACAGTTCCCATGATTCCTTAGCACTGAGCCGGGGCAGTTAAAGTGGACTCAATTTGCACTATTTCTATGAAAGCTTATGCTACAACTTCCACTGACTAGAATGGGAAAGTATGTGCTTAAAGAGAGCTTGGGCCATCTAATTAAGCAAAGTGAAGTGTCTGCCTCATGTAGTAGAAAACCAGGAAAAGTGAATTATACAGCTCCCAGAGAGGCACCTCACCACTACTGCATCTGATCAGTAAAGCCGAGGAATCCTCTAAGCACTGTGGGCAGGTAACCCTAGGAGATTGCCTATGCTACTGGCACAGGTGATTTCCCTAGGCACAGTGCCTGCCTCTGAGGAAGAGCATCTCAGAGCCTGGTATTTGTGGAACATCTCCACTTCTCTCTACCAAATCCACTTTCTCTCTTGCTCAAAGAAGCTGGGTGGAAGAAGCAAGGGGAGGGGAGATGGGGGAAGTACTGAGGGAAGCTGCAATGTGGTAAAGATGCAGGTAGTAGTGATACATCTCCTCCTGTTCAGCTGGCATAACAGCCTGTAATGCTGCAGAAGATTAGGATAAAATGAACTCAGGAGCTTCTGTGTTTTTAAACACATAGATGAAAAGCAACTATGATGAGAAGAGCAGAAAGCAAATCCACACTGGAGTTATGGCACTGAGTGATGGAGACTTATTTTTTCTTGGTAAGCTCTTTTTTTTTTTTTTTTAAGTGCCTTCACATGGAGTGAATAGCAGGTCCAGGAGAGGCCAATCAGGCTGTGAATGGTACAAAATAAGAAGATTAAAGCCCTTCTTGAGGCTGATCCAAAGCAGAACATTCTGGCAGCTGTCAGTATTAAAATCGCAGGACCTCTGATCACAGATTTCCTGAGTCATGTCTGATTTTGGGTGTATCGCTATGGCAGAATTTAAGCAGTTTGACACTACTTTCACTGCCATTACTCTATCCTACAAAATCCTGGGATTTTTAGTTGGTGAGGCACCAGAGCTCTCTGACAGAAAAGGCTGAATACCCCCACCAAACTACAAATCCCAGGCGTCTGTAGGATAGAGTCATGGCAGTTTAACTGATGTCAAACTGCTTTAATTCTGCAATGTGGATACATTCCTGGTCTTTAAAATTGCTACAATTTGGTTGATTTCTCCTTCCAGAGCTAGTCTGTAGTATTAAACTGTGACCTTGAAACAGTTACATATCGATAACAATACACCATTTTGGCATGCTGTGACATGCTGTTGAAACAGAATGAGGTAAGCTTGTCTCAGTGGGCCATCTCCAACACACATACGCACAAGATTCTTTCTTTCTTGTACTAATGTGTTGTTTTGGATGCTTCCAATCCGAGCAGTGAGGCTGTTCAATCAGATTTCTTCTTTTATGCGCATGAACCTTGCAGTCCTTCTCATTAAGTTCCAGTAGACCAGCTTAAGGGCTTCTGCAAATATGATTTCCTAAATAAGTATCCAGAACATCAAGGAGAGTAAATAAATACAAGTTACTTCAATGAATTGCCAATAAATCTGGGCATTTGCACCAGTGGTTCCACTGGGTTTAATTGTGCCTTCACCTAGGATACCCATTCCCCATACAGCCATGGATTTGCCAGTGAAATTCTGGTACAGTTGTCAGTTCATAGTATAGTAGTGTGAGGATCATTAAAGAGAGAGAATGGTGCATGAATTTATGATTACTGCACTTCATGATGAGTCAAGATGCAAACCAGCAGGCAGACCAATACAATGTCAGCTTATGTTTGATGTGAGTTGGGTTGCAGCACTTAATACAATGCAATGTGAGTCACTGCTTCATACACTACCATATAACTCCAGTACCTGTTACAAGCTGTCAGAACCTCTCCCCGTTGTGAATCACTCTATATTACAGTAAAGCTGACTTTGCTGAGACAATTCACAATAAATTTATATCTTGATGATCAAATCAAGGGAATTTCATCTACAATAGCTGTTCAAGCACCTTTGCTATTCCATTCTGGCTGTACGAGGGGGTATCGTAAAGTTTTAATTATCACATTTAAATTTGTTTGACAAAAAAGTTTGTTTTGATTTGTAGTTGTTAACTTATATCTATGTAGTCACCATCCAGATTTACACATTTTCCCCAGTATTTCTTGACCCTCCAAATACCTGACATTGACGTCTGCAGATTGCACCTTATGTAAAGTATTAATTATAATCTGGAACTTATTATGGTATATTGATTAAATTTTGTCAGTGTTATCATTCGTCCCTAAGTGCATGATGTTGAGAAAATCAGCTTATTGTGTCCTTTATTTTTGTGACAGTTTGTGCCAGAAATGACTAAAGTGTAAAATCCTCGTAAGGTGCAGATTCAGATTCATCTGAATCCTAAAACAAGTTGAGTTGGGAGGTGTCTTAATCAAAGTGAGGCTCTACTGAAATGGGGCCTAGTCAGTTCAGAATCCTCCCAAAGCTTCATTATTGATTCACTTTCAAAGTTAGACAAAGACCCAAACAGTGTGCTTCCAGAATCATGCATTTCTCTGCAGGTGCACCATGATAGGAAAAGGAAAGAAAAGTGTAATGTAGTTTTAGGATTGACAGCTCTAGCATCTAGTCAAACCAGATCGCTTTACCAGGGTTCTCCAACCCTGGTACTTTGGGACAGGGATGTTAAAGTAATGAATTGCAAGTGTGTTCAGTGCTTCTTGCTAGTTTCCCCCCCCCCACACACACACACACACACACCAGCTATAGGAACATTGGAAAGATGTTTGTGGAGCCTGTGGAACCCAGGTGGATGCCATTTTGGATGTCTACTTGGAAAATGCTGCATGTAAACAGTGTTCTGTGCAGTCATGCTGTCCACATGATCACAGATAGTCTCTGACAATGCTGGCTCTTTGGCTTAGTAACGGAGATGAGCACAACCCCCTATAGTTGGACACAACTTGATAACCTTGCCAACGGGAATACCTTTATCTTTTGCTTACCTTAAAACCTTCTGCTTATGTCACTCTATGCTCCTTGGCCACTATACAATTCCTGTGACTTAGGTGCCAACTAAGCAAAAAAATACACTTAACTCTTTTTCATTCATCTGGACTTGTATACTTATCTTCATATTTTGGTGATGTCTTGCTAAGGGTATATGTGACACATATCCTTATTAAGAGGATAAAAGGAAACAAATTACACACTTCACTTCTACCAAAAATGTTTCAACTATACCTCTGAATTTTTGAGATTGGCCACATGTATACCATGTGCCATCTTAATAACAATTAGTCATTATAAAATTAGGGAGATGAGCATACAGCCTTTTTTTAATCCTCTCCATCCATCCACACATACTAGATGAGATCCTACATTGAGCAGTTGGAGCATAACTTTAGGTTTACGGAGTTACATGGCAGCTGTGCAATGCCACTTTGTCAGTGAATTGCAAAATGAGCAATTTAAAGTGCAGCCAAATGTACATGTGCATCTGCCAATAACATTGTGAATAACATTCAAGCACATCTATCCACTGTGCATAGCCATGCACAATGGTGTCACCTGTACACATGCACTCCTGCAGTCTTGAACTGAATTAGGTTGTTCCTCATTGGGCAAAATGTCCAACTAGTTATGCAGGATAATCTGTACATGGATAACACACCAATAAGATTTTGGCTATTGTAAAAATTGTTTTTGTGGAGAACATTCTATTCCTCTGAAACTTGCTGTCTTGATCTGCTTGAAATAGGTAATTTATTCCAACTATCCAATCACAAAAAAACCAAAAAAAAAAAAAAACAAATTAAAATATGTTATCATCAATTCCGATTTTTGAAATGTAATTTTTAAATGACAAGTTGCACAAAAGCACCACACATATATGTCTAGCAGTTAGGTTTATACTCCTCTAGGGGGCTACTGTACATGCAAATTTAATAGAATTTTAATAAAGAGGGGGAAAATAAAGTCACTTGTGGATTTCAGACATAATAAATTGGAGGCACTCAGACCGGAAGTTCTCAACTGAGATTCAGATTCAAACCTAAGTGAAATCACAGAATCTGAGTGAGACAAATGGAGCAAATCATGAATCAGGATCGGAACAAAATCTTGAGTTGTCTGCCCACGCTAAAACTTATTGAACTTCTTTTCTACAAAAACAAAACAAAAACCACACCATCCCAAAACAAAACAAAAATGACTAGAATATTTCATACAAGTGTAAATTATTTACATTTGGCAAGCTAACAGTTATCTGAATGTAGGGTTCCTCATCTTATAAAACTGTTATCTTAATGGTTTCATTTTTGTTTTACACCCTGACTGTTGAACATTAAAATATGTATAGCCCTAATAAAGTTGAGAACTTAAAAGATCTACATTAACAAACTTGGCAAAGCAGCCTAAGTTTTAGCACATAATTGTCCCTATTTAAACCCTCTTCATGCTGTCAGATTGCTGTCAGACTGAGTATAAATCAAATGCAGGCATCAGACTGTCAGAGAATAAGGCAGTATAGAGTTTGTGGTTACTGTGTGGGTATGTTACAGTTCCAACTAGTGTTTGCCTTTGAAATGTTCCAAATTATTCCAAAGTTCTGCTATATTTCTGTATAATAAATATGACAAAGTTGAAGCTCTCACATGCTAGGGCAGAATTATTGTTCTTGTCTAATTGAAGATTAGACCTCCTAATGTTGCCATGTCCTCCTGAAATTACCATGGACATACCAGAATAATGTAGATCTTATGACATTTTCTTTCCATAGACATCTTTCCAAAATATTGGTTGGATCACATTTTGATCAGAAAATGGTGCAAAGTTTGAAATCTGATTCAGTTGGCTGGGAAGGCCTTAGATATCAAGGATTTAAAATGGAACCTTGCTTATGGGGATAGTGACAAGACTGCCTGTCTGAACCATGCACCCAAAACAAAACTCTTTCACTTAAATTTCTTTTGCTTTTCTCCTCATTACCACTTGTTTATCTGTCCTCATTCATTAGGCTCTTTCTATATTTCAGTTCCTTCTAGTGTTCACTATGTACGTTATCACACGGGGGAAATCCTGTGAGGAAACAGGTGTTTAAACTGAAAATAACCCACAAAAGTGGGTATATTTTCAGACGACGTTGCATTTAAAAGCAGGTTAATCCGAACAGAAAGTAGTCTGAAACTGCTTCTTTTTATTTTTGGGGATCTTCTGAAAATAAAAAAAAGCAGTTTCTGCCTACTTTCCATTCGGAGTAACCTCCTTTTAAATGTGCAGAGGTTTTCACACAGGGAAAGCCGGCTAATTAATTGCTTCCACTTTTGCGGTAGCACTTTCACTTTAAAGCCAGCTTCTGTTCGGAGCTCCCCGTGTGATAACGTCCTATATGCATATGACAGAAGATAACCTATAGTGCAATATAAGATTAGAAGTCAAGGAAGAAATAATGTATACAGATATAAAAAGGTTGAGCTTGGGAGAAATATTTCTTTGGACTAGGGGT
>CM034706.1:52473475-52503911 GCA_020142125.1 Phrynosoma platyrhinos | reverse complement strand
ATAATAATAATAATAATAATTTCCGGTGGGTAAAACTTTGCTTGGGTGTTCATGCTATAGTTTGCTATTTTGCTGCTGTTGAATTTCTCCTCTCCATTATGCTGTTAAAAGCACCAAGAGTTTTGAAACAAGTGAGAGAAACATACAGAAGCAAGGAAGGTATGCAGATTATATTTATTTAGCACAGAAAGAGCTACATAACACAGCCAACACATACAGAAATAGGGTCTTCCTGGCTCTTTCCTCCTGGAACCTGTGTTATCTGAATCTGCATGCAGAACCACTTTCTGCTTAATTTAGGAACAAAAGTAAGCAGGAATAAAGCAGCCTCCAACAATATGCCATCTGCTTTATTATAGCTCTTGTTTGCTGGGAGAGCCAAAGTACCCTTGAAAATAAAGACCGGGCCAATCATCTTGTCAGTCTTGCATATACACAGAGGGCTTTTCAGTTGCAGCAAGCAATATATGCACCATTCACAGATTTCTCTCTAAATAAAGAGGTGGCAGGAAAGAGCAAGGGGGCCAATAGAGGAAATCTGGGCTTCATTTGATAGCCCATGGATATTCTTTCCTCTTTAACCCCACCAGCCCATTTTAGATTACTCTAAAACTAGCATTCACTTAGAGGTTTATACAAATGTTTTTATGAAAGGGACTGGGGACCTCCTATCAAATTTACAGCACTTTGTACAATTCATGGGATTGTTTTCTGAGATCTTTTCTTTACAACAACCTTGTGAAGGTTACTGACAGGCAGTTTCAAGATCATTCAGAAGTAGGATTTCTGACTGGTAATTTGAACCCAGGAACCCTTTGACAGTGATAGTGCTATGATTCCTCTTTAACTGCCACAGTTCCTATGGATTCCTAGAACTTGCAGTTCAGAAAGTGGTATTTAGAATGATCAGCTAGATCTAGTGCCTCGCCAAAATACAAATCCTAGGATTCATTTTCTGTTGGGCACTATTGATATAAACCAAGGTACTGAAAAGACAAGAACAAACCATGTACGGTTGGAATTGGCATATGCATCTAATACATGTGATTTCTACCTTCCACATTTCGATGACATCAGCTATTTCCACCACTTTTTCAGTGCATGCTGTTTGAGAGCTGTCTCTAACTTATCCTGCGAACCATGCACCACATTATCTACCTCCTTCCTTCTGTCTTTTGCATGGAACTACCTTAGCCCCTACTTCCATAATGTTTGTTGCAACATTAAATTGCACAGCTATGAATAAAGAAGACTTTGCACCAGTACGTACTAAAAGAAGATATATTTATTTCATTTGTAAACAGATACCTTACAGGGAATGATTGCATATTGCAGAGAATGAGAAATCAGTTGGCTTGTTGCTTCAGGTAGCAGCTGGCATCACTTCATAAAGTTTTACTTTAACATTTGCATGGGAAGGGGATAAAATTTAGAATAGAACATCTAGGGCCTTTGCAGACTGGCAGAAATGGCGCAAATTGAGTCCATTTTAACTGCCCTGACTCGGTGCTAGGGAATCATGGGAACTGGAGTTTATTGTGGCACCAGAGCTCTCTGACAGAGAAGGCTCAATGTCTCAGAAAAAAATACAATTCCCATGATTCCCTAGCACTGAGCCAAGACAGTTAAAGTGGCCACCATTTGCACTATGTACCACTTTCTGCTTCTGTTTCTTCCTCTTCTTTTTCTTCTGTAATCTTTTGTTAAAACAGAATTTCATATAACCAGTCCATCACCACCAGCCTTGTAGCCACTCTTGGTGGGACCATGAAGCTACATTATGGGCCTTTGCAGACTGCCAGAAATAATGCAAATTGAGTCCACTTTAAGGGTTAGGGAATCATGGGAACTGTATTTTATTGTGGCACCAGAGCTCTCTGACAGAGAAGGCTTAATGTCTTAGAAAAAAAAATCCCATGACTCCCTAGCACTAACCCTAACCCTTAAAGTGGACTCAATTTGCACTATTTCTGGCAGTCTGCAAAGGCCCAGTCACTTGTATTTCTGATAATCAGCCCAAATACACACACACACACACACACACACACACACACATTTCTTAGGGTTTGGGATGGCAGTGATGGCAAGAAAAACCATCAAATTTTGTGGCAGTTTTTGGTGTTTTTTGTATGTTTTTGCCAATTTCTTTGACGGCAACAAGCAGGTCCTCAAGAGTCCCATGTACCCCATAGGTTGCACTTTACCCACCACTGTTTTAAAAGATCCAGTAGACTGTGATGAAAAGAAATCTTTGCCTAAGACCCTGCGGCAGGGCTGGGCCAAATTTCATATAGTTGTGGAGAGGGGGAACCACAGGCAGATAAGGACAATGTGATGGACTTGGGTTGTGCAGGGAAATGAAACAAAACAGATGTGGTAAATCAAGCAAGTGGGGGGAGATATTTTCAAGTTTGTACCACTGGCAAAGAATGATCAATCCTGGCTGGTAACTATACAAAGGGATTGGAGGGAAGAGGTAAAAGACAGAAAAATGCCCTTGTACATTTTTGTTCTGGCCCTAACCACCTCCTGGTAGATGCATTTCTTATGTTAGGTTTCTGTTACAGAATGTAATCCCTCACAGGAAAAAAAAAGTTATCCTTACCCTGGAAAGCCATCAGTAGTCAACACTGACAATATTGGGTCAAACTGAGGGCGTTTTCACATGGGGCTTTTTGAGGACGCGATCCTACCTCCGTCCGGCCTCACTCCGGCTCCTTTTCCCGTGTGTTCACACGCACGCTGCAGCAAACCCCGCCCCTTCCGGTGCCATCCCTGCGTCAGTCCAGCTTCTCGCTCCGTGTGTTCAAACGCACGGAGCAGTAAGTCCGGCGTCACTCTGGCTGAACCACCTCTAACTCCGGCAAAAGCGGCGGAAAGGTAATTCCAGTTTTTAAAAGGAATTAAGTTTTTGCCGCCGGAGCCATTCCGGAGTGAGCGGCACGAGCCATTCCGGAATGGCTCAAGCCGGCTTTAGGAGCCCCGTGTGAAAACATCCTGAGGAATAGTCTAACGTAGTATAAATTGACAGCTTCTTGTGGAAAGGGGAAAACCCATGGTTACTTCTCTTTCTGAAGTTCTTCAGAAGTGTCTTCTGATCCACAGGATGAGGTCTCACTCCAGCCTTTATTTCCTCATTCAGCTGTTTGCATAGTGAAGTAGAAACATGTCAGGCCTTCTTAAGAGGAATAACCTGGCTATCTTTTCCTATCTCCTCATGCCCCTCAAAAGCTCTGGTGCAGAATATTTTGGAGGCTGTGAAACACGTTGCATGTTTAATAGAACCAGTGCTGAATAGTCACAGTGGGTGCACAAAGGCATGAATGCATAGGATTCTTTATCCAATTAAGAAAATGAATTGCTTGTAACCAGACTGTGATTGCTCAGCAGGCCAAGCCCCCAATTAACAATAATTAGAAAGTTACTGGGTGCTAATGCTGTGAATGAAGCATAGCATCATACAGGAACCTGATGAATTTCCCACAACGCTTAACCTCCTTCCTAATTTTTCCTCTTACAGCCCATGGGATCAGAGCAGATGGAGATGCGCAAAAGGCAGACATCTGTGTCCCAAGAGACCCCAAGCTCCATACAAGCACAGCCTGGGGTAGGGAATCGAGGTTCCAACGCCTGCTGCTTCTGTTGGTGCTGTTGTTGCAGCTGCTCCTGGTATGCCTTTCAACCACATTCAAACCTCCCAGGGGTGAGAGAGGGAGGGATGACAACTAGTCACCATGGGAACATAAATATACACCCCTTGGGTAATCAGATTAATATTACAAAGGAGGGGGAGGGAGGGATATGATCGTTGCCTAGCTTAGGTGAAGACACAAAATATAATAATTTAGATCCCATGGAATTGAATGAAGAGGCAAAACAGTAGTGAAACCATTCCTATGTATTCATATTTCTCAGCTACTCCAACAGGCTAATTGCTTATAGAAATACATTCTATAATCAGGCTGGGGAGAAAGCACTGCTGAGTGGTAGAGCAGATGCTATGCATGTATCAAGTCCAAGCTCAATCCCTAGCCTCTTCCATAGATCTCAGATAGAAGAGCCAGATGGACTATTAGCTCTTGTGCAGTAGATGGAGGTCTTTGTAATGTGAATAATAGCCCCAATGGGGAGAAGAACACATGACCTTCAGATTGTGTAGGCTGTCTAGAGAGCCAAAGGTCCACAGAGAGAGAGAGAGAGAGACTTTAAGCAGAGAAGCATTTTATAATGGCATGGGTAGTATTTGGTTTATATTGGACCAATACATCAAAGAAGGAGAACCAGAGTGGCAAAGTTGTTTGGATGTTGGAGTAGGACTGCAGAGACCAGGGTTCAAATCCATGGAAACCCACTGAGTGACCTTGGGTAAGTCAGACTTACCCAAGTCAGCCTCAGAAGAAGGCAAGGGCAAAGCATCTCTGAAGAGATCTTGCCAATAAATCTCCATGATAGGTTTGCCTTAGAGTGGTCTTAAGTCAGAAGGCACACCACCACCACAACATCAGTCAAGACAAGAAAGAAAGAAAGAAAGAAAGAAAGAAAGAAAGAAAGAAAGAAAGAAAGAGCATGTTGGATACGTCAAATCACTGCTTCCACTTACACAAGGCAGAGAAGCGGCATAAGCTGACAACAATGTTTATGCATGTACAATCCAATTACTGCTTTGACATCATCTTCAAAAGGGAATCTGTTTAAGAAAGGAAACGTAAGATGCAGATGCTGACATATTTGGGACTTACTAAGACAGGATTTATAATGGAACATAATGTGCTTCCTGAGCATGGCTGAGCTGTATAATCCACTGAATACTGCGTCTGTCCAAGAACTACTGCAATCGATCAGAGCCACACAGTATCTGCAATCTGCAGTATTATGCTCCTAGCCACAGTTAGCAGCCTTTAGCATAGTCATCCAATTAAAACCTAAAGCCAGATTTTGAAAGAATGTAAGTGATTACAACCATGCCTCCATGAAGGAATCCCTAAAAGATAACTGTGCATCCAAGGAAAAAGAGGTAGTGTTGATGCACGTTTCCCCAGGCCAATTTATGTAGCATCAGGTGTGTTTCAGCTCCAAGGAATACTTCATTTGCCCAGTGGTCTGGAAAACTCCTGGTGCACCTAAGGCATTAATGTTCTTTTAAGCATGTAGAGAAAGCACAGAGGCAAGGTGAGATGAGGCAAGGCATGGGGGGGGGGGGCTTTCTCTCAAGCACTGAGATCAGATTTGAGTGTAGAAATGCCAGACCCAGGTTGGATGGATACTATCAGAATGTGTATCATCAGTAATCTGTTGTGGACTTCAAGAACTCACTGAGAAAACAGATTTTACTCTTACTGTCAAGCTGACAACCATGTTTCAGATGTTAACAGTCTTCTAGTACTATTCCTGCTTATATTTGCTAATAATGTATTCATAGAATCATAGAGTTGGAAGAGACCCCAAGGGCCATCCAATCCAACCCCCTACCATGCAGGAACACAGAAGCAAAGCACCACCAACAGGTGGCCATCCAGCCTCTGTTTAAATACCTCCAAAGAAAGAGACTCCACCACACTTCGAGGCACCATGTCCCGCTATTGAACAGCACTTATTGTCCTAATGATTAGGTGGAATCTCTTTTGCTGGAGTTTGAATCCATTACTTTGTGTCCTTGCCTCTGGAGCAGCAGAAAATGAGCTTGCTTCACTATCAATATGATATCATTTCAAATATTTCATGTTTATTCCTTGTCTTATAATGGATGGCAATGTTGTTGTTGTTGTTGTTGTTGTTGTGTGCCTTCAAGTTGTTTCTGACTTATGGTGATACTAAGGTGAACCTATCATGAGGTTTTCTAGGCAAGATTTGTTCAGAGGATTATATAATCTTTCTGACTGAACTCAGAGGAGGTTGGTTATTGCCTTCCCCTGAGGCTGAGAGCATGTAACTTGCCCAAAGTCACCCAGTGGGTTGGGTGATCAAACTGGGATCACCCAGTTGGGAATCAAACCCTGGTCTCCAGAATTGTAGTCCAGCATTCAAACACACTGACTCCTTAGAGAAAGAAAACCATCCAGTCTTTACAGATTGGATGATCTTTACATCCAGTCTAAATACAGTAAAAAAATAGGTCCCTATTATGCAAAAAATCCATTTTGGTGTTTGTTGTCAACTGCCTTCATGTTGGTCGCAACCCATGGAGACCCTATGGATGAGACATCTCCAGCCCTCCACACACCCCATCCTCTACTGCTCTGCCCAGCTCCTGCAAACTCATATTCATGGTCTCTTTAATAAAGTAATGTAGCATGTGGCCTTCCTTTCTTTCTATTTCCCTCCACCTTTCCTAACATTGTCTTTTCCAGTGATTCATGCCTTCTCATGATGTGCCAAAGTATAACAGTCTAAGTCTTGTCATCGTGGATTCTAGGGATATTTCTAGATCGATCTATTCTAGGACTCATTTGTTTGTCCTTTTGGCTTGGAAAGGAAACATCATGGATTTTTGCACAATAGGGACCTCTTCACTGTATTTAGACTGGATGTAAAGATCACGGCCATTTTATCCCATTGTCTCTTTAACACATGCTTTCTTTTTTTAAAAGATGTGTAAGGTACCACAAGTTAAGAAAAATAGTTCAGTCAGAAAGGTTTTATATTTCTAATGCTTAAAAATTATGGTTAGCATTCAAAAGCAGCCTGAGAAGACAATAAAAGCAGAGGTGCTTCATTTTACATTTAAAATAATTAATTTCTTCAAAACAACTCTGTTCTAGTAAAGGGAAATGTGAAACAAATTGCAATTTAATGCTCTATTTATAATCCTACTTTACAAAAAACATTTCCAGAAATAACCCGAATGAATTAGGGAAGTGGGAGGAGATGTTGAAGAGGAATGCAAATAGCACCCCAAGCTATGGAATCTCCAAAATCTAAAACCCTTTGGGGGGGGGAAGCAACAATTTTATAAAAACCGAAGGGAAATGAACAGCCACCAGATGGGCTTTTGTTGGTTGAAGCCATAACTTCTGCTCCATTCTTTCATCACTCATTTAGGATCAATTAGACTTTTAGCTGTGCAATTATGATGAATGGCCTCTCTTAAGTGACTTTGACATTAAAAAGGGCACAGCTGTCATCCTGTGAAGCATGACAAATACAAAATTTGAAAGCTGAGAATGAATATGCTCTCCTAGTAATACTCTGAATGGAATTTTTCACAGTTCAAAATAATTCATTGCCAATGGTAGTACAGATAGTCTCATAGGAGACAGAATTTATTGAATTACTTCATTGGAATCCCAGTCTTCAGTATTTTCATTTTCAGGATTGCTCACACACACACAGAGAGAGAGATTTAAGACACACCTTTTCTAATACAGACTTAAGGTTCATCATTGCATTAGCAGCTGTCTACCTCAGGCTATCTTCCTCTCCTCTTTTCAGTAGAAATAAAAGTCAAAGAAAAATAGGGAGTTTCTGTTTCTGTTTTATAGCTAAATGAATTTGTCTTTTGAGGCCAGGTAAAGTCCTAAGGAGAGCCAGCATGGTATATTGGTTTGAAAGTTGGAGTAAGGCTCTGGAAAATATTAATTTAATTCTAACTTGGCCAAATCCTGCCAAGAAAACCCTGTGGTAGATTTAACAACAATGCCTGGTATTCCTTTCACCCTATGAGTATTCACCAGGCTGGGCCCTGCTTAATTTCTAAAATCAGATGGGAGCTGGTGCCTTCAGGATATTCAGGCTTCTAAAATATTTGGGGATTATTTTTATTCTTGGCTTGGAGTAACATGCATAAGTCATTCAAACAGGGTTGGGAATAATGTGGTTGATCAGTTAAATTGTATGTTTCCATTTGTCTTCACTGGGTGTCCAAAAGCCAGGACTATGTGTCCATTGGGGCACACAAATATTACATTAAAAATTCCTTGACCAGAGATTTAAAATGTTTTTTCTTTGCTGAGACTTCAGACTGGTAATTTAATGGCAACATCTACAGGATTATCTGTATTTTCAACTAAAAGCTAGCTAGCAAAGGGACAATTATAAAACTTCAGTGTAAGCACCATTGAGATCAGTGGCATGCACAAGATTGTATCCATGCCCCATAAACTTAGTTGTGTCATTCTATTACTTATTTGCTTATTTTGGATGCCCATTTGATTCATGATGAAGTTATCTCCCTTAAATATAGACATTAGAACACCTTCTGCACTATAAAGCTTACCAATACGCCACTGAATGGGATACCATAGCCAGCTTGTCCTTTTTTCTGTTGTCACCAATCGTCTAATGCAGTGATTCCCAAACTCTGGCCTTCCCGATGTTTTGTACTTCATTTCCCAGAATCCTAATGCATTGGCCAAGATGGCTGAGGCTTCTGGGAGCTGAAGTCCAAGACATCTAGAAGGCCAGAGTTTGGGAATCAGTGGTCTAATGGCAAAAATTAATGTAATCTGGAGAGGAGAACCAGTTACCCAAAGGATGCTAACAATTGTACATGAAAGTAGATGTTCCTTCTTGAATATGCTAGCCCATTAAGACTAGGGAAGGAAAATAATGTCATTCTACTCATCTTGACAAAAGTAGCATTTCCACAGCCTTTAAGACTTTTGTGTGAAGATACACTCAAGTCATCTTAAGCACATCTTGGACATCTGTATTGCTTAAAGAGGATTTCTGAGAAATAGTGTGTGCTCAAAACAGTGCACCCATTTTAAAATAAAATGCAAATAGCTAAAATGTTCATAATTGAGGAAAATGCACAGAAACATATTTTGCATATTGAGATGAAAGTGATGTAGAGGAAAGTAAACTCTGTGTGACAGGGTGGCTGGTGTATCAATTGCTGTGGGAATCAGCAAATCTCCTCTTAGTTTTGTGGCAGCTGAGCTGGTCCAGGCAGTATGGGAGATCACCCAGAGTTGTTGTTGTATGTCTTCAAGTCATTTCTGACTTATAGTGACCCTAAGACAAACCTATCATGGGGTCTTCTTGGCAAGATTTGGTTAGAGAAGGTTTGTCATTGTCTTCCCCTGAGACTGAGAGCATGCAACTTACCCAAGGTCACCCAGTGGCTTTCATGGCTGAGCTGAGAATCTAACCCTGGTCTCCAAAGTCATTGCCCAGCACACAAACCACTTCACCACCCAGAGTAGGGATGTAATTTTATGTTGATTTCATTGTTGAAGGAAGCAACAAGTAGTTTTAGCACTTTTCTTCCTGCTGTGAAAAAGGTTTTTACAGCAAGAAGAAAATTGGTAAAGCTGCTTGTTGCTTCCTATTCAGGAATTATTCTGCATAAAAAGCATACTTTTACACTGAAAGCATTTTCTACATAGAAAATAGCACTTTCCTTTCCCACAAGAAACAGTATTTTCTACATAGAAAGTGTTGTTTTCTGCACAACCTCCTCCCCTCTACACACAGGTGAATTTTGTCCCAAACTGAGAAGACTCTCATCAGTCAAGGATTCTCCATGTCAGGGTTTCCTGATACCTAAGAAATGTGTGTCAGAAGGGAGGGTTGGATAATATTTCAAATATTGTTGATTCCCAACAATATCAACTCTCTTTCCATCCCTATTCCAGGGTCAAACTTGTCAGCAAGCCTGGATTATCAGCCTTTCTCTCTTGATTATTAACTTTTCTCTGTTGACTAACCCATCAAATGCACAAATTAGGAAAAATGTTACTAAAATATTTCATGAATTTCAGTGCAGCAAGAAAACATAAAATCTAGCAAATGAGTATAGGATAAGGATGGGAGGAAACTGTAGCAAGGATTCTGAGAAACTCAGAAATAACAATCTGGAGAGGTTTTCATGTCCCTAATTAAGACTTCGTGCTGAAGAACTTTACAATTTCATTAGATGGTTTTTCACACTATAATATTCAGATGCCAGCACTCATTTCCCCAAGGTGTCACAAATGGATTTGCCACAGCAGTCTAAATGTGGAGCAGCAGATGGACCTCTTAGACACAGAAACTCCAGGTCTGTAGCTGTTCAGCTCAGAGCTTGGAAAAGTTACTTTTGTGGACCATGCTGGCTGGGGGATTCTGTCAGTTGTAGTTCAAAGAAACACATTTTCAATATGTATCCCACTATGAAGATCCCTGCACAGCCGTGGGCAAGCTGTTGTCTTAAGAACTAGCATCTTGAGGCAAAGATCTCTGTTTCAGGACATAGCACAAGAGGTCTACGATGGAAATTTCCACCTTCATTTATTTTAGATGCAGATCTCATTTTGATTATAACAGAAATATTGTGCTCCTTTCCTTATCTAAACCAGGAGTGGAATGGGGTGGCCCTCCGAGTGCTGTAGGACTGCATCTCCCAGGATCCATAGACAGCAAGTCATCAAAATCTGGAAGGCTGGATACATCATATCACTCATCTCAACCATTACATCTTCTAAGCTTTTAATAGCCTCAGTGTGTGTATGAAGGGCTGGCTATAAACAGGGATTTGCAAATATACTTTTTTAGACTTCTAGAATTCCCCAGCCAGTATGGCTATGGGTACTGTAGTGCAGAAAGTAACTTTGCCAAGGTCTACATACACTACAGATACCGTACTTGTTCTGGAACTTTGTTTCAGTGTGATTAGTTGGAAATGTTAGTTGGAAAGAAAGAATGAATGTTAGATAAATGCATATTTATAAAATGACATTGGAGAAAAACATTAAACATATGCCATTTAAAGTAAACATATGAGCCAAAGAGAAATGATCCAATAAGATTTTTCATCTGCTTTGGTCCTGGGTTTTTGAGAGCAAATGCAAGGAGGGAAAACCTATAATACAAATATTGCCCTAAATCCAGGTGTTAGTCTCAGTCAGAATGCACTTCTTTCAGGTGTGCTTTAGTTGTGTATTCCTGCATAGGTGGGTCTTGAACTAGGTAGCCCTTTCATTCTCTTCCAGCTTTGAGACTGTGTGATTCTAGAGCAGACCAACTGAATCAACCCATTAAACTATAGTTAGGTTAACATTTATGTAAGTTCTGTTTGTTTCGGTGAACCTACTCTAATGAGGACTAAAAATTACATTTAGGCCAGTGTGGAAATTGTGCAGCCTTCCAGTTGTTGCTGGACTGCAATTCACAGACACCATTTGCCAGCACAGATAAAGGTGAGGAATGCTGGGAGCTGCAGTTCAACACTGAAGAGCCATACAATTCTGACCCCTGAGTTTGATCCTAGAAAGCTAGCACCATACACTTAGAAGAACTGCAGACTCAGCTGCAATTCAGTGACAGCTAAAGCTACAATCCTCTACATGCTTATCCAGATGTACGTCCTGCTGAATTCAAGTGGGCCTACTTCTAAGGAGATAAAAGTAATGTAGAGGAAAATAAACTTTGTATGACAGGGTGGTTGGTGTACTCCTTGCTGTGGGAGTCAGCAAATCCACTTTTGATTTTGTGGCAGCTGATCCAAGTAGTATGGAAACTCTCCCAGAGTAGAGATGTAATTTTCTGCTAATTTCATTGCCGAAGGAAGCAATAAGTAGCTTTAGCAAAACTCTTTCTTTTGTCACTTTCTTTTTTAAACACAAATCCACAGCATTTAACATTACAAGGGCCAAATACTATTGGAGGAGGTTAAGCATGTGATACTCCCATTAAGTATAACTAATTAGCTTAGGACCTTGATACTTGGAGCTTGGAGGAGGCCCAGTTGGTGCCAACATTGGTTTCTTTTAGGTGTCAAATTAAACACGTGGCTTTGGTGCATTATCTTTATAAAAACTGTATATGTGCATGATTTAGCCTGTTTTAGCCTTTTCTGCTGTTTTAACTTGATGATCTGTACAAATATGTCTTGATCCTATTTAAATTATTTTATTGTTTTATCTGGAATTGTTAAACTCAGATCTCATCAAAGAGGGTGGGTATGTGATGCAGGAGTGTTAAAGCAGGTGAGATTTGGTAGGAATCTACATTGCATGGACCCATGGGGAAGGGCCTTCTCTGCTGTGCTGTTTAATGGAATGTCCTGTCCCTGGAGGGCCAATTGGTGCCAACATCAGTAGGCATAAAATCTGGAAGAAAATTCAAAACTTCAAGAAATTATTATTTCAGCTTAATCAATCTAAGGTTTCTTTACTTTGCAGTCTTACTGTTCGGAATCAAGAAGAAAGAGCAAGAGCAGCATCACATGAACTCAGATCAGAAACTATTGCAAATTGTGAAGAAAGGTAGGAAGTACCAACAGGATTTATGGCTTTTGAATGAAAGGTGGGGGATCAAATATTCAGATTCTCAGCTTTGTTTTAAAAAATTAAAGGCACTTCTCTTAACTCTTGTGAAACGTAAGATGTGAGACAAAATCCCCAACTGCTACTTTACTTATTTGCTGCATGAGAAACTAGATTGCTTCTGCTTTACAGTGTCTTTAGACAATGTCTGAATTTATTGCAGTTATTGACACTGTCTGGAGACATCTATTGATATCTATTGCAGAACTTTAAAAAAAACAAAACTTAAGATAATAATAATTTAATAATAATTTTTATTTATAACCCGCCCCTCTGCAGAGCAATTGGGGCAGGGAACAGCAAGGTTAAAACAGAGCATAGTTAAAACATTCCCTTCCCCTTCCCGCAACCCCTCCCCCCCCCATCCCCTTAAAATAAGATTAAACCATGTATTAAATTAAAAATACAACATTAAAACAAATTAAAACAAATTAACAAATTATAACCCAGGGAGTCAGATTGTGGGGCCCAACCGTGGGCCGACCGTTATTCCGGGAAGGCCTGCCGAAAGAGATCCGTCTTTACTGCTTTCTTGAAAGCAGTAAGAGTGGTAATAAGACGGATCTCATCCGGCAGGCCATTCCAAAGTCTGGGAGCGGTTGCAGAGAAGGTCCTCTGGGAGATCTAGCCCTTGTCCATCTAGAATCCTGTAGCTTGAGGTGGATCGTTGCTTGTACAGAAAACGAGTCCACCCTTTTTAATGTATTTAGGCAACATGTACATCTAATGCAAGTATTTCTTTTATCTACCAAGATATTTCTCCACAAAGCTTGAGAAAATTCAGTCTGCACTGCTATATTTTCCTCACAAGGCAGTGTTCATAAGAAAACATGGCAAAAAGGGTAGGGTGAGGGACTTCTTTTCTGAAAACCTATCCTCTTTATTCCTTTAACACAGGGGTAGGCAATCTTTCCCCTTGAGGGGACGAGGGACTTCAGCTCCCAGAAGCCTCAGCCACGTTGGCCAATAGTCCCATGTTGGCCAATAGCTCCTGGGATTCTGGGAGCTGAAGTCCCTCGGCCCTTAAAGGAGAAAGGTTGCCTACCCCTGCATTAACATATTGCTATACAAAGGGATGCAGATCATTTATCCCAAGGTACTTGCAATAGATGGGAGCCAGTGTGGTGTAGCGGTTTGAGCATTGGACTATGACTCTGGAGAATAGGGTTCAAATCCCTGCTCAACCATGAAACCCACTGGGTAACCTTGGGCAAGTCACGCACTCTCAGCCCCAGAGGATGGCAATGGCAAATCTCCTTTGAAGAAACTTGCCAAGAAAACCCCGTGAAAACTTCACCTGAGAGTCACCAAAAGTCAAAAACAACTTGAAGGCACACAATAACAAGTTTGCAACAGAACATATCGAACTTCTTCATAAACAGATTATCTCTGCTTCCTGCTGAGTAGTGAAGCTTTTAGCCTTTACCCATTTGGGGGATGTGTGACACATTTTCCTTATTACAATATGGGGAGGCCTCCAATCTGCACTGATTTCATGTAATTTCCACATTTCCATGAATCATCACATGGCTTGATTGTAATTCCTGCTCTCATGTTTTCCTTTCTCTTAAAGCTCCACTCCTACTTTGGAAGAAGTGAACACTTGGTCCCAATCCTTTGACAAACTGATGAGAACACCAGCAGGGAGAAATGCTTTCAGGGAGTTCCTTCGGACAGAATTCAGTGAAGAGAACATGCTTTTCTGGATGGCCTGTGAAGACCTAAAGCGAGAATCCAATAAGAGTGTCATTGAAGAGAAAGCAAGACTTATATATGAAGATTATATTTCCATCCTCTCTCCAAAAGAGGTTTGTAACATTTTGCAGTAGCTACAATTAAAAAATAACCAAATCAAAGATCTTAGATGAGACACTGAATACTCCAAGATGTTTCTATGCTGGTTTAAAAAGAATGTTTGTTTTAAGACCACTTCTTCTTCTTCTGTAATAGTTTCTTTTAAGATAACATGACTAAAAAGCTTACCTTATGTGATGGAGTGAAGAGAATCCTGCATCCCCTTTTTCTTACTATATAGTAAGTAGTGAGATGTATATATTTCTTGAAATATTACCTTGTTTAAAAATTCTGACTCCATAGAATAGGAAAGGTTCAGAAGCCAATGAGCACAAGTCTCATAACATGCCCATTTGTGCACTCTACTTTCATATATCATTTTTTACCCAGAGGCTGTGTGGCATATAGCACTTGTCTTCTACTTAGAATACAGGTCTTAACAAATGGGGTGGCTTAAGCTTTCTTGCCAACTGAAGTAGGAATCAAAATACTAACTCTCTCACACACTGGCACAGGTGTGATGTGACAGTGGGTGCCAAAAAAGGAAAATATGGGTCCTGCTCCCTTGCCTACCAAATGTAGAGGGTAGAGGATGCAGAAGAGGAAGATGCAAAGATGGTGACTCAGAAGAAATGAGACAAGAATAACAGCACAAGCCCTTGCATTCCTGACATCATCAGCTGCTTCCTATATGCATAGCTATGTAGTTCTTCAGAACTACATAGTCAACAGCACAATTCTCTGTGGTAGTGGGAGAGGTTCTGTGATAGTGGGAGAGGCTGCTAGAGAAATTGCTATGTTGGAGCCATTCCTTCCTTCACTGGGAGCTGGCTCTGAAGAGCTTCATAGATCATGACCAGCACTCCAGAATGGCAAAGACATTGCCAAACCAGGTTGGGAAGCAGCAGCTTTACCACTCTCAGTGCTCTGCCTTATTAAGGCACCATGCTAGTCCCGTTCACAGGCTATGATGCAGGCAACACAGCAGCCACCATCCATGCACTGTAGCATGTCAAAAATGCTGGAGAATCCTTTTTGGTTCCTAGCACAAAGGTAGTGGCAGAATCAAAGACATATGATCCAAAGGAAAATTCTTCCTAAAGGCGATGGGCTATTCCAAACTACCCTGTGCGGAGCTGCTACCAGAAGGAAGGATTTGCCATTACCTTATATACACCAAGAAGCTTTTTGCATATTCACAGGCTTTACTGATTCCAAGTGAATTTCTCTAGTCTCTGGTGCTTATGTGTATAGCCAAAGCAGTGCTTTTAATACAACAGTCCAAAACTATATGAAGGTTTATTTTTAACCAATATTGTTGAATTGTTTGTCTGTGACCCTTGTTCCCTCCCCATTAAATAATAACACTGAATGTTGTGGGTTTAAAAAAAAAATTAGGCTAAGAAAAGACTGTCGAGACAGGAGTGTATCCATGTCAAAGGCTCAGAAAAGAAACAGATCTTGAATTGTTCCAGTTAAACCAGTGTAGTTTAGTTCCATTATGACCATATGAGATCTCTTCCATGGTTTGCAGTAGAGAATGGTGTTTTTGTGTGCCATTGACAAATGTTTCCATTATTCACAGGTCAGCCTCGACTCCAGAGTAAGGGAAGTTATCAACCGGAACATGCTAGAACCATCGCAACATACTTTTGATGACGCACAGCTTCAAATTTACACTTTGATGCACAGAGACTCCTACCCTCGGTTTATGAACTCTGCTATTTATAAGGACTTAATTGAGTCTCTCTCTCAAAAATCTGCTGAAGCATAGAATTTAAATATATTTATTGTATACTTACTCAATCACATAACAGAAACGAAACTTCAGGGTACCATTCATTACATAGAATTTAGAATTGATGAGTTCATTACCTGAAAATAACTCAAACTGCATATTTTAATACAGTTTTAAAAGTGTTCCAATATGGAATAACTTCTAGAACCACAAGCTATTTCCAGTGTCTTCAGAGTTGTACTGAGACATAGTAACAGAGAATATGGAGGAAAACAACCCTAAGAGGACAACAAAAGAGGACTGCTTACATGAAAAGGACTTTATAAAATTACTTAAAACTAATATGGAATAAAATAATGTTTTGAGATGGATAGCTACTTCCCCCTCCCCACATCAGAGCAGTCTATAGCTACTGTAAGGTTATAGTAGTTGAATTGTTGGAACCAGACTTAAGCTGGTGTGTATGTTTATTGTCATACTATTCTGTTTTTGAAGTAGAAATGCTCTGCTTCAATAAATCATAAAATATTTGGTTTTGTATTGAAATAAGCACACAATATGTTCTGCACAGTCAAGTGACTACTGGATTGTACTTAGCAGTTATTTATCCTATTTCCCTCATCTCCTATCCTCTCTGGACTGGGAAGAAGTTCATTCCTGGAATTCAACTTAAGAGAGCAGTCCTCTTCTACTGGACACAACTGGTGTTTTCTTTCATTGCAAGCTGAACTGCAATCTTTCCTGGACATGAACAGCATGTTTGTTAGTTACTGACTTCAAAGCAAGACTAGCAAATATGCTTTACAGAGAGAAAAATGAAGGCCACTGGTTTGAGCATGTGCTGCCTATAAAGTGTTATTTTATTACTAGAATCTGTGGAATGCATTTTAACAGCTGTGTTGTTACATTTCTAGAAAAAAAATCAAAGCACTTAGAAAAAGGAGAAGAGCTGGGCATTTGGTACTTTAAATAAAAAATAAAACACATATTTTGGCTGTTTTTATTCTATAAACTTACTTGCATACCAACCCATTCTACAGAAGTATCATTATTGTATTATGATAATTAGAACCATTATTTGGTTTAGAAAGGAATGTCTGATAAATAATTTTCAACAGCTTCAGTTCTGCTAATCAATAGATGAACCATCTGAAATCACTGTTTCCAGCATAGCTCTTTTGAGGACTGTAAATATTCTTGTCCTCTTTTGAGTACAATAAATATTCTTTGGCTTAAAGACGCATACAGTTTAGAATTTGTAAAATTTTCTAAATGCAAAGTCTGATTTTTGAAAAATGCTATTGAAAACTATTAACAATAAAGAAATTTCCAAAGAGAGCTTTACCTCCATTTCCAATCTACAATTCTGTACCACACATCCATTCAAATGGGAGTTAATATTTAGAAGGAGAGAACAGAGGGTCACGGTGGTGAAATCAGTATGATTAATCAGATTAAGCCCTGGTTATAAAATAATGGCATAGTTTTGTCCATTACTAAGGGACTGATGGCTTTCACGGCAAACTAAATTATTAGTGGGCAAGGTAATGATATTTGGTTCAGTACACTGTTTTCCTTAATGACTGCAGGTCAGTATTACTACAAATGCATCTTTTAAAATAGGAGCACAGCATGCGACCAACTTCGCCTCCTTGGCCTTCAATTTTCTGTTCATTTTATTGTCATTACTTTCCTTGCTGTTGCCAATGCAAAGAAAACAAGATCTATTTGAGAATGCTGTAGGTATGGAGAAGGCTCTCCATCCCCTCTCCAAGGAGACTTATATAGCTCAGACATTTTGCAATAAAGAAAGGCAATGATACATAGGAAAATCTTGGTGGAAGGGCACCTCTTTAATTCAGCTAGTAGATAGTATCATTGGGTATGTATATGTGTTGTCCTTCAGCCAGCATCACAAATAGTCCTCTGGTGTCCAAATTTGTGACTTTTTTAAAAAAGAGAAAGCTAAACATACAAAGTGATATAAGATATTACAGCTATACAGAGAAAATGGAATCAACCCATTATGGTAATACATATCAATTTCAAGGATGGCAGAGGTTTAATTTAATGAACAGATACTCAACAATTTAGCTGTAGTCCTGTGACAGAATGTTTCAAAATTTAGTATTTTTATAAAGTAATTATAAAGTAATTATGATGATCTGTAGAGCAAGTGTATAAAGGCCAGTGAAACTTTAACAGGGATATCATTTAATTTTAATTGCTGTAAGCTGCCCCAATTGTTTTTAATAGAGGGGCAGGGTATTATATTATTATTATTATTATTATTATTATTATCAACAGGAAAACATGGGATGAAAATATTCATCCCCTTCTCCACTGTTGCTGCTGCTGATAAATATGATTTATAATTATTTAATCATTAATTCCTGCTGCTGTACTAGGGGCCCCATTAAAATGGACAGGGACAAACAAGACATTTTTCTAAAACAGAATCCAAGTAGTAATGCATGACTTTTTCTTTTCTTTTTTTCCTCCCTAGCTTACCATCAGTATCCCCATCTGGACGTTGCAAAACAAAAAACATTAGCTACGACTCTGCCCCACTGGGAGAAAAATCACATACACCCTAATTTACCTGATTGTTCAGTGCAGCATCCTAGAGATGTTTCTTTTTTCTTTTTCTTTTTCCATGCTTACCGTTAAAACAACAAGCTGTATCATCCCAAGAGAGATGACTTGGAAGAATGTTTATATTGTCAGTAACACTTCACTTATGGCCACAAGTTCCATCATCTTACTTCATAAATCGTACCAATTGCAATGATTCAATTTTAGCAACAAAGATATATCACAGTATTATATAGACTGTTTGCAAATGAAGACAAGTTGGATTTTTCACTGCCATCTTATTGAGTGCAATACATTAGGTCACATAAAAGAGAGGAGGGGAAGAAAAAGAACTCTACAATTATCCCAAGTAATTTGGCATCTTCTTGAAAAATACAAAGCAACCCAATACATGTTTACTCTAAAGTAAGACTTATTTAATGGAGCTTAGTCCAAGGGAAATATTTATAAGATTGTAGCCTCCAATGAGCCAGCATGGCATAATGGTTTGAGCACTGGACTATGACTATGGAGACCAGGGTTTGATTTCCAGCTCGGTCATGAAACCCACTGGGTGACCTTGGGCAGGTCGCATGCTCTCAGCCACAGGGGAAGGCAATGGCAAACCTCCCCTGACCAAATCTTGCCAAGAAAACCCCATGATAAGTTTGCATTAGGGTTGCCATAAGTCAGAAATGACTTGAAGGCACACAACAGCAGCCTCTAAATATAACTGTCAAAGGGCCTTTACAGACTGCCAGAAATAATGTAACTTGAGTCCACTTTAACTGTCCTGGCTTAGTGCTAGGGAATCATGGGAATTGTAGTTTTTTCTGAGACATTGAGCCTTCTCTGTCAGAGAGCTCCGGTGCCACAATAAACTACAGTTCCCTTGATTCCTTAGCACTGAGCCAGGGCAGTTAAAGTGGACTCAAGCTGCATTATTTCTGGCAATCTGTAAAGGCCCTGTTTTATAAAGTGAGACCCCTAGGCTATCTAAGCACAGGTTTCCCAGGCTGAATTCACACCTGCAAAATAATTCAGCTCCAGTGCACAGTATCTACCCCCAGTTTACTTTGGTAGTGCCACAAGTCCCCTTTTTAATCTGAACTCAAATTGATCTTAGAGCCATACATTTCCCCCACCTGAAGTCACATTGGCATAAATGGGTTTTTCTATCATGGTTCATATGGTCAGTGAATTGGATTATTTTTGGTCCCATGGCTGCAGTAGCTCTGAAGTTTTGTCTTGTCTTCCTGCATATCCGAATCAACCAATGCCTTTCTTGTTTTCCTGTCACTCTAATTGCCCACCTGTGCTCTGACTGGATGGCTCCTTTGCTGGGAAAAATAAATGCTTCCTCATTCAATATAAGGAGAAACTAGCATTGGTAAGGAATGGGTGAAATAGGGAGGAAATCAGAGGGGGAGCAGTCTGGCCTCCTTTCAGGTCTCTTTCTCCCTCCCAGGATTGTAACAACCTGGACTCCAGTCAGTGATCAAGAGAAACAGTGGTCTTGGCTGGGGAGGAGGGAGCATTCTGCACAGACTCCATTAGTCCTGGCATTTTCACACACTTAATTCACAAAGCACAACACTTGCAAATCTCATTGAAATGAGTTGGATTCCCAGCTGCACAAGGATTTTGAGAGGATCACAAGAGAAGACATCATAGGGGGATTGCAGACTGCCAGAAATAGTGCAAATTGAGTCCACTTGGGTTAGGGTTAGGGAATCATGGGAACTGTATTTTATTGTGGCACCAGAGCTCTCTGACAGAGAAGGCTCAATGTCTCAGAGAGAAAAAACCCAAACAATTCCCATGATTCCCTAGCACTAACCCTAACCCTAAAAGTGGACTCAATTTGCACTATTTCTGGCAGTCTGCAAAGGCCCATAGAATCTTTGGAAGAGACCACAAGGGCCATCCAGTCCAACCCCCTGCAGCCATGCAGGAACACAAAATCAAAGCACCTGACAGATGGCCATCCAGCGTCTGCTTAAAGACCTCCAAAGAAGGAGACTCCACCATACCTATATGTCTGCTTAGTCCCACTGAATTCAGTGAATGTTGTGTCCACTCTTTTCTTCTGCCCTTTATGGGCTTTCCTGGGGCTTGCAGCTAGTAAAGCAACTGCACCTCAAGATATTTCTTTTGGCAACACCATGTTTGTTGGATGTGGATGCCAAGGTAATCTCCCACCAATCTGTGCTGCCCTCCAAGCACCCCACCATCCCACCCTGATCCTTTGGGGTGCAGGACACACATTTAGAAAACCTAGATTTTCTATTTAACTGAGTAAACAGTTTTAAAAAATTGTTTTAAAGCCCTTAGCTATCACAAAGAGCATTCACTTCAAAACGGAGAAGCATTATGTGTTCTAAAAGGATTGCCTTCATGGTAATATGAATTATTTTGCAGATGTAGATTCAGCCTTCGTTTTGGTGAGAAGTAAGGAAATGATGACTTTTGTTTTGGTAGACAAATATTATATATTCAAAGAGTTTCTTACTTTCCCTCTATTATGGATTAGCAGCAGTACACTTGCATATTGAATCAAGCAGTGTCCTAGCAGTGCATTTAAATATGGTATAGTTTGGGAGTCTGTCACAGCAGTAGGGAAGAGAAATGAAAAGGTCAACACAACTGTGAAAGAAGGGCAGAAGATGCAAGGTGCTGGCTCCTAGAATCTGTAAACTACTTCAAGGTTTGCTAGAAAGCAAGCAGCAATTTCCCAAGCAACCAAGGCTCTGTATGCTCCCTTTCTGGAAGATGGCAAACTCTTGAAGTGAAGCCTTGTATTTAGCCCAGAAGCATGCTTGTGGGAATAAACACTATCTTTAACATTCTCATTGCTGCTGGCTGAAGCCCTAGCCTTTAGTGGGAAGGTCTGAATGGCGATGGTGGGGTGTGTTTGTCCTACAGCATTTGGCTGAATGTATGAAGAACTTCCAAAAAATCAGTGTGGCACAGTGTTTTGAATATTCGGCTAGGGCTCCAGAGACCGGGGTTCAAATCTGCTCAGCCATGAAACCCACTGGTGACCATGGGCAAGTCACACTCTCTCAGCCTAAGGGGAAGAAATCCTCCTCTGAACAAATCTTGCCAAGAAAGCCCTATGATAGGTTGATCTGTTGCCAAAAGTCAGACACAACTTGAAAGCACACAGCAACAATGAAGAACCTCCACACCAATAATTACGAACTCTATTCAGTCAGTATTTCTGATCATTCAATGCTGGAAGGTTGTGGTAAAGGTTGCCTTCTCCACACTTTATTGCCACACACATTCTTTGCATACCAGTAGTTTTATACCTACAATATACACAGGAATTATTATTTTCTAATGTTGCTGAATAACCTGCATAAAATGGTTCATGCTATATGTTGAATTATCAAAACTTGCATCAAAAAGCAATTTGATCATGCCAAATGTAACAAAGTTTTCCCTTTAGCATCCCTAGTTTTCCCACTGAGAAATTAAGAATCCTCGGGAAAGAAAAAGGAACTACCTAAAGAATGGAAATTTGTATGTAGGAGAGTATTGCATATAAAACCCAACAGTTTGCTGCTAGTTTTTAAAAGTGTGAACTCACGCTTCCTTACCTCTAATTCTTATTGGTTATTTTAGAAAAAACTATGAAGACTATGAAGAAATTGGACATTCCATTAGAAGTGCACAACTAGGTTTTATCCAACACCTCTTAGACTGAAATTTGAATTCATGTTTTTATTTGAGCTGTTACAAAATCTTAGAAAGTCATTATCAGCCTCTCCATCTGTAAAGTGAGAACATTAAAACTTCACGGCTGCTGTGAAGCCAATAAAAAGAATGGATTAACTATCATAAAGTTTTAATTATCACATTTTAAAAAAAATTAATAGAGTTTGTTTTGATTTGTAGTTGTTAACTTATCTCTACATAGTCACCATCCAGATTTACACATTTTCCCCAGTGTTTCTTAACCCTCCGAATACCATTATTATAGAAGTCTGCAGATTGTGCCTTACGAGGATTTTAAACTTTAGTTACTTCTGGAGCAACTTGTCACAAAAATAAAGGACACAATGAGCTGATTTTCTAAACACCAGGCACTTAGGGACCAATGATGACACTGACAAAATTTCATCAATATACCATAACTTCTAGGTGACAATTATTACTTTATGATACCCTCTCGTAAGGCAGACTTCTACAATATCAGGTATTTGGATGGTCAAGCAACACTGGGAAAAGTTTGTAAATCTGGATAGTGACTATGCAGAGATAAGTTAACAACTACAAATCAAAACAAACTTTCTGCCAATTTTTTTTAAAGGCGATAAACTTTGAATGCGATAATGTTAAAACTTTACAATACCCCCTCATAAAGTCCATCAGCTATATGAAAGAACCATGCAATAGTAAGCTGAGTAATTAATCTCAAAAGATTGGAGCCCAAGTGTCTCATTTAAAAAAAAATCAAACATTTGCAGGTAGATACATATTTATCATCACAATAAGTCAAACCTAATGTCACAGAATCAATATACCCCAGGGTTTGGGGAATGAAAGCCATTACTACATCAGGCTTGGCATTTATCAAGCAGCAAGACACCCATTAGCAACTTGCAACAGTCTATTCCCTTGACATTATCCACCAGAGCTCTGCCCTTTATATATCAACAACTTACTGAGAACATTTATATTGTCCAGGTATTCTTTTCATTAACAAAATTAAAATTGTATGGACACTTCTAACTAGGACAGTCAATTGATCCTAATCTCAGGAGCTTAGCTCCATTGCCCTTTAATTTTTGGCTTCCTTAGCAAAAGTAGCAACATTAGTAAATACAAGTCTATGTGGCATGAAGGTCAAGAAAATGCATTAAAACAGATACTACTGCAATACAGACCGAAATTACTTTAAGCTTAAATAAGTCAAAGGACTCAGAGAATATTTAGGACACTATTCTTGCAGTATTGATAAGCCTCCCACTGTCTTTCAGTCCAGTCAAAACTCAAGATATCCTATAAATGTAAAGAAATATATTCAGGGATTGCCATGTTGGTCATGCAGCAAAATCATCATCATCGTCATCATCATCATCAATCACACAAAAATGTCCTCAGAATTATCACTTTATTTTCTTCTGCATGATTTTTACCATCTTTGCCCGAAGAAGCCAGTAAAGCTTCTAATGCTTGCACGATGTATTTTGTGCATTTTGGTTGGCCAACAGAGGTATTTCACTTTTTATGGATTTTGTTCTATAAATGTAAGATGTGCTACAAACATTTTTTCTAGATGAAACTCCATTCCCATTTATTTTTACAAGGAATAATTACAAACCCTCAAGTCTAATATCTCTCCTCAAAATCAAAGCCATGTTTTATGCCGCAAAATCTATTTTATGCTAGCAACTACAAGCATGTACCTCATGTATTCAAATATACACTTGTATTTGAAAGTACAGTCAACCTTGTACCAGTTTTTTTCAGCCAATCAAACTAGTGGAGTAAAACAAGTTGCACACTTTTAAAATAAGCTCTAAACCCAGGGAAAGAGATACTTTATGCATTAATTTTCTGGAAATAGAAATACTAATTTATTTTTACTACCATAATATTCACAACATTTAGCACAGTGAACTATACTGTCTTGAAACTTGTTTGTGTCAGCTTCTTTGAGAAGTTACAGGATAACCCCCATCAGGTATGTCAAGTACATATGGGTAGGTGACAGCATACATGAAATTTGTGGCATAAAACAAAGCAGAAATTTGGTTGAGGTTTTGAGAGGATATCAGGGTTTGTAGTTATATCTACTCCTCTGAAACAGTGTAGTCTTCTCATTACTATGCTAAGGTCAATTTAATCATTTCTTTATATATTTTTTAATTTCATTTTATGCTAATCAAGCATAAAGATGTGAAGGCTCGGAAAAAAATGGATTATGGAACGTTTCCTTTTGAATAAATTGAATAAAACACTTAAAGTAGAGCATTCATATGCTTCCTCAATGTTATTTATAAAAACTGTGTAACAGGAGGATTTTTATATAGGACTAGGTAAAGTATCAAATCACTGCAATTCTTTCTTTCTTTCTCTCAGTTCTTTTTGTAAGAATAAATGTTTTATGTCTGACACTATGAAGAACTAGAGGCAATGAAATAATTTTCTTTTTAATGTTGAGGTTTCTTCTGTTTTTATTTTTATATTTTGGTTGCTCCTAATAAATAGGAATAATCAAAGAAATGCATTACAGATCAGATGTTTTCTTTATTTCAACTTCAGTTGTAAGAAAAAATAAAAAGTAAATTAAAGCTGCAATTATTGCCTGAATAAATTGTACTTTCAAAATACTTTCAAAATACTAAACATGATAATTTTATGCCAAATCAAAATATCATATATTTTATATTCTTAAACTACAAAACTGTCTTTCAAAATAAAGTATGCTGATATTATAATTTTTATTTTTTCTGAAAATTTCCACCACCACCCCCCAGAAAAGAAGGAAAACATCCCAGCCCCACTTCCAATTTTTGGGAAATTTTACATCTCTAAACAGGCACTTGAAGCCACATTAAAACAGGTTTATAGAATCAGTCTCATCAGGAATGCCTGAAGCTGGGAGGCCACCACATAATCTAGTACCTTATTTTTCTGCGTATAAGACTACCTTTTAACCTGCAAAATCTGTGGTTAAAGTGGGGGGGGGGTCGTCTTATACGCCGGGTATAAGGATAAGGAGGATAGAGGTGCTAAAACTCTATATTTTGACTGGAAAAATGGGGGGTGGTCTTATACGCCGGGTCGTCTTATACGCCAGAAAATACGGTACCTTTCCCAAGAAAGGGATGCTGCATATTAGCTGGTAGTTTTCAAGTGTGGAGGGTTTCAGGGTCTGTCCCGCCCCCCCTCCCCAGTAATGAGGCTGTGGCCTCTTTCAGGCAGAATGGAAACCAGTCTTCCTCCTGAAAGGCATTCACTACTGCCCTTACCCACTGGGTCAGTGCTCAACTGGCTGCTTTTAAGAGACAGACAGGGCACGGATCCAGTATACATGTGGTAGCTCTCATCTCTCCACAGATTCTGTCTATATCCTTAGGCTGACCAGTTCACAGGTAGGGCCTGTTGATCATCAGATATGATACATAAACAAGCAATGGTTATCAAAGGTAGACTATTTTTGAATGCAGAATTTATTCATACCTTCCATGAATTTGTCTAATTCTTTTTAAAGGTGATGAAATATCTTTTAAAATGAAACATTATGAAATATCTTTTAAAATGTTACTACTGTTCAGCTGAAATCAATTACTTTTTATACTAAATACTTGAGTCTTTTAAGTTTCTGGAGATGTAGCAATGGAATTTGCATATCAAGTTTCCCCAGATGTATGATCAGTTCTTTGACACAGAAGAAACAGAAATTTGATAATGAAACATGTTTGACTAATCAGAATAAAAACATTTTGAAAGATCTACAAAGAAAGACAATCTGGGTTTGTCATCTGACATATGTACACATTTGTAAGCACACAGTCACTTTACTATTAGAAGTATAAGTATGTAAAGTAGCTCAGAATGAGAGAACAAACATTTTAAAAAGTTGTATTTTAGCAAAGAGCTAAACTAATGTCAAACTGAAAAAAATAGTGCTTAATAGCACTGCTATCCAAATAGATGAGATAGGTCTTACCATCTGTAATTAAGAAAGATCTTACACTGAGTGTTTATGTTAATAAATGTTGCTACTACCGCTAAACATCTTATTCACAGCAATCAATATCTTAATAATAATAATAATAATAATAATAATAATAATAATGATAATAAATGTACAAAAATTGAATTTGAAATCTTTTTAGTGTGAAGGTACACGTGAGAAATACTCTTTCATCTGACCTAGTTCAGACATCAATGTTCATAGAAACAGAGTTGGAAGAGACCACAAAGGCCGTCCAGTCCAACTTGTTGTAATGCAGAAAATGTTCCCAATATCAACCCTAATGAAGGTTTTTTGGGGGGAAGGGTGCACAAAACCCCTGTCCACATGGCTCAGTAGAGATCCTTTCTCCCCCAAACTAAATTCTTTCACAGCTGGCATCCACAGGTTTCGTGGGCTGTGAGGCCATGTTCTAGAAGAATTTATTTGACATTTTGCCTGCCATAGATGCAGGCAAAACGTCAGGAAACGTCAGGAATAAATTCTTCTAGAACATGGCCTCACAGCCCGAAAATCCCACAAAAACATATAAATTATTTAAAAATACACACACATGAATAGTAACGTTCTTTGCTTTTTCAGTATCTTTTTCAGTATTTTAAGGGCAGAGTTTGAGAAACATTCTAACAGATCTCCACCAAAACAGGAGGTGAAAAAACATAATTTTATTTCTGACCTCAAAGGTCTTGGAATTAGTGATTTTACATGTAAAAAGTGTTGTAGTAAAGAGTTCAAATGAACTGATATATATATATAAATTCGTAAAGATTAGCTTTAAACTCCAGATAGGCAGCATACCACAAAATATCATAGTTGATTTACAGAATCTATAATGAATTATAGTACCTAGAATATAAAGGGGAAAAACAGATCAAACCAATCATTTAGGAATGTCTCTAGAAATAAGAACAAGGTATTTATACACATGCTTTAGGGCTGCACAACAGATCTGCTATTTGAATAGAATAAAGCATGTTTCAAAACTGTAACAAATTTGATAATGTAACAGGAGGCCATGCACACTGTATCATGAGACATCAGATCTCTGAAATCAATGAAATGCCAGTGCAGAAGTAGTTTATTCAAATGGGCCACCCATACATAATGTAGTTTCTTAAATTAGTATAACGCAAACCTATTTGCTCCCACACACCAAAACAGTTAAAAAGGAATATACTGTATATACTTATGTGTAAATCAGTCTTCACGTATAAGTCAAGGGCAGGTTTGGAGGCCAAAAATACGGATTTTTATATGATCCATGGTTGAGGGTAAAAACTTAGGAGCTTGTAAGAAAAGATGTGAAGGATGAAGCAAAGCAAAATGATGTCATAGAACTTATAAAATTCTGGCAGGCACAACTGTTTCTGCTCGCCCTAAAGGCTTGATGGATGAGGAGGGAACTATGGTACATGGTGGCTGTGTGATGTGTAGGGAAGGTGACCAAGTGAGATCAGGGCTAAGAAAACGTGCACATCAAAAAGGATGTAAAGGCAAGAGTTAAAGTACAATATTAATTCTTATCAAAAAAAAGGATTCATCTCTTTCTCTGCGAAAAGTGGCAAAAGGTGAGAGCCTAGTCTGATTTGGGAGAACCTAAAAGAAGCACCAACCCACTCTGCTCTTTCACTGCTCCTTTGAGGAGAAGCATCAAAGAGCTACCACTATTTTCCCACTTGTTGTTGTTGTTAACAGCCCTCAAATCTCGGTTCTAGGTTTTCCCACCTAGGTATTCAAAAATATCAGAAGCAGTGCCACAGTGGAAAGTATGTATGTATGTATTTCATTTGTATGCTGCCTTTCTCCCCAAAGGGACACAAGATAGCTCACAGATAAAAAATTATAACAAGAGTAGAGGGGTTTTAGATTCTTTTAGGTCTCCTGGAATGAACTAAGCACTCACCTTTCGCCACTCTACTCAGAGAGGGGGATGGTTGATTTTTTGATAAGCGTTACAGTACAATACTTACATTGACCCATGGGTAAATTTCTTGGGCTGATTTGTAAATTTATATTTCTAGACTTATACATAAATATATACAGTATTCTTGAATGTGAATCCCACACTGCAAGAAAACATTTCAGCTGGCTATGTCAAATGCAAAGATACACAACACTTTGTTCACAACATTAAGAAAAAAGCAGCTACCCATACGTCATTGATAAAAGTTTAATGTAGACTTGCTTATAAAAAATGGAGGGGGGGTGGGGAAGGAAGAAATTGCATCTTACATGAGTATCCTGGCTCAACTGACTATTAACTACGTGGATGATGGCATCAAAAACAGAATCTAACTTCAGAGATGTCTCCTTAAAAGGGAAAGCAAAAACAAACAAACAAAAAAAAAAAAAAAAAAACAAAAACAAAACAAATGAACGAAAAAAAAAATCCAAAAAGTTTTTGAAGGAAGCTAGATGTATGGCCTAGTTCTTAAAGCTAATTATAAAATCATCTTTCATACTGGTCCAGATTCAAACATCTTCTTCTAGCAGAACTGGAAATAAAAGAAAGAAAAGAAATTCATGAGACATATACATACAGCTGAGTCCAAATTATTATCTTGTGAAAGCAGATGAAGGTCTCCAGCTTCTTGTCTATGTCCTTATCAGCTCTTGAACCACAGTAGAAATATTTCCACACCAATTCTTATCATGAATTTTGGAAAATACAGGGAAACCAGAATTGTTAGGATTATTTTTTTTTAAAAAATGGAAGGTAGAATGCAAGTTTAGCTTGACACTGTTCTAGACTCAATTTCAGATGTTAGTACCACACTAAAAAATACAGGTATATATGGTGGCAGTGAAAAATCTTTTATTATTTAAGGTAATAAAGCTTGATTCTCTGTCGTACTTAAATTGAGAACTTTATGGTTTGAGAGCAAATTTGAGAGCAAGTCTATCTGTTCATATAACATTTTTGTTATTGTCTCAGTTTTAATGTTTCCCTTGCAGATATGCTAGTTCATGCAATAATCCCCTTCCTCTACTGGATCAGACCCAGAATCTAGCTAATTCAGCACCCTTTTTTCCAAGTGAGGCCAACAAAATGCTTCCAGAAAAGTCACAAGCAAAGCATGAAGTCATAACATTTCCCCTGTTGTTTTCACTCCCTGCTTAATCAATCAACAAAACCTGATCATAGCCAAACAACAATATTTGACTTCTCAATAGCTTGGCATTCCAATCTTCACTTCTTTTTATATATAGGCTACAACACACCCAGTTCCTAAATAAGCATACCTGGCAAAAATACATTAGTAAAATAGATAATACAACTGATGCCATTGTAATAGAAAGTAGTCTGCTATACAGAATTTAAACAACACTAGTCCTTTTACCTTCCATCTGTTTCCACATTCATTACACACAACAAATGTTGTCATAGGTTCATCAGCACTTCGAGTCTGAACCTAAAGAAAACAAGAGGGAAACAAATATATTTGATTAATATTACAGTGCACAATTGGTCAATGCAAGATATCGCATTCCTGACAGATTGGAATCTTCGGGTGCAAGGTTTACTGTATTCACAACAGTTTAACTTACTATATGTCCTCTGTAATGCCAGGTCGGTCAAGAATAAGACCCATATCATCCACGATCTCCTAGTGGATGAGATGGCCAACCTGGCATGTTTTACTGAGACCTGGCTGGGGGATACCAGCTCCGCGACGTGGGTGCAGGCTCTCCCAGCTGGGTACTCAGTTATTGAGCAGGTGAGGGAAAGTGGGCGAGGGGGAGGTATAGCCTTGGTCCATAGGAACACCTTGACCAGAAAGCCTATCCAGAAAACGACTTACATCGAGTGTATGTACCTAAGTCTGAAGATGAGGGATAGTTTGGGGATTCTGTTGGTATAACGGCCACCCCGTTGCTTAACAGACTCCTTAACCGAGCTGACTGCCCTGGTTTCTGAGTTGTTGTTTGAGTTGCCCAGACTTTTGGTTCTGGGTGACTTCAACATTCCACTCGAAACCAGATTACAGGATCTATCTGGCGCGGCGCGGGAGTTCATGGATACCATGACAATCATGGGCCTATCCCAGCTGGTCGACAGGCCTACACATTGTGCAGGTCATACCCTTGATGCAGTCTTAAGTACGGAGCAGGAATATCCGCTCCCCTTTGTCATGGACAGATCATGGACCTCCCCTTTGTCATGGACAGATCATTTTCTGATCAGGGTGGAACTAAAGGCTATTACTTGCCCCCTTGGGGATGGTGGACCTATTAGAATGGTCCGCCCTCGAAGACTAATGGAACCTATTGGTTTCCAGAAAGGCTTAGAGGGTTTAATGGTTGGTAACGTCGGCGATTCTTTTGAAGCCTTGGTGAACACTTGGAACACTGATCTCACCAGGGCTATTG
>CM034706.1:52415412-52426135 GCA_020142125.1 Phrynosoma platyrhinos | reverse complement strand
TTATTATTATTATTATTATTATTATTATTATTATTATTAAAACATCCCTCCTGATACATGAGGCTTAATGCAAGTCAGAGATAATTTTATATAATATATAACAACCCTGCAATTATAAGTCAGGCTAATATTTGTAAATGCCAAAAGAATTAACTTTTTTTCTTTTACCAAGCACAACAGTGTTACAGAACATACCATTCTCTGATGCCTGCTTGATCCCAGCTTCATCCTCCTGTGAATCTGGAGCAAGCCCAATAATATCAAACCTTAAAACAAACAGTTAATCTGCTACATTATTCCGGTCTCTAAACAACGGCAATGCTCAGAACAATATAAGATAAGGCACATAGTTCAATCCAGTACAAATAAAGACCAAGGATCCTGAAGATGTATTTATGATATGTGTAAAAATGACAGAAAACAGAGCCTAGCCAATTATATTTTGAAATGTTGAATTATATATTCCATATTATGAAGTACTGTGAGTTTCCACATTAACTGAAATAGAACAAGGTAGACTTAAACTAAAAACACATTTAGTTGAATAGGCTCTGACACTGTGTCAGCTTCCATTATGCTACACACCAGGAAGTGATAGTACAGACATGCATTCACAGCCTAGCATAAAGCCATGGTACAGACATGCATTCACAGCCTAGCATAAAGCCATGGGGTAGGAGGGGGTATCTGTTCACACAAAGAACTCCCCCTCTCTCTTTCTCTATGAAGTAGCACCTGCTCATGAATATCTGTTCTCATGGGTGTTCCAAAAATAAAAGAAAAACTAGGGGAAATAGAAGGGAAAGGAGAATTTATGGAAGATTTGCATGAAATTTCACTTTTTTTAATATGTTGTAACACAATAGAGATTTATTGGTGCTCACAATGGTGATAAAGCCTGTATCACCAACTGAATGTGTTTGTGTTAACATAACAGGGAAACTCAGGAAGGACACAAGGAGACTGAGGCAGGAAACCTAGGTCCAACACAACTACACAAATAATCTAGTTTGTGATCGCTTTAACTGCCCTGGCTCAATGCTAGGGAATTCTGGGAACTGTAGTTTGGTAAGACATTTAGCCTTCTCTGTCAGCTCTGGTGCTACAATAAACTACAATTCCTAGGATTCCCTATCACTGAGCCAGGGCAGTTAAAGTGATCTCAAACAGGATTATTTCTGCAGTGTGTTTTGGGCTCTTGATGTAGGCAGTCAAATCAACAGTGGGCTGAAAAATAGAAACATGTGAGAAACACAGTTTGAGGAAGACACAGAGATAGAAAATAAATAAGAAAGGAAACGACCAACAAAATGTGGCACAGAAAAATATGAAAAGCTAGATGTTTGTGACAAGAAGGGCTTGCTGGTGTGAAACAATACTGAGCAGCAGAGGCATACGTTTGAAGTCACGGATGGTGTTGGGAAAAG
Source organism: Phrynosoma platyrhinos (assembly GCA_020142125.1). Lineage (NCBI taxonomy): Eukaryota > Metazoa > Chordata > Lepidosauria > Squamata > Phrynosomatidae > Phrynosoma > Phrynosoma platyrhinos. Next base: position 52,424,708 of record CM034706.1, on the reverse strand, counting down.
AACTAACATGACAGCATGAAGAAATCTGAAAATCTGAGGAAGTGTTAGGGGCATTAGGCTAAAGAAATGAGAAGGTGAATGAATATACAGACAGGGTTAAGCTGAACATGACTATAATTGTCAATTTATCTAGCAGGGCTCCTGTGTTTTTCCTTAATTCAAGAAAGGCCATAATATAACAAATGTAGATTTTTCTGCCACACTGTCTATCTGCTAGAAAACTGCTATACATTTCTGCCTCCTTGTGCAGTCTTTAGAAGGATAAGGCAGCATATTTGACTCTTACAATGTTTACAAACACAAAGGTCTGAGAACAGACTGATCATTCTCTTGTGCTTATCAACAGTTCCTTCTTACAATTAAACTTCAATTAAGTAAGGCTTTTGCTAGCAAACAGATAAAGTGTTGGGGAAATCTTCACCTTCTTCATTTCTTCAGGGTGGCAAAAAAGGTGATAAACTTATAAGGAAGGGGGGAACAACTCTTGACTAGAAATCCAAATGTATACAAAGTTGTCTTTAACACATAGAAAGCAAATGTCTAATATGAATAGAACAGAAAAATATTCTGCAGAGCAAAGAAGTCATAATAAACCTTGGCCAAGGAGTCTACCTGGAGACCAGCATAATGGATAGAACAAGTTTCTTAGGCCCTTTGTCTGTGGTAGGCATTCTGCTTCTGAAAGCAAGTATCACTATTGCCCAAGCTGGTAAATGTTGCCTTTTCCACTTTGCAGGCTACAGTCCCAAGACAGGATACAATTGTGGCTTTAGGAGCTTTAGGAGCCCTGGTGGTGCAGTGGTTAAATGCCTGTATTGCAGCCACTCACTCATAAATCACAAGGCTGCGAGTTCAATACTAGCCAGGGCTCAGGCTTGACTCAGGCCTGCATCCTTCCACGGTTGCTAAAATGAGTACCCAGCTTGTTGGGGGCAATTAGCTTACAGTTGTAAACCGCTTAGACACTACATAGCGCGGTATGAAGTGGTAGGTATATAAATGAAGCTTTACTTAGTCCATTAATATTAGTTAGTGCCATATATGAAATTAAGCTAAGAAGGATACAGGTTTCAATTCCTATAGCATCCATATTCATTCATCATTTTTACCAAGTAGTAGACAACATGAACCTTCTCATATGTCTTTCAATATAATAAACAAAGCCCTCGACAATATATGACATTTCTTGGTCAGAAATAGAAAAGGCAATAAGCCCAAATAACTCCAAATTTTAAAAATTAATTACTTACCAAGAAGGCATGGCCATATTCATGTTTAGAGAAACTGGCATAACTGGTCTAGAAATTGGAGGAGGAAAAGTTCAGTTAAAATTAACAATAATATTCTAGATAGGCACTTCTGGATCTGGACAAATACCAGATTTGATGTGCCATTACTCCATCTGTTCCATACTAGAACACAATGAGTAGTTAAGAATAAATGTATCTCCCAGGTTTTCACAAGTTTTACTTTTCTGTGTTACTTCCATCAGTGAACATAAGACATGCTGTGCCCTACCCTTTCCCTGCTTTTGAAACTGTGGCTCTTGCACTGAGCATTTCAAATCAAGATTTGGGGGACTTGGCAAAATTATTTCTGAAACATTTAATCTATGCTGTCTTATTAGAAGAAAGGATATCAATACATAAATTTTGACTCCTTGTGTGTGTTTGGGGCCCTAATTTTCAGTCCCACCCCATAAATTCTACATCCATTAACCACAAACACTCCTCTGGTGGTTGCAAACCACCATTAGGGAAACAGAATCTTACAATGAAAATGGTGTATACTTATAAGCTGTTTGACAAAACATGGACTTAATGTGACAGCACCCATAACCTCTTCTTGGGGTTTAAGTTTAGTGACTAGATATAGACATAACTTTTCTTCTAATATCTACTACCAGTTATACAGGTCAATGTCTGTTTCACAATGCATATGCAAATCACTACTTATTTGTGTGAAATTGATGCACATAGCTGCTAAATAAAGCTGCACTGGGCACTTGGAAGAAACCCACGAGCCTGAAGCAAGGAATCAGCCTAGTAAAACTGTGTGCATCTTTAATTTTAAAGGAATACTTTATGAACAACTACAGCATTTTTTTCTTATAGAAGTCCCTCAAGATTCTATTGCTTGTTATTAACTGCCATCAAGTCAACTTATGACTGAGAGACCTCCAGGTCACCCTTTCATCAACATCCCTGCTTAGGTCTTGCAGACTGAGGGCTGTGGTTTCTTTGATTGAGCCTATCCATCTGAAATGTGGTCCTCCTCTTTTCCTACTGACTTCTACCTTACCAAGTATTATTGTCTTTTCTAGTGAGTCATGTTTTCTTATGGTATCTCCAAATACGGCAGCCTCTGTTTAGTCAACTTGGATTCTAAGGAAAGTTCAGATTTGACTTGCTCTAGGCCCCATTTATTTGTCTTTTTAGCAGTCCATGGTATCAGCTGAACTCTTCTCCAGCACCACATTTCAAATGAATAGATTTTCTTCCTATCATCTTTCTTCACTGATGGGTGAAGAAAACTTTTCAAACCATACAGCTTTAAAACCATACACAGAAATTGGAAATACGATGGCATGGACAATCCTAACTTTAGTATTCAACTATTTATCTTTACATTTGAGGATATTGTCATAGCTGCCCTTCCAAGCCCTTGTACTCTTCTGATTTGTTGACTAAGGTCCAAAATATACTGCCAGTCTGAGACCTCTTTAACTGCTAGGGAATCCTGGGAGTTGTAGTTTATTATGGCACTAGAGCTCTCTAATAAATGAAGGCTAAATGTTTTACAAAATTAGTTCCCAGAATTCCCTAGCATTGAGCTAGGGTAGTTAAAGTGGTCTCGAAGTAAATTATTTTTCCAGTGTATTTTGGATCTTAGTCTCCTTCTTAATTGACGACTTAGACAAGGTATGGAAAATCTTGAACTATTTCAATATCTTCATCATCTTCTTTAAAGTTATGTAAATCATCAGTGGTCATTATTTTTGTTTTCTCAATGTTCAATTGTAAGCCTGCCTTTGCATGTTCTTCCTTGACTTAATTCAATAATCCTTACAAATTTTCACTATTGTCTGCTAGTAGTATAGTGACTTCTTTGAAATAAATTTAAAAAAACCTCAGTATTTCTTAAATTCTTGATGCTCCTTTCCCCATTTTTTATACCTCCTTCCTCTGAATTTAATTCTGGTTTATGTATAATATGTTCAGTGCACAAGTTAAAACAAACAGGGTGATAAAATGCAGCTTTGTCTGACACCCTTGCCAACTAAAAACCATTTTCTGTTTCTCTGTATTTTGTCCTAACAGTAGCCTCTTGTCCTGAGTACAGTTTATACATTAGGACAATCAGAGATTGTGGCATATCCATTTCTTTGAGAGTGATCCATATTTTTGATGATCTACACAATCAAAGGCTTCACTATAATAGATAAACCACACGCTGATTTTCTTCTGAAATTCTTTGGTGTGCTCCATTTATCCAACCTATTTCTACAATGAGTCCCAGTGCCTCTGCCTTTCCTGAACCTAGCTTGAACATCTGGCGTTTCTCGCTCCATATATGGAGATTCTATTGCCCATAATCTTGAGAGGAAAACTAGCCAAAGAACATGGAGGTACTTACGCATGTGGACAAATATACTTTATGTGTGGGCTTCGGATACCAGCAAATGCTTCTGCCCATCCATGCCTGTTGGAACATGTACAACAAGAAATGGTCATTCAAATTCTTTCAACAATACTGAAATTCAAATTTTGTCATCCCCACAGCTTTCTCATAAAACCATGCATAACGTGGACAGAATAAGACCATTAGAAATCCCAAATGCAAGGACTAAAAACTACTCCTAACACAAGACACAAACTTTATCATTTGAGGGAACTACTCTAAGATAAACACACTGATAAAAGTAACAAAGCAACTTTCTTCCAAAGAGCACAGTGCATGCAGTAGTACTTGAGCACATAAAATGTTTTAATAAGGGTCATTTATATTATTAGTAAGTTGCCAATCACAGTTCTGAATGCAAAACTAAAGGATTTTCAAGCACAACTGAAAAAAGATCAATCTCCATTAGTACATTTCCATAGGCTCTCAATGATGAACATTATTTTAACAATTAAGCATGCACATTTTGATATATCAGAACTATATCCATCCTCTTTCAGAGAACAAAACTTAACACTACAAGATGGATCACCTGCAGTTACAATAATTTCTCTCATTTGATTTTACCAGATTTTCCATTGAAACATTTAGCTCCTAAGCAGATAGAATTTGCACTAATGTACTTGGTGTAAGTTACTTCCAAGAAATCATTTACAGAACTGTAGGCCCAGAATTATAACACGTCTGTAGAAAGATAACATTTTTTAAAATAAAGCTTTTTCCCCCCATCAAAGGCTTTAGAACTCTGCATTACGAAATATTAGTGTTTGGTAACTTAGGGGGGTTGCAGACTGCCAGAAATAGTGCAAATTGAGTCCACTTTTAGGGTTAGGGAATCATGAGAACTGTATTTTATTGTGGCACCAGAGCTCTCTAACAGAGAAGGCTCAATGTCTCAGAAAAAAAAACACAATTCCCATGATTCCCTAGCACTAACCCTAACCCTAACAGTGAACTCAATTTGCACTATTTCTGGCAGTCTGCAACCCCCCTTAATCACATAAAGATTACTCTCTTAACCAGACTGGGCATAAACCTCATATAACATAGCAGGACTTAGTTCTGAGTGAACTATTCCAGGGGTAGAGAATCTTTGGCCTTCCAGATGTTTTGCTCCCAGAAGTCCACCAAAAATCCCTTTATGATAATAGAGTGAGGGACCTGAAGAGCAAAACATCTAGTGGGCCAAATGTTCCCTGCTGATCTGTATAAGTAGTTGCAGAGAGAGGCTAAAAGTAAGAAAAGAAAGAAAAGAACAATACTAGAAGAGGGTTCCTGTTTGTTCATTTCATGATTTATTGCCTTCCAGCTCTAATTTAAATTAAATGACATCCTGTGCATAACTCAGGGAAAAAATAACTGGACAATTCATATATTCCCTCCATTCCATCTGATGTCATCTGGGAGAGATACACTAGGCCCAGCACCATCGGGCCTAGGAGAAGAAGAAGAGCCCTCCCTCCATTCCATCCGATGTCATCTGGGAGAGATACACTAGGCCCAGCACCATCGGGCCTAGACTATCTTTTAAAACTTACCTTTTAAGGGGCGGGTGGGTTGTACAGTTAATACAATCTGTTTACATTGTATTAATATATCTTTATGTAAATTTACTGTTGTAAGCCGCCCCGATTGCTCTGCAGAGGGGCGGGATATAAATTATTATTATTATTATTATTATTATTATTATTATTATTATTTCAAGCCCTTTTATTTGCAAAACTTCCAGCAAATGAGGATACTACAGTTTTTCTATGTAAGCCAGAAAAAAATAAGATGTATTTTCAAAGAGTAAGGTCAAATACTATGACAGTGGTTTTCTTACCCAGTGTCTCCTAAACCATGGAGAAATATAACCTAGAAGACAATAGCATAAAAATGATACTATTAATATAAAACATTACATGTGTGAACAGCTCTTAATTTGCCAGTGCAGCATTTACTTTTGAGTACTCACACCCATGTGGTCTGCACAACAAACCTTGATGATGGCAGCTTCTGTGATCAGGTTTAAAGGCACCAGGGCCAACAAGGAAGTTTAACTGGGGCTCTTGTACTAGACCCTAGCTATAATCTTGCTGATAACATTGCATATGTATGACTGCACAATTGTCTGACATACAAAAGTACTTATAGCTAATTTGAATGTGTATATGTGTATAACTAGACTGGTGGTGACTTCCCATAGGACCTTTTCAGCTGCCGCTCCTAAAGTTTGGAATGACTTGCCAGAGGAGACTCACCAGATTACATCCCTTGACATTTTTAAGAAAGTGATAAAAATGATTCTCTTCCAGATTGGACCTCTGTCTTGATCTGAACTAACTGCTCATTTGATCTAGCTCCCCTACACATTGCTACTATTATTGAAGGGAGGGTTGGTCGAAGGGGTGGGGGGTTCAGGGATTATTTTCTTCTTATTATTTCTGTAATTGTTTTAATCTTTGCTGTTACCTGCCTCAGTCCTCAACAACAGGGAGAGGCGGGATACAATTATTATTATTATTATTTATTATTATTAATAATATAAACATGAAATAACTGTCACATGTAGGCTAGATTGGTCATTATTATAAAAGTAAATTGGCAGTTGTGTTTGTTGTTAATAAACCCTTTAAAATGATTCATCTCTCATCTTATTGTTAACATTCAGATTGTTTTCAAAGTTGCCATGCAGCATAAAATAGAGAACGGAAGGGGAAGCAAAAAAGAAGAAATGTGGCATCGTCTTTAAGAATAATACATTTTATGGTTGAGGCCTTAATACTACTTAGTACTGCATCCAAAGATGTTTATAACCGCAAATGCTCATGTGAAAATAACAATTTAGTCTTAAAGGTGCTGCTATATTTTTTTCTTTTATCCTTCCCTTCCTTTCCTCCTTTTTATACAAAATTCAGGTTGTTACACTTATTTCATCCATTTTGTACTCTAATAATCATCTTACTGGTATGATTTTTTTTTTAAAAAAAATTTGAATAATACTGGCTTTCATATATAATAAGTGATATTCATAGTTCTCACCAGTCAAGACATTTGTTGAAATGTGTCTGTTAAGTCAAATGTTTAAAAAGTCTACTTCTTGCCCCTTAAAGCTCTCATGGGTCACTCAAAACTGCCTTTGTTTGGTACTATGACAATACAATGTTTTCGCTTGTGTCTATCTGCCTACTAGTATACAAAGCTCATTCACCAGCAGCATTCTTACATCTTTTTGCTACAGATACTCAAGAGGCAATCTTGTACTCTGGACAATGTCCAAGGAAAAACACAGAGGACTGCACTGCACGTATTTTACAAGATAAAATGCAATAAAAAAAGTGCACATACAAACTACTCATCATACAAAGCTGCCATTTATACAGAGACACACTTTAAGCAACTTTCATTTGGCATCCATATCCCATGAAGCAGCCCTTAGGTCTTGCAGTGGTGGTAGTATGGATGGTTCCTGCTATACAAGAACATTTCTAGGAACCACAAACCTATTTGCATATTCGCTAATAAAGTATGTGTTCCAAGTAAGGTCTAACCAACAAGTATCCCAAATGGGGAGCAAAGTGTGGAACCTCAGAAGCACTTACCAAAAAGAAAATGGATACTGCTTCAGATGCTCATGTCTGTACCCTTGCATTAAAATTATAAGATTAAACCAGTCATTACCTGGCGTCATATGCCCTTTTAGAAAAATGACTAATTATTTTTATTTTCCTTTCCTAATGAGCACAATCAGGGCCAAGGGCCACACCAACATAACAAGAAGCTGTTTGTATGCTTCCTCAAGTTCTTAAAAATAGAAAAACAGCTGAGAAATATTCAGCAGCAAAGGAATCACATGAATAGCTTTTAGAACTAAAATGTTTTCATTCACTCCTCAAAAATTATTTGGGACCTTCTTGCATGATAACTGGCACTAAAATAATTCATTTAGCTCTACTTTACACTCTTGGATATTTTTATCTATTTATTCACATTCACAGAGTTTTGGAAAAAGATAACTAGAGGTGATGAAGTGTGTTACTGAGACCAAATACATCACTGAATGATAATATGAACCATTGGCTGTAAGACTTCTGAACAATTTATGTTACTCACCCAGCATTCAATTGTGATTTCATTTCTACATAAACACACCTGTAATCATCCCCATATGACAACAAGGCAGTGAAATATATTGTTTTGGGTTCTGAAGGTTGGCACTGAGATTACTATTTATATCTTGTTCACAAATTAGAACAACACAATCTGATGTAAGGATGGTATGCTTGCTGCTGAATGGTCCTTATTAGACCTCTCTGAGCCCTTTCTTTTATCCCAAAGTGTTAAAATGTTTCATTGGTGCATACACATTGCCCGCTTAATTCTACGCAGGAAACATATTAAGGGGTAGCAGTACTGGTTGTATAGGAAAGTACAATAGCATCCAAAACCCACAAAACACTGATATCTTTATTGGACTAACCAAAATGCACAAAATACATGATGCAAGCTTTTGAAGCTCCACTTTGTTGGGCTAATAAAGGGGTCTGTGACCTCACAAGGGATGGAGACATCTTGGAGAGAAAGCACTTTTTGTACTGCTAATGGAATTTAAATTTTATCTCTTGTATGCTGAAATGCTTTGTTCCCAGTGCCACATGGCCAGAAGGAAGAAGGATCTGTCTGCACAAATATACCTCCACAACATCCCAACTCAGAACAACACCAAGAACATCTTGACAAAATTCAGGCCTGTCACTAACATCATTCCCCCCCCCCCCCCAGTATGATCTTTAACACCTTTGCCTGAAGAAGCCAGCAGAACTTTGAAAGGATGCATGATTTATTTTGTGTCTTTTTTGTTATCCCAGTAACGATATCACTGTTTCATGGATTTTGGATGTTATTGTACTGAACTGTGTAGAGCTCAGGCAGGTTTGAAAGGAGGAAGCGCTGGGTGTTAGATGGTTTCTGTAAGAGCTCGAGGCAAGCATATGATCTACACCAGTGCTACTCAAAAGTGGTGGATCAGGTGCCAGAGCACCAGGCATTAGCTGTCAGGCCATAGTTAGTTTCCAGGATGGAAGTAAAGAATTGTGGTGGTGTAGTGCTTTGAGCCTTGGACTATGACTCTGGAGACCGTGGTTCAAATCTTGGCTCAGCCATGGAAACCCACGGAGTGACCTTGGGCAAGTCACACTCTCACATCCTCAGGAGATGACAATGGCAAACGCCCCTCTGAAGAACCCCCCCCCCCCCGCTAAAAAGCACAGATGATCGTGCACCATATTATTCAGTGGCAGCAACCAGCACCACTTCTAATGGTCACACATAGGACACTGGCACATGGGAATGGTCCTTTTTCTCATGAGAAACAACAGCCCAATGGGACTTTCAACCCAAAATCCTATTTCTCATGAGAAACAATAGCCCAATGGGACTTTCAACCCAAAGTCCTATTTCTCATGAGAAACAAAAGCCCAATGGGACTTTCAACCCAAGGTCCTATTTCTCATGAGACACAAAAGCCCAATGGGACTTTCAACCCAAAATCCTATTTCTCATGAGAAACAACAGCCCAATGGGATTTTCAACCCAAAGTCCTATTTCTCATGAGAAACAACAGCCCAATGGGA
>CM034706.1:52393494-52404583 GCA_020142125.1 Phrynosoma platyrhinos | reverse complement strand
CCTAAAACTTTTTTTCAGGTTTAATTATATATCACTTTCCTGCATTTCAGGTATAATCAGAGCAATAATATAAAAGGGAGTGGACTTCTGTAATAGCAAAAATACAGTCACCCCTTTGTATCCAAAGGGATTCCGCCCCTCCCTCCCATGGATAACAAAAAATGCGGAACCTTAAGTCTTGTTGTTAACTTATGGTGGCACATTGTGTGTGCAACTGCTAATGCGACCATGTACACAAATCGCCATTAAAAACAATGGGCTTGCCATCTGTGGCAGCTCAGATCTGTGGATGGCAAGCCCATAGATAAGAAAATCCTACTGTGTAATCAAATAAACTATTTATATTCACATTACACCCATCTGTCAGAGATTCTAATACCACAATAGCTACCGTATTTTCCGGCGTATAAGACGACCCGCGTATAAGACGACCCTCCCATTTTCCCAGTCAAAATATAGAGTTTTAGCACCTCCATCCTCCTTATCCTTATACCCGGCGTATAAGACAACCCCCCCCCACTTTAACCACAGATTTTGCAGGTTAAAAAGTAGTCTTATACGCAGGAAAATAAGGTAATACTGTATCTCCTCCTTCACACAGATGTTCTTTGCAAGCCGGTGCCATTTTTTCTACGAGGCAAACCAATTCCAAAGCGAATGCTTCCTCCTGAAGATCTTGTTCGTTACTATACAGATGCTCAGAATCGTGGCTATCTGGCTGATCCATTAAAGGTTCAAGAAGCAAGACTGGAACTTGCCCAAAAATATGGTTATGTATTACCAGATATTACGAAAGACAAACTATTCCAAATGCTGAGCAGGCGCAAGGATCCTAGACAGATTTTCTTTGGTCTTGCTCCAGGTTGGGTTGTAAACATGACAGAAAAGAAAATTCTGAAGCCAACAGATGAGAACTTGTTAAAATACTACAGCTCATAAGCATTTTAATTGAAGACAACTTTTGGAATTTACAGGATGTCTTTGAATTATTACAGAGACATATTATCATTTTTTGCTGGAAAACAAAGCTAGTTAATAATACAAATAAAATGCTAAAATATTGGTTGTGTGGAAAGTATTCTTTTTAGTACCAAAAAGTAGTGTATTTAGTTTTTCCTTACATGGGACACAACGGTCAGTATAGGTGATTTTCCAAAGTCACATTGTTCATGTAGTATGTTCTTCTAAACACTTTGCCATAGTTTCTTTTTCTTGGCTCTTTCCAATATCCTTTTTTTTGCTTTTCCAGGATATCCATGAAACATATTTTCCAGACATTTTCTGCTCCACAGTATCTTGAAAGCATGGGTCATGCTTTAACAACATCATACCCAACATATACCTTAGTTAATGAAGTATAAGTGTATCTGGGCATCACTACTTTGAAAATTTGGTACCAGAAGCAGAAATAACATGAAAAGAATAGGAATGAGTCCCTACATCACAAAAAAAACAAAAATGGTAGTTCAAGATATTTCAGCAAACTTATTATTCAGAAGTAACAATATGCACATGTGAAATGAAACAACCAGTTCAGGTTACAGTAAACAAAAATATTTTAATGTTCTAGAGACTATTTCAAGAAGTCTGTTTCAAGTTTTTTGTTCATGCATGCTCTGTAAAGATTCTGCAGATAGTACTATTTAACTTACATTTTGTAGGCAGGCACATATGTGGCTCCGGTAGGATTGGTTACAGTAGAATCCCACTGTTCTCGCTTAATCTTTATTGTATTGTTTACTGCAGACACACTGCTGCAACCTGACATCAAAAGACTGTGTTTCTCTAGCGTCCACCACTCTTGCAGTGTGGCTGCTGCTTAAAAGTTTCCAACTAGACAGAATGAGGATGAAAAGGGTTGGGCAGGTATAAAAACCATTCATAAAAAGAAGCTTTATTGTCAGAGGCTTTAGTAACAGGCATCTTGTAGCATCTTTGAGATTGCGGAAGAAGTAACAAGCTTTAGGACTTGGTCTACTTCCTCATTTGCATGGAGTGCATGAAATGCATTATGTAGATCAAATCTATGAAAGCTTATGTTTTTGTACAGTTAATCTCAAAGGTGCTACAAGATCCTCTTGCATATTGATATTCCAGACATCCATACAATATCTGAATTTGTTAACTGAGATATGCTTGTAATTTCACTGTATTATCTAAACTTTTAAAGTCATGATCTACTGTGAGGAACTATGGGGGGAAGCAGACTGGTGGCTCTGGGCCACCGTGGAAAGGTGCACCGCTGGATCGAGGCATCCCCACACCTCGATCCAGCGGCGCACTTTCGCCGCCCCTGAAAGGAGCGCTAAAATAGCGCTCCTTTCACAAGTCAGCAAAAGTGCGCCTCAAAAGCGTGAGGCGCACTTTCGCTGACTTATCCGCCGCAGCGTGTGCGGACGCTGCGGCGGGAGGTTGCCCCCGGAGCACCAGCTGTGCAGAGGGCTGGCGGCTCCAAGGGCAACCTTGGGAGGAGAAAGGGGCGCCGAGCGTGCGACTGCCCCTCTTCCCTGCCTCCAGGACGGCTTAATAAGCCGTCTGCCTAGGCCCTATGGTTCCTGAAACTTTCAGGAGTCACAAAGCCTGCTAAAATTGCCAGTGTTTCCATAAAGAAATAGTCTACCAATTTTATATGCGCAGAAAGCACTAATGAGATGATGCAGGAGAGAAGCTGTGGTTTCATCGAAGGCAGAACAAAAACTGCTGATTCCCCTCACCCCTATTAGACAAGGATCAGAGCACTTGATCGCTCTTAAAAGGCAGACTTTGTGTGTCAGACTTTTTGTCTCCTTACATGCATCCACTATTGACAAAAAGACATTTGTTCAAGGGAGGCATCAGGAACCTCTAGCTCCGAGGCTTTGCTCAGCTCACAAGGCCAGAATGTAGTTGTGATTTACTTGTGGCTCCTGTCTGTGTCAGATAATGTAGTGGTTTGAACATTGGCCAGTGACTGGAGATCAGGTTTGATTCCCTGCTCAGCCATTGAGACCCACTGGATGACTTTTTGTGAGCCACACACACTCAGCCCCCCCAAAACCCTGGAATTGGTTACTTTAGGGTTGCCATAAGATGGAAATGACTTGAAAGCACACAACAACCTGTTCATGGGGCATCTAAATGGCCTTATGGTTATCTGTAATGCATCTTGGAAAAGAAAAACTAGTGGTAAGCTGAGCTTTTCAGAACTGTAAAGCTCTAGCAATGTAAGTATTCATAAGTTCTAGTTGCCTTTGTTTGTCTTCAGCAGGGGTCCTTGTTAATCTTTGGGTGTAGCTTTTTGATGCTTTGAAGTGCTTGCTTAGCTTCTGTAAGACCTCACAAATGGAGCATGAAAAGTGTGTGATGAGAATCAGCAGCAATAAAAAAGGAGTAGCACAGCAGAGAGTGGATTTTTTAAAAAGATAGAGTCGTACTGGTGAAAGTGGCTTGGAAGAATGAATGAAGCAACTTGGAATATGGAGAGAAGGGGAGTGAGTGAAAGGAAACTTGTATTACAAGTAGGTGGACAACTGGTTGTTTGGAAAAATAGAATGAGGCAGAATAAAAGGGAGAGAATGAAGTGGCAGTGAAACAGGGAAAGCTATGTTTTGGTGAGCAGGTGTTTGTTGTTTGTGTTCAAGCTGACTCAACCCAGCCATAGCCACGTTAAAACATACTCAGAAAAGTGGACTTTTTCTTGCTATACGCCTTCAACCTGATTCACACTGATGTTGACTCTACCATAGGTTTTTCTTGGCAAGATCTGTTTGGAAGAGGTTTGCCTTTGCTTTCCTTTCAGGATTACAGCATGAGACTTGTTCAAGGAACTTAATGAGTTTCAACGCCTGAGCAGGATTGGAACCCTGGTCTCCCAGAGTTCTAGTCCAACACTCCAATCACTACACCATGTTGGTCTCTGCTCAGCCTGTGATGTGTGTGTGTGTGTGTGTGTGTATTGTGGATTATACACTCTTTCCTTCTTCCTGGCCTGACTTGGCAGTGTGACCATCAGTTCAAAGAAAAATTTCCATGCCTTTGACCCAAGACGACATTATCAAGGCAAATTACAGCAAGTGTCTCTGCTTGCTATGAGACATTTGTTATACCTGTTGGTATTGCGATCCATTCCACCAAAATTTACGTCTGTACTTTTCGTTGTAATACACTCACAACTGACATTTATAGGGCACCTGCATGGTCAGGGTCCAAAACATATTGATGCCTGAGGTGTGACAACAAATGTTCTCCCTCTCAAGTCAAAACTCAGAGCCATTGCTAGCCAAGTTATATTGGGACAACATTTTGAGCATAGTAGAATCTTCCACTGCCTAACAGTAAATATAGGGCAATAGTCTGCTGCCCATTCATGGAATCTCAAATATGCTGCCTGAGGCTGGCTTACTTTGCTTTAAGAGATTGGTGCCATCTTTCATTTGGGACTATAAGCTGAGCATGTTGGTGTTTGCTGATTTGGGTAGGGAGGAAGGTGAGTGCTTCAGCAGGTTGTTTCAATGCAAATTTGCAGTTCAACAGGGGGATCTCACTCTGGTATGGGTACGACTTTTGGACGACCCATAGAAGAATATGCCTTTCTTCTATAGGAAGGGAACACAATGGTCTTGCTGTGATAAATTCCTTTTCCACACTGGAAGAAAAGGATTAGTGGTGCTTGTTATTGGAGGAGTCCCTCCAGCTCTCAATGTCTCAGTTTGAACAACTGAGGCTGCATCCTCAATGCAGAAATAACCTAGTTTAACACCACTTTAACTGCCATAGTGCAATGCTATGAAATTCTGGGAAGTGTAGTTTTGTGAGACATTTTGCCTTCTCTGACACAGAGTTTTGGTGCCACAATAAACTACAGTTCCCAGAATTCCATAGGATTGATCCATGTTAGTTAAAAGTGGTGTCAAACTGGATTATTTCTGCAGTGCGGATGCTGCCAGAGTCTTGAGGACATCTCTTTAAGTCGTATAATTTTATTCTGTTATCTGGCCATATGTGAGTTGTATTACTGATCAGCAATTCATAAGTTTTTTCAGTGAGAGGTGTGGTGTTGACTGCACTTGCTGTTGTTACATTTCAGAACTTGATGGAGTTCTCTCTTACACAAGAGGAAGCATACAAGGCTATGTTCCACAGCAATTCCTGTGGGAGTGAACAGGAGGAGCAACCCATACCTGAGCAACCCTCCAGATCTTCTTGAACTCCAGTTCCCATCAGCTCCAGCCAGCCTGACCAGTGGTGAAGGATAATGTAAATAACAGTTCATCACCTTCAATAGGACAGCAAGATTGCCACCTCTGTCATATATGGATATTATCTACAATAGAAAAGGAACACTGACAAGGAATGTTTCACCACCATGCTAGCCTGAATCACCTGACAGTGTCTAATTTAGGATGCTAAACAGGATTAGGGTCAGGCATTGAACAGCAGAGAGGGCCAGGTAGGAATAAGAAAGAATCTTACCTGAAATCATGTTCCATCAATGCTGCCATAGAGAGTTGACAATGTTAAACTAGATGGGCCAATGAATTAAATTAGTATAAAGCAGCATCAGTATTCAGCAAACTTATCACCTGAGCTCAATGCCCTTATTCAACAATTTCATATATTCTCTTTAAATTCTTATTTTGAGAGAGAGAGATGAGAGATGATACATTACTTATCACTCATAGAATAACCAGAGACCAGACACAGAGAATTGGGTTGAATAAGGGCCACTTTATTTAACCTAGAACCTGTTTAAACTGTGTTGAACCTGAAATGGAGCAAGAAGAGGGAACAATCTAGTGTGGGATCAACTGAGGCACTCCTCATCCTTCCCCAGAGTGAACCACCAGAGTCCCAAGGGCAACCCAATAATTAGGTTGCCCTATTTCTGGCCATATACTGGAAGGCAGAGCCAAGGAACCCCACTTCCAAGTAGTAGAACCTAAGTGAGGGCAAAACTCCCAGGCCAACCTCAAGGGTAATCTCCTTCCCTATGCCCTGGGACCCAGGACCTAAGGAGGCAGTTCCAGAGCTTTCTCTTTCACCAAAAGAGTCCCTTGACAGGTAACAGGGGAAGAATCAGGGTTTGATTTCCCTCTTGAGATTCATATTCTCTCAGCTTCAGAGGATCACAACGGCAAAGTATCTGCCATAACTCTTATTTTCTTCCCCTACTACCTGCCAAGGGAATGTCAATTTAAAGACACCACCCTAAGTCAGTTGTCAAAGTACCTCAGATACAAGGTCGGGTGAGGGGGGATCCTACCTGGCCTCAAAGCAACCAGCAAAGTGCACACTATACTGAAGGTGGGAGGGTGGGTTGAAGCATCATCAAAAGAAGGAGCAAAGGGAGACAGATTGAGCTTATGAACCCTTTATTCCATTCCCCATGCCTGGTGTCACAGCACTCTGCACATGATGTAATCATCCAGTCATCACTGGTCTTTCTCCTTTGGAGGCTAGCAAAGGCAAGTCCTCCTGTAGTGCCTTGTGCCATGCAGTTCCGGATCTGCATAAATATTAGAGTGTTTCAGTTGCATCCTCATCACTTGCTTGTAGTAAAAGTGAGCAGCTTCTAATGTGGCAGCTAAACATGTTGACAATAGAGTGCTCAAGTAGGCAGTGGTGTTAAGTAGGTTGAGGCCATGTAATATTAAGTTCTTAAGTCTGACTCTAGAAATGTTTCCTTCTTCCCAAAGTACTTGAAATATGTGGCACTTCAGTTACAAACACAGACAACTGAGAGTAGATATGGTGTTCAAAGTTAAAAGTCTAAGCTGGTTGCTCAAGCTTCATGAAACACGAACTCAAGTCTGTGGCTGTTTTCCCCAAGATGGCATAGTCAACAAGAGCATTCAATCACATCAATAACACATCAGTGTTGATTTGTTCAGTATCTTAAGTCCTACCAGTTGCTTGTGCTCCTAAAAGTACCTGCTTTTTGAGATGCATACAAGTGATACACTGTTGTTTTATACATACAAATTTTGATAAGTATATATTTTAACCGACTAACTGCATTCTTCTGAGGTCCAGAACAAACTTCTTAGATATAGTGTCTACTTGTTTTTAAATTATATACACCTATATGTTTATGTTTGTGTGTGTATGCAGACAATATGCAACACATTTTATGTCAACTGATTGATTAGTAGGTGCAATCCTATGAAACAAAGGCACTAACTGGCTTGTCTCTAGCTTTGTTACTTCCAGGCCAACTGAGTGTATTTCTTTAGGCAGTCCCACTTGCTAAAAATAAAAACTGCCCCTTTTAATCCATCACATAATGTAAACAGAAGTTTCATTTTTTTCAGAGTATCCTGTCCTGTATCCTGATGATTATTGAATTAACAAGTGATACCTGCTGTTGTTACAGTACTGCTGTTTTATTTGAGGAGAATGGGAGGATGGTAAAACATTTATTGCTTTTCCTTATTTGTGCTTCAGTGTTTCTAGTTGCTGTTGTTTTTTTTTTTTTAATGAATCAATTCACAATTGTATTCTGGAAATGGAGACATTCAACAGGAAAGCTGTTTCACTGGTAGCTGGAGAGGAAGTTAGTCATCTTAATGAAGAGTAGATGACAAAAATGTTATACTATTGGTATATTGCAACAGAATGAAAGACTTCTTAAAACATCCACTTAATTCTTTTCAATAGGAAGAAGACACAATGTTGTCAAAGATGCAGTCCACAGAATCCTGAAACACAAAATAGAATAACTAGATAAGTTTGATCTGAATCAACCTCAGGTGAAAGAGAAAGACAGACTCAGACAGAACGATAAAAGGGAAAGAATGAAAACAGGAAACAGATGTCTAGTGACGTGCCCTGATTGGAGAGGACTTGCTTCTCAAGCACCATCTTAGTCACAAGCAGCTGTATCCTGACACCAATATTGTAATGGTATCAATACTTTAAGAGCCAAAACAGCCGCATTCCACAAAATCCAGTCATTTTATTTTAGAAAGGCAATCTTGTGTTCAACTCACAGTTGGAAGAGACAGTGATAGCGATACACAGTCTGCAAAATTAAAATTATAATACTATGTCAACTCATGCCTCATCCCCCCTTTTTTTTCTTAACTCCCTAGTGTCTTATGATAGGAGGTGCTTTATATACTAGTTAATTCTGACAAGGATTTCCTACTCAGTGTTATTTCAATAAATTACCAACACCCCAGGCAGCATAACAAACAATTATCAAAGGCATGAAGGCATTATCAACATGGTATTTCCTAAACCCCTCAAATTGCTCTCACTAGAATATAATTTACTTACTAATTTAATTTATATCCTGCCCTTCTCTCTATATAGCACCCAAGCGGGCTCACACCTCCAGGATTAATGTGGCTTTGGATTTCTTACGTTCTTGCTTATTCAGAAATCTAGGAATGCCATAACAGGAAAAGGATGTGCTAGCCTACCACAGGAGAAATTACTTCAAGGCTGCAAGTACAGGTTGAGTCTCCTTTATCCAAAATGCCTGGGACCAGAAGTGTTTGGGATTTTGGAATACTTCTATTTGAAATAGCTTAAAGATGGAACCCATGTCTAAATAGATGATTCATTTATGTTTCATGTACACCTTATATACATAACCTGAAGGTTATTTTATACACTATTTTGTCCATGAACCCAAGTTTGTGTACATTGAATCATCAGAAAGCAAAGGAGTCACTATTTGATTCCAAAAATATTTTGGAATATTTCAGATAAGGGGAACTCATCCTGTACATATTGGAGCAATACTTGCACCACAGTGAATTTTTTCCCAGGGAAAAGGAGGCAGGATATCTTTAAGTTAAAAGCTTCAAAAGGAAGAGTTCTGAACAAATGTTATGGACATATGTTCTCATCTTGAAGAATGATTTTTGTCATTTGTTGCTGCTGGAAGCCTACATTGATAGATCATTATATTGACAGACCATTATACATATTCCATCTAAGGCTGTGAAAATGGTGGTGAGCCAAATACTAGAATTTCAGACTCTTAAGAACCAGATGCTGTATGGCAGGGATAGGAAACACAAAACCTTCCAGATGCCTTTCTTGCACCATTTTAATAAGCATAATGTTCTTTCTACCCTCTTTTGTTGTACAATCAGCCCTCCATATTCATAGATACAATCATTCATGGCTTGAAAATATTTTTAAATAATATAAATTTCAAGAAGCAAACTTTGATTTTTGCCATTTTATACAAGGGGCAGCATTTATTTAATGGGACTTCAGCATCCACTTACCATCACTTCCTTCAATAGAACTGGGAGGAGGAAATTTCCACCTTCTCTTTCAGTCCTTCCTTATGTTCTCAGTAATTATAGAGGGTAGGATGCTCAGAATTATATGGTTGGGTGGTAAGGTATGTCCAGGGGAGGAGGAGGGTGGAAGTTCCCACTAGATGAGTGGATGCCTGTTCAGACAGTATTGGATTATTTCCCAGTAGATCCAATGAGTTGGAACCAGATTTATTCTTTCTTTGGGTGCAAACATGGAAATCAGTGAAACTCAAGTTCAACATTAATAACCAAGTCCCCTTGATTTCAGGTGTAAGTATAACTATGTCTGAATCCAATTAATCAAACAATCTTTCTTTCTTTCTTTCTTTCTTTCTTTCTTTCTTTCTTTCTTTCTTTCTTTCTTTCTTTCTTTCTCATCCTCTAGTTTCAAATGGTAGTCAGGTGCCTTTATGAAAAGAGGGATAATCAGAGTGAACGGTAGAGGGAGATGTTACACTTATAATTTAAAATTATCCTTGTTTCAGTCCTGGGGACCCTGGCAGGGACTAGTCAAAAACAGCCAAACACAAATTTAGCCACTGCTTCTAGTGTCTTGTAAAAGAAGGGCTTCAGAATATGTTAGAATATTCTGAAATGTAGGTACCCTGAAGGATATAGCTGATTTCTGTTTTTAAAGTGTAACATTTAGAACCATTAGCGAATGGGAGAGAACCATTTATGAATGTGAAATTTTAACTCCACAGCCCTGCTTTCACTATGTGATTTCAACATTCCTGTGGCTGCTGAGGATGAAAAGTGTGGAGGTTTTGTATGTATGGTTTTCATTATGGATAGCCAGCATACCAGTTTGCCTAGCAACAATACACAATGTTGTGGAAGAAGGAGGAAAAAAAATCTGAATTTAAGAAAATAGAGTGTGATCCATTCACAAGAATTTTCCATTTTAAAAAATACCCAGTTCTGTCTACTTTAATTGTAGGCTTAATTAACAAGAGCAGCATGGCTAGAAGTGTGTGTGCAGTTATGTTTACCATAGTAAATTGTGACTCTGACAGACATCTCACTGAACAAGTAATCTTCTGATAGTACCATTTGCTAACTCTGAGAAGAGTTTGAAGAATATCTGCTGAATGGAAAAATACAGCCTTGTTCTTCTAAGACACAAGGCAAGTGACAGAACAGGCCCAAGATGCTTTATAGCCTGAGATAGGCACTCTATACAGAAGTTGGCTAAACTTCTAATCTAAACTAGCAGTTTAATCTGGTCTCAACAGAGGCAACAAGAAACTATCCTCCATTGCATCTGAAGGTAGAAGATCATCTCAGTGGTCATAGGCCAGGATTTGTAGAACCCCAGATAATAACTCCATTGTGCCACAGGAATACTTCCTATTTTCTCTTTACATTAGCCATTACACAGCTGTTCCTATAAATGCTCAGGCATTTCTGAATAAGTTCAGTCTAGTACCAGATGGTTCCTGCAGTAACCACACACCTCCTCCTTGTGGAAAATACACTCCCATGAGTAGTTTCTGAGCAGCTTTACTGCCTTTTATGGATAAGGTGTTTTCCTTGCTACTTTTCAACTAGACTTTGTAAAAGGACATAAAGCAGGAACATTGCTCACTAGTCCTACAAAAATCAGAGTCTGGTGATCAACCATATCCAAAACCCATTAGAAAGGTCTCTAGGGAGCCAGAATGGTTAAAAATGTTTCTTCCAAATGTTGGCGTGATTGTAATGATAATGGCACATTTCTACACATATGGCTAGACTGCTCCAAAACAAACTCATTTTGGCAATTGGTACTTGAACAAATTTCCTTGATTACCAACCAAGAAGTAAAGTTATGTCCAGAAATGCTTTTGTTA
>CM034706.1:52364695-52389006 GCA_020142125.1 Phrynosoma platyrhinos | reverse complement strand
ATTATTATTATTATTATTATTATTATTATTATTATTATTTTGTGGTTGATCAGTCTTTGAAAATAATCCAGAAACCTCCATTGATCTCAAGTGTCTGTAATTCTGAGCCTAATTCAAAATGCCAATATTAACCTTTGAAATCCTAAATGACTTGGAACCAGGTTGTATGAAGTTGAAAGACTGTCTCCTTTCCTAAATCCTTACCTGGAATCCATGGTTCTGTCAGAATTTGACAAAGTTCCTTGTATTACAAGTGCCAGAATCCTCCAGTCAGCATGATCATGTTAGTTGGGGGATTCTGGGAATTGTAGTCTACTAAAGTAGCTTTTTCAAGCTCTGAGTCCTAAGGTCCCCTCAGGATACCTGCCAAATGAGATGAGAAGGTTGACTACTGGGAAAGAATGTTTTCAGTGGTGGAATCCAGTAGTAGAATGCCATTTACAGAAAGTCTCATTTGATGCTTATGCTGTGATACTTTAGCACTAGGTGAAGACCTTTATATTCTTCTGGAACTTTTCATTTAAAAAAAATGTTATTTTTTTACAGCCAATGTCCCACTGACCAGGCTTTCATTATTTGGACAGTATATAAATATTTTAAGAAAGAAAGAAAACACAAGGTCTTGATGGGTTTACATATCAGCGGAATGGGGAGGTGGAGTCCAAAGATGACAAAGTAATCTTCTTCAGACTTCAATGGGGGATTAAATTATGCTTCCCTGGGTACAAAAAATTAGGGATTAATTAAAATCTCCCTGCTAGTAGAAAAGTAGAATGGCATGAAGAAAGCTGTAATGACTCTCTTGTGTGTGCGTTAGCCTTATTTTATTTATCATAGGTTTTCAAAAATTATATACATCTTGGCATGTAAAATAATACTTTCTATTCTACTACCTCATTCTGCTGAATTTGGAGCTCAGTTTCTAGTTTTTAACTATTCTAACTTCTAGCTATTCTAACAATAGACAGTAATACTGCCTAGTAGGAATGTACTTATGATCTGGCCTAGCTTGTCCTCTCCATATTCTGCACATCTGAGTTTGAAATGAAGATTGGATTGTGTTGCCTTGTATTACCTTTTTTACGCTTCAGTGCTAGTGACTGAAGTTATATCTCTGTGACATACTCAGTAACTGGATTTTTCTGCTGTGTTCTTTAGTGAACAGGGCCGACCTTACCATTAGGCAGGGAGAAATTTGGGTTGTTATGAAAGGGTAGCAAATTGTTTATTATTTGATTGGTAATTGATATATACTGATAGTTGAAAATATTGGCTGCCATCCTGTTGGGAAGTTACCTCATTGCAAACCAACTTGCAGTTGTGTTAATTTGAATTGCACTGTTATACAATGTTCATATTCTCAGGAAGGGAGGGGAAATCTAGTTGTGCCACTGTGACCATTGCACAAACAGAGCTAGTAGCATGACCATTGCTCAACATGTTCAGATGTGCAAGTGTCCCAGTGCACAATATGTTCCAATAAACAATGTGTCCCATTGCATGATGGTAGTCCCAGTTGTGTATTTGGACTCTCGCCCAATGTCACAGTTTCACTAGCGTGGCTGCATATCATGCCAGTGATGTAGCTCCATCATTGTAAAGTCTTGCATTGTAGCCTCTGGTGCAGGATAATATTTATTTATTTCATTTCCATGCCACCTTTCTCCCAGAGTGGGGCCCAAAGTGGCTCCCAAGGATCTTGGTAATATTTTTTTTTCTATTTTCCCTACTTTCTTCCAGTTTGGACTAGTACAGTCTCCTGCAACCCAGACTCATCAAGATGTGTTCAACTACAACCCAAATCAGCCTCAGCTAGAAGAACTGGGGTAACAGCACTTCTGGGTGGTACCTGGTTGGGAAGGTTAATCAAACAGGACATTGGCTAGTAGAAGATATTTTTATTTTTTCTGTCTAGTCAAACTCTTCTGTTAATCAAGTGCAGCAATGCTTATTCCTCCTACACAATCTGCTTAGAATCAAGATGTTAGCAGCTGCTATCTCCTGGACATGCTGGCAAGAGAAAGAATAAAGTTTACTAGGTTCACAATTGCAATTTTGTACATGTTTTTGGTTTCTTCACCTTTCCTTTCTCTTTTTCAAAATCGTGAATGTTAGATATTATTGAAGTATATAATATAACCGGTAGAGATTTTGAATGATAATATTGAATTGACATTGAGTTTTCCTTTCCCAAGCCATTTTGTGTTGAATTGACATGCACCTTTTTTCCTTTTTCTGTTCTGCTGTCTAGCTTGGTAGGAAATCTATACAGCAACAGTGAGAATGTTTATTGTCCAAGAAGAACTTTTGCCCTCTGAAGTCACCTCCTACTAGTCCTCAGTTGATTTCTGATATTCTATCACAGGAAATTCCTGGTAGCCCACAAAAGCAGTCCCCTGAGTACAGCTGCTAGGAAGAAAAGTGCTGCACTCCAAATCCACTATGTCCATATAGAGGGATGGTGCACCTGTGCCTTGCAGCAACCCAAAACTGTATCTTTTCTTGAACAATGTTAAAATGAACTATGGAAAGGACAAAGGTCAAGTGAGTCCTTATTGTGCTGCACTTCATTGAAAACAAAAAAGAAATGTATTAGAGGATGTGCTTTGTCTCCTATAAGGTACTATGAGATTATATTTAGGCTTTGTGTCTTTGAAGAACATGGTAACTCAAATGTATAATTCCTGCTATTGGTGCTAGTGAGGAAGTTATAAGTCAATGGAACCAAGAAAGAGAGAAAAAGCAGGTCATAACACATCATAGTGTAGACAAGACATTGTTCTTAATCACCAGCATAGCACTTTTTACTGATTCCCAATCTTTATGTTGTACTTCCTGTGAAAAGGTGGTCAGTAATAAAGTGAAGAATTAGGTGATAATGACAATGATGATTATGATTTTGCACACATTACAGTTAGCGTCAAAGGCAGTAGCTGTAGGATTATTTGGTATCTATATCAAGAAGAGTGTAGTGTAGCCAGTGCAGTGTGAGCTTGTGGTGTTTGAACTCCATTTCTCATATCAAAGTTCATAGTCATTTGCTGAATACAATGCGCACAGACATTGGGTTGAAGAGACATCTTAATGCAGTAGCTGGGTAGACACTGTATCATATGTGCCAGGGGTGTGCTTTTGATTTGGATGAATCCTGAATGGGACACTTGTTCTTCTGAAATCACAAGTTTCTTAAACTAGACCATTTATTTTATTGTCATATAACAATTGCCTGCAAAAATCTCTGGGGATGTATGTACTTTTTCAAAAATCCACAAACTGGAAAGTCTGCTTTCACACATAAAATGCCTTCACTTACTCTTCTGGAAATCAGGAAGGTTTTGATTCCCTAGAAGGAGTAATTATTCCTGCAAATCTCATCTAATTCTACCAATATGCCTATGTCTAGGCCTATATCTGTGTATTAGAACCCCCCCCCCCTTTAATGGATCTTCTCAGTGGTTGCTCGCCTTCTCTGTTCAGTTTTGTCCAGTAGGTAAAAACTTAAAAAATTACCCCCCCATGGATACCAAAATCTGTGGATGCTCAAATTCCATTATATACATTGGCATAGTAAAAATAGTGTATCTTATATAAAATGGCAAAATCGAAGTTTCCTTTTTGGATTTTTTTTTTAATATCTTCAAGCTGTGGATGGTGGAATCTATGGATGCAGAATCAGTGGTTTACAGAGAGTCCAACTGTAATTGTGCAAAAATGTCTTTTAATGTCTGGGTCTGTGCTATTTTCTCATTTTCATTAAAATAATAATAATAATAATAATAATAATAATAATAATAATAATAATAATAAATTTAAAACATTTTTAAACTAATGGTGTTTTAGAATGATTTGTTGTTGTTGTGTGCCTTCAAATTGTTCCCAGTGTTTTCTGGGGCTGAGAGTGTGTAACTCATCCATGGTCACCAAGATGGTTTTTATGTCTGAGCAGAGACTTGAGCCCTGGTCTCCAGAGTCGAAGTACAACACTCAAACTATTACACTATACTGGCTCTCTTTATCATAGCTTGTTTAATTGTGCTTCAACTTGTTTACAATCATCCTTTTAGTTGTATCTGGTTTTAGCATTGTTGTAAGTCAACTTGGATTCCCCCATTGGGAGAAACATGGGATATAAAACAGACAAGCAAATAAATCAACAAAGAATCTCAGTATAAAACATCTACAGTTTGTCATGTGCAATCTGTTCCATGCCTGGAATTTTCAACTGGCTCTAACAAAAAGAAGAAAAAAAAGTCATCCTATCTGTTGCTTTCCAATTATAATCACTGGAAGGGACAGCAACTTTAATTTCTGAATAAAAGTTTGGATGCAGACCAAAGTTTGGTCAGCCTCCTCATCAGTTCAAATTAAGTGGACACACTGGCTGGGGCTTCATGGTTTGTAGTGTAAAAAAATGTATTCCAAAATCTGGTGCACAACCCTAATGTGTTATTTGATAAAGTTAAGGTGAATCGCTGTGTTCTCTTCCATGATGGCAGGTTTCCCCAGACCTTCCCCCTTTCTCTAGGCATAAATATTGCACTATAGTTGTTATATGCTCTCAAGTCAGTTCCAGCTTGCAGGGATTGTATAAATGACAGCATTCAGGGACTCTGTCATTATTAATAGCCCTGCTCAGGTATTGCAAACTCAGGGCTATGGCTTCCTTGATTGAATCAATCCACCTATAGTGTTTTCTTCCTCTTTCTTACTGACTTCAGCTTTACAAAAGCTTATCTTTTCCAATGAATCTTATGATATATCCAAAGTATCATAGCCTCAGTTTAATCATTTTGGCTTCTAGGGAGAGTTTAAAAGAACATTCGTTTGACCTTTTAGTCAGTCCATGGTATAGAACTTTTTATCCACAGTATTTCAAATGATTTGATTTTCCCCTCATCAGTTTTTATTACTGTCTAGTTTTCACATCTATACATAGAAACTGGAAATACTCTGGCTTGGATGATCCTGGCTTTGGTATTCAAAAATTTATCTTTGTACTTATGGATCTTATCTGGTTCCTTCTTACCTGTCTTTCCTAATCTTAGTGTTCTTCTGATTTCTTGATAACAGTCCCCATTTTGAGTGATAACTGTGCCAGGTATAAAAAAAATATTTAACAATTTTTAAGTCATCATCACCCATTTTAATGTTATGTAAATCATCTATGGTTATTATTTTTGTTTTGTTTTTTAATATCCAGCCGCAACCCTCTTTTTGCACTTTCTTCTTTAACTTTTCTTGGCAGTAGTTCCAGTTCTTAACCTGCTTGTAATATGGTGTCATTTGCATATCTAAGTTACTGATGTGCTTTCATCTTATTTTCAGCCCTCCTTCCACTAAGTCAGATCCTGCTTTATATATGATGTGTTCTGCATATACATTAAATCAATAGGGTAATAAAATGCAGCCTTATCTGATCTCTTTGCCAATTGAAAATCATCTTGTTCCTCTGTATTCTCTTATCCAGAATATTGATTACACACCAAGACAATCAAATGTTGTGGCACTTCCATTTCTTTTAGAACATTTTAAAGAACACAAATAGCATATTCATCCTCACAGACCCCTTTTTAAATAAATGTAAAAAAATAATAATAATCCAAAATCCAAAGAAGGAAGATGGGAAATAGTGGAAAGGAAGGTATAAAATAATAAACAAACTTTCAGTTTAATTCAGATGAACTCTGAATTAAATTAAATTTAAGCAAAAACAGTAGGTTGTCAGGTAGTGGGGAGCAACTGTTAAAAACAGTTAAAAGCACAGACTGCAGTCTGCAAATTCTTAAGCTAGAATTCAGGTAAAATAATACAGATTTTTTAAAGACCAGATTTTGCAAAGTGCTAAACAGGTTTTAGGGCTTCTGGGGGTAAGAAACAATTTTATAATCTACCATTTTATTTTATTTTGAAAATATAGAATATATATGCTACTCAGATCTATCCTCAGCTCTAAATGAAACATATATATATTGCAAGACAGCTAACTTCTTCTCTAGGACAGAAGAATGAACAACAGTATGCAAAGGTCCCACTTTGGGAGAAAGGTGGCATATAAATGAAGTAAATGAATAAGGTTAGCCTGCTATTGGGTAAGCAAAACAATTGAGCAAAGTTTGCTCTAAGGAAGAAGAGTGAACAAAAATGGTTGTCCGCAGTATGCTTTAATCAGTTTATCATGTCTCTTGACAGTCCCACTCCAAAGACCTTCCTCTCCTATTGGCTTTGTAATAGGAAGTTACTGTACTTCACTGCAGAGGTACATGCTTGTGTTCTGAACTGACTTTATGGTAAGCCCTTTCATCCATTTGCTTCTGAATGGTGCTCCCAGGTTCTGTACAAGAGACCACATAGGATGGAGTCATGATCTCTGGACTGACTCCAGTCACATTCTGCTTCTCTTTCTTCCACAGTGTACAGGAATCTAGAATATTTCTGTCCCCATTTGTAACATGTATCTCATGGCGCACCCATCTGGGACTTGAATTCTGAATCTGTGGCACTTGAGACTTCCAGATCCCAATGTGGATTGACTTTTGGTGTCCTGATTGATATGAAGGTTCAACTGGGGGATTTGCCTTTGTGTTAGGACAGGTTATTGCATCTGGTACTCAAATACAAAAGGGATGCTCACAGGAGACCAGGAACATGTGACCTTCTACGTGCCATTGGACTACAACTCCCAACATTCCTGATCATTGGACAGATTGGCTGAGGCTGATGGGATCTAGTGTCCAACCACAGCAGTGCCTCAGGGTTCTCTACCCTTCATGTAGACAGTGATGGGGGGAACAGTTCACAGAACAGGCTTAAGATGAGGAATGACATCCCTCCACTATTAAGCATCTCTTTGTGCACTGTAGTATAGAAATCTCCAAAATCTGCTTCTGTCATTTTGTTAGATGCTCTATTATACTAAAAGCTTAGGCATATTCCAGTAATCTGTGATTCTTTTGAATATGCCACAAGAGACTTTTGCTGTTATTAACACAGCCACTCTTCCCAGTTAGGCAGAGAAGGTTTTCATTGTTGTTGTTGTTTTAAAAAATTTACGCAACACAATGCTATTCAGTTTACAGGATGCAAATATCCCAAGGCACCTTATACAATGACTATAACAAAAGCAAAACACAAAAGTAAATGAAAGAAACCTTGCAAGCCACAGAATAAAATGCTCACATTGCAAAAGCTGTAGGGCAAAAAGAAAATCAAAACATTCTGTCTTTAAAATGCTAGAAAGCTTTCCTGAGGAAACCCTTCCCTAGAATAGGGATGGAAAGTGTCAGATCTTTGAGAAACTTCAGGAGAATTGCTGGCTTTGCAGTCATGTTTTGAGCACTACTGAAAAAATCCCAAGGTAATCAGGAATTGCATGTCTCTGAAATTATTTCACACAGCAATAGCATTCCCATACAATTTCCACATTCATGAAAGAAGTTCCATGAATTCCACTACAGGTCGTCACATGTGGGAGTGGTCAATGCATCCTTTGGGTCAGGGGGGTCAATGTAAACCCATTTTTTTATGTTAGGTCCATTTCTCTCATAGCTGTTCTGAGTTGTACAGGAGATTCACTACTTCTGGACCGTTTTCCTTCAGAGGATGGGAAACACGGAGAGCAACTGGGTGGTGGGGAGGAGGTGCCATAATTCTGAGAGTGAAGGCACTGCTTCTGAAGCAATGGATCTACTAGATACCTCTGGTCATTTGTAATGATCCTACACTTGTATCAACCAGTTACTGTGGGCCTAGATGCAGTGGGAAGTCACAGCTAATTGTATGTGTGTAGTTTACATCACATTTTATCTTTTCTTTCCACCAAGGAGCTTAGACCAGTATGCAAGGTCTCCTTCTCTTTGCCCCCAAAATTCTGTTCATAAAGACATTTCTATACCATATTTTGGTAAGAACAAAGCAAATGTTAAAACAAAATACCAAAAAGGATAAGAAACAATACGAGGATTGGAAACAGGATTAAAGCTTCAGCCACAAGTAAAATTATTAACTTTATGTGAATTTAAAAAATTGTTTCACTAGCCACCTAAAAATAACCAGGGATGGGGTAGTCCAGTTTACTTTGGGAGTGGATTCTATTTCTGCTACCTCAAAAAGAACCTATTCCATATGCCATCCTCACAAGAGCTCTATGAGTTATATGAAAATGAGATTTGAATCTAGATATGGTCAGTCCTTGACCAACTACTACACTATACTGGTATGTGGGATCATCATATGATAATGTTTTTCCTCTTTGTGAGAGAAAACTAGTAGATCATATAACATATAGCAATTGAACAATACATGTGATATTATTATATACATTTTTCTGTGATAGGACTAGGGAACCTCTGGCTTTCCAGGTATTTTGGATTATAACTATCATACTTCTTTCATCATACTTGCTGGAACCACTGGGAGCTGAAAGGAAAGGATCACTATACAACCTGTCTTGGTGATGCAGTGGTTAAATACCGGTACTAAAGCCACAAGGTTGTGAGTTCAATGCCAGACAGGACTCCAAAGGTCCACTCAGCCTTCCATCCTTTCATAGATCAGTAAAATGAGTACCCAGATTGTTGGGGGCAATTAGCCTACAGACTGTAAACCACTTTGGGAGTGCTGAGTGCATTGATAAGTGGTATAGAAATGTACATGCTATTGCGCTAAGTGAAGTCTAATGGTCAAACACCTTTGGTTTTCCTTCAGCTCCATGATAATGTATGTCGTTTCCATAAAAATAAAAGTTCAAGTTGGGATAGTGTGTTCACATTATGACATTGAAGCAGAGTCATATTCAACAGTTCTCAGAAGTATGTCCTGTTGAATTCAATAGGCCATAATAATGTGTGCCTAGGATTGCAGCTGCAAGACAAAAAGAGGGAGTTGCAATTAATATAGTCTTGGGCATCCCCTTTGGCAGCATCTCAGTTTCTATCTGGTGACTGCCCAGAACCTTCAAATGCAAACAATTTGAGGAAATTAATAAACATCATTATTGAGAAGGGTCACTGGCAAATCGGGACAATTAGTCTCCCAACTTCCAAGGTCATTATTCAGATATCAGCTCTTGGAGTCCACAATAGCATCTACAGTGATTTCATTGTTTTATGTCTTCTGATTACTTTGTTAGAGAATCCTGTTTGTTTTGTGAGTTGCAAAGCTGCATAGAAATTTTCAGATAATCTCCTTCCCCCTCCCCCAGTTGTGTAGCAAGCTAGTTGGATGGCAAATTGATAAACAATGGTCTGTCATGATACTTTTACTTCTTCTTTTTTTTTAAAGGGTTAGGAATCACTAATTCAACATTTGGGTGGTAAGATGTATCCCATGCACATACCCTCCAAGATTTCCCAGAAAAAAACAGGGACACTTGTGGTTGAACAACATCAAAGTATGATCAAAAGGATGTGGCCAGGCAACATGAGAGCAAAAGTTATGAATAAGGAAGAACAGCACTTGTTGTACTGGGGGACTTCAATATATATGCAGAGATCACTCTGTTAGGAGCAGCTCAGGAATTCCTGTTTGTCATGACAATCATGTGTCTATCCCAAATAATAACTAGTGCCACTCATGTTGCAGAACACACTCTGAACCCAGTTTTCTGTTCTGGGTGGGATGGTGGTAATCTGGGTGTGGAGGAGCTTTCTATACTTCCGTTGTCATGGACAGATGACTAGCTGGCAGGGTTTAGACTCACTGGGATTTTGAGCCTCTGCAGAGGTTGGGCGGATGATCCACCCAATGAAGCTGATGGTTCATAATGGATTCCTGATGGCTCTTGGGGAGATTCTATTTGCCTTTGCACATGATTCTGTCAAAGCCTTGGCTGATCTCTTGAACAGGGAAATGGCCAGGATGGTGGACAAAATCACTTCTACGAATCTCATCCCATGGAGTAGAGCTAAACAAGCCTTCTGGTTTACTAGGGAGCTGAACAGTGGAAGACCAACCAAGAACAGGTTAGAGTCCATTGGAAAACCTATGTTGTGGTGATCATGTTTGTGAAGAAACTATTCTTCTCTGCCACCATTGCAGCTTCACAGTGTCATCCAGCAGAACTGTCTCAAGCAATGAGGGACCCTTTACATTCTGGCCCTCAAGAAGAAAACATAGACCACTTAACATCCACCTGTGAAGAATCTGAAAGACACAAAATCACTGAGATCTGCTTTGACTTGGATGGTGTAGTTTGTACAGGCCCATTGGATGTAATCCTAGCACTTGCTTATGCTGTATTATTGAATATGTTTCAGACTGTGCACCCTGAGGTATATGGACAGGATCCTCTAAAAAGTGAGAGACACCACATGTGCACTGGCCTCTGAAAGCAGCTAGAGGGGGACTGGCCAAGTGGGTAAGGGAAGAAGTGAATGTCTCACTGCAGCAAGAGGAGTTTCTATATTTCCTGAAACAGTGTACTCCTGAACTCAGCTTTGAACCTGAAGGTCCAGGTTTCTGCAGTCGCCAGGAGTGCTTTTGCACATTTAGTTTGTGCACCAACTGTGCTTGTTTCCTGAGATACTGGATCTGGCCATAGTGGTGCATTCCTTAGTTACATTTGGATTACTATAGTTACTGTTTGAACTACTGTAATGCACTCTACTTGGGGCTGTCTTTGAAGAGTGTTCGGAAACTTCAGCTGGTCCAAGGAGCTGCAGCCAGACTCTGGCTCTGGCAGGTTACAGAGACCACACAATACTCCTGTTGAAACAGCTCCACTGGCTGCCAGTTTGTTTCTGGGCCCAATTCAAAGTGCTGGTTATGATCTATAAAGCCTTATATAGATCAACTCCAGACTATTTGGCAGAGCATAACTTCCTTGTATGTGCCTGCCTGGGCTCTGGGATCATCAGGAGAGGCCCTTCTCTCAGTCCCACCACCATCACAAACAGTTGCTGGGGTCATGAGAAAGGGCCTTCTCAGTGGCTGCCCCTAGACTCTGGAACTTCTTTTCCAGGGAAGCCAGAATGGTCTCCTCCTTGTTGTCCTTGTGTCAGCAGGCTAAAACTTTTTTATTCAGACAGGCTTTTAAAGCAGAAAATTTTTAAAGAATGGGCTGGGATGCTGTCCTGTTTTAATTGTACTGCTTTTAAGTGTTTTTACATTTTTAAAATTGCATTTTATTCTTTTAATGAGTGATGTGTTTTAATATTGTAATAGTTGCTGTTGTTGCTGTTCTTGTGTGCCTTCCAATTGTTTCTGACTTATGGTGACCATAATGTGAACCTATCATGGGTTTTTCTTGGCAAGTTTCTTCTTCAGAGGGGAGGTTGCCATTGCCACCCTCTGAGGCTGAGAGTGTGTGACTTGCCCAAGGTCACCTAGTGGGTTTACATTGCTGAGCTGAGATTCAAACACTGGTCTGCAGAGTCAAAGTCCAATGATCATGCCACTACAGCATGCTGACTCTCTACAATAGTTTAATGTTATTTTAATACTCCCTTTTTGTATGTTTTAATTGTATCCTTTTAAATTGTGAGCCACTTTGTGTCCTTGGGAGAAAGGCAGGATATAAATAAATATAATAACAATCATGAGAATAAGAATAAGAAGTAGTGGTGAATCCCATTGTGCTTGAAAATTATAGGCCAGTCTCAAATATTCTTTTCTTCAGAAAGATCTTTGAGACTAGCTGAGTGAAACAAGTTGTAGCATAAGTTTTCATATCACACGGGAGGGATCCTGTGCAAAAATGGGATTTCAACCGGAAAAAATCCTGAAAATGAAAAGATCAGGTTTTCATTTGAATTAACCCCCTTTGAAATTCGAATTTAGTTATCAGATGAGGCGGAACGGGACAAATCCCGTAAATTAAAGTCTTCCGCTCGTCCGGTTTATTTCCACATTCTCCCTGCGACTCCCCGTGTGATAACGTCCTATGTTAAAATGGCTTCACTGCTTACCAATTCATTTCCAGGCATAATTCAAAGTGCTGGTCATGACCTATAAAGCCCTATTTGGCTTAGGTCTAGACTTCTTGAAAGACTCTCTCCCTATACAAACTTGCTAAAGTCTTAAGATCCACAGGGGAGAACTTTTTCTTGATCCCACCACCATTATAGGCTCATTTGATTGTTAATGCCTTCTCAGTGGCTGCTCCCACCTTCTGGAATGGGTGGCTAGGGTGGCTTTCTCCATGCTCTCCTTTCACTCACAGGCAAAGATATTTTGGTTCAAACAGAATTTCAATGTATAATTGTTTGAAAGAAGGCTTCTTATGGGGAGAGTATGCTTTATTTTTAACTTTTCTGTTTTTAATGACGTTATACTGTTTTTAATCTATTATTTAATGGGATTTTTTTTGTGTTTTGAAATTTTATTGTTTTTAGCTTATTCTTTTTATAAGCTGCCTTGGGTCCCACTCTAGCAGAAAGATATCATAATGATATAATAAATATAAACACAAAAAGCTACTATTTTAAGCAGTGAAATCTTGACTATGTTTGGGATACTGTGAAAACTAAAAAGCCTCCTAGTCAATAAGTACAATAGTCTGTGTGTGCACACAGCATGGTTAACAACATCATATCATCTTTGAGACTAGCTGAGTGAAACAAGTTGTAGCATAAGTTTTCATATCACACGGAAGGGATCCTGTGCAAAAATGGGATTTAAACCGGAAAAAAACTGTAAAAGCAGATTGATTTTCAGATGACGTCTAACATTAACCCGGATAAAAAGTGGAAAAAACCTGCAAAAATTGATTGACTTTCAGACGATGTTGGGATTAATGAGCATTAACGCAACATTAACCCGGACAGAAAGTCAACAAAATGCACTGCTTTTTACTTTTTGAAAATTCTGAAAGTAAAAAGCAGTGTGCTTTGTCAACTTTCTGTTTGGGTTAATGTCGCGTTAATGCTCATTAACCCAGATGTGTCTGAAAATCAATCCACTTTTGCAGGTTTTTCCTGGATTTTAAAACCTATTTCTGTGTGGGATTTGGGCACTTTGCCTACTGTGTGATAAACTAGATAGACTTGGCCTACTTCCTCATATTCATGAATCTCTACACATCTGAAGAATTAAACCAATTTTACAAAACCTTATGCTATTTCTTTCACTCAGGGCCTCTGTAGATGGGTCTAAAGGAGTGGCAGAGAGCTGCCCCAGGAAGCGGCAGATTGGGGCCAAGGCTGATGCACTGCGTGGCTCCAATCCTCCCTTTTGCCACCCGGAAAAGAGCGGCAAAATGCCGTTCCTTTTACGGGCTGCAAAAGGGCACCCTAAGAGCTGGTGTGCAGCTCTTTAGCGCCCTTTCCAGTGCAGCATGTCAAAATGCTGTGCTGGAAGGACGTCCTGATGCTGTGCGCTATGTGTAATGGCGTGCGGCATCAGGACGTCCTCGGCGTGGAGTTGGGGCTGCTGGCATGCAGCTGCCCTTTGCCATCTCTGCCTCCAGGCCAGCCCTTTGGGCCGGTCTGTAGAGTCCCTTAGTTTCAAAGGTGCTGCAAGATCTCTTTGCATATTCCAGACTAACATGGCTATCTGAATTCCAGTGTCATATCATATATTAGGTTCTGATTATAATATCAAAATGCTTTTATCAGACCTGCTTAGAATTACAGGTTTTTCTCTAATCCCTGATTACTGCCTGAACTCTGTGGTCATAGCTGCCTCCTTTGCCAATGCATATTGCAGACCAGTTCAAATCCCAGCTGTTCTATAACACTCATGCTGTCACCTTGAGCCAATCATAGGGCCTTTGCAGACTGCCAGAAATAGTGCAAATTGAGGCCACTTTAACTGCCCTGGCTGAGTGCTAGGGAATAATGGGAATTGTATTTTTTTCTGAGACATTGAGCCTTCTCTGTCAGAGAGCTCTGGTGCCACAATAAACTACAGTTCCCATGATTCCTTAGCACTGAGCCAGGCCAGTTAAAGTGGACTCAATTTGCACTCTTTCTAGCAGTCTGCAAAGGCCCTAAGTTCCCATGATTAATGGACTCAGTTTGCACTATTTCTGGCAGTCTTAGGCTAACCTACTTCAAGGTTTGTTGTTAGGATAAAAATGGGGCTGGGGGTGAGTAAAATAATGAAATGTACAATACTTTTAGTTCTAAAGGATAAACGGAATGAAATGCGTTAAAAAGATACAGTTGGGGAAAAACATGCATTCCAATGGTCTTTTTGAATGTCTTGCTTTGGTTATAATCAGTTAGCTTATACATTTGTTCAGCAGTATGTCTCAATAAACTCACTCTGGCTTACCTCTAAGTAGAAATGTGTATAATTGCAGTGTTAATATAAAGGAAACATTGCTCAGAAACCCCCCCCCCCCCCGCAAAAAAACAACTTTCTCAAAGGATGTCGACAGTAAATCTCTCCCATGCTGAACCTGTGTAAGTTACAATTTCTTTTCTATGTCACTGTGCAGTATGTGTACACACATACACATAACAAATTAAAAGGAAGGGAGATGAAAAAACCCAGCAAAACTAAGCCTTAAAGTATAAGGCTTATGCAAATCCAAAAGCAAACAAATCTATGGAAAGAAACTGAAGTAAGAGGTGAGAAAAATATTTCCAAATTAGGAATGCTTCTCTATAATACTGATCATGTTTTGGGGAGATTAGAAATGGAGGGGGAATTTAAAATCCATTAAATGGGAAAATCTGTGTGCCTGTGTGAGAGACAGATTGAAAAATAGCCTGTTCTATAATTCAAAAGTGATACCTTCAAGAAAAGCCCTTCTTAGTAGGTTGCTGTGTTTAATATTTTTGTTTATTGAAAGTAGCAGTTGGTGTCAAACAGGATCATTGAAATGGCTACTCCAGCGCCATTCTGCAGCATTGGCCCTACTGTGGGAGGTTTGAGTGCAAAGTATTTAATTGTTGGCTGCAAAGCCAGCTTTGAGTCAGATGTTTAGATTGGGGGGGGGGGGGGGGGGAGGAAGAGATAGGGTTCCTGGACTCCTTAAGAGAAGTTGAAAAACTAGAGATTAAAGGGCCTTAGTATTCCATTCCCACTCAGGGCTTTCCTAGCTGACCTGTGATTGTTGCAGGTTATGCCTGCATTCTCTTTTGGAGCTTGAGAAGTGGCGGCACATATTTATTCATGTCACACTTTATCAACACCCAAAACAATTATTAACAAGACATGAAAAAGGCATTAATAGGCCTGGGTGCATTGGTTCTCAATCCTTGGATCTCCAGATATGTTGGGTTTCATCTCATCTCTGTCCAAAACATTTGAAAAAAAAAATCTAGATTGAGAACCACTGGCTTATATGCAAGACACAATCTCTCAGCCTCACAGGGAGGCAAAGGTAACCTCTCCCCTGAACATATCTTTCCAATAAAACTTCATGATAGGTTCTCCTTAGAATCATCATAAGACAGACATGACTTGAAGGCACACAACAACAATGGCTTGTAGGGAGAAGAGTGCCTATAAAAACCTTTTTAGTCCTGTTGACAGGCTGGCATCCTCTCCAAAGGTAAGGTAAATGCTGATAGAATAATAAGAAGAATAAGAATGGACTATAATATTTGATTTCAACATCATCTCCCCCAAGAAGTAAACAGTGGAAAGTATTTCAAAAACTAGTAAGGTGAGGGTTTGCATCCACTGCAGGAAGGATACAGTGTATCTGGAATTCATCTCAGAGGCGAGGTATGCCAAGAATGTCTGTGACACAATATTATCCAAGGCCTATTTGCAATGAAAAAACTGAATATCAGCTATGCTTTTTGTTCCTTAGGTAAAAGTGTAAGAAATAAGGCATTCTTCTTACAGATGGTACTGATGAGCCTGATCCGGATCTCATAAGGATGCACAGACAATGACAGATGGTCACTGTTCAGGGATCTACTCTGAACTTTAAAGTTCAGACTACTATGAACAGTAGGATTCCTCACCAATTGATATGGAAACTGTTGAAAGTAGTGTTCCAGTCAAGCACTCTCTTCATACCCCTGCCCACTTTTTGCTGTTAGAGAGTGCTTGGATTTCCTGAGTGCCTCTAACTACATTTCACACTGTCTTTCAGTCTTTTCAGAGGCTCCTTTAAATATCCCACCAAGCCATGAAGCTAAACTAGTGAGGACATGTAACAGGTTTTTCTCTATAGCAGCACTCTGACTGTAGAACATCTTTCTAAGGAGATCAGGCTGGTTCTCCACCTTCTTAGTTTCTGGCAGGCAATAAAGTTTACCATCTTTCATATTTCACTCTTAAAACTGGGTGTCTATTCTGGCTGTTCTTTAAACTGTTTTCAATTGTTTGGTTTTAGGACTGTTTTAGAGAAATTTTGGAGTGTTTTTAACTGACTTTTAGTTATTTATTTAAGGTTTTAAGTGTTTTTATCCACCGTCCATTCCCACGAAGGCCCTAGTGGGCCGAGATGCAATAAACAAAAGCCATAAATAAATAAAAAATAACCTTTTACTCAGACATAAAAAGCAACATGTGGACATTGGTGATCAGTGTAACTAGACAACCAGTTTGTATGATCTCAGAAATGCCCAAGTGTCTGTGGTCACCAATGGCATCACTAGGGTTGGTGTTACCCATGAGGAACCACTGCATGGAGAGAGTGGGAGAGGAAGGAAGGGGGTGGTGGAAGGAGATGTGGCACAAGGCAAGGAAGGCATTCGCCATCTGGCCTTACCCCTCCTGACCATTTCACTCAACAGCTGCTTCCCTCATCCCATCCTTGGCTGCAACTGTCTCACTGCTGCTACTGCTCCAGGCTTGCCCACCACCTCAGTCTCTCTTTACCAAGGTTGAGAGAGCCCAAGGCAGTGGAGAAGCAGGAACAAGAAGTGGAGGCAGCTATGATGGAGAGGTGTTGCCACCAGCCAGCAATAGCCAGCCAGCCAGACAGGAAAGGAAGGCAATGGTGGCAAGAAGGGGAGGACTTCAGGGTGCCCCTGCTGCTTCCTCTGCCAATGCCAACACCTCCCTTTTCTGCCCACCTAAGCAACTATGTCAGATCTGGAAGGGGCTGCTGGGTGGCAGCAGCACCCTACCCTCACCAGTGGCCACAGTGGATGGAGGGTCCAACCAGGTGTCATCTTCCCTTTGAGATGTCACTCTCATTCTCTCTCCCTCCTCCACAAAGGTGAGTGAGTAACAACTTCGCTCAGCTCCTCAGATGGGATTGAGTTCCTTCAGGGTATTTAAACAGTCTGTTTCCATCTTTAACTAAAATAAATGTCTTTTTATAACTACCAGCTGCCTTGGGTAACATTTTACCATTAGAACAAACATTTGTTTTTAATGCTTTGGCTCCTGGTTTGCTTTTTCATTTTTTTTCCATTTTTTGTAATTGTGAAACACCTCAAGGTGTTTGCCAGTTCAGGAGCATATAAACTTCATAAACAAAATGGTAAGCAAAAACGAAAGAAAGAGGCTAAACAATAAAAACAAATAAGACACTCATTTCCAATAGTCAAATGTTAAGATGATAAAAAAAAAAAGCCAGCAATAAAGCTAATAATAACAGCAAGAATATAAGGATTAAATGCTTCCTGTTCTTAAATTGGTCTCTAAATGTATATAATTAGGATACTGGGTAGATTTTGCTTGAGACAACATTCTAAAGATGAAATTATTCTTTCTTGTTGCAGGGAGTGGCACCCAGAGATGGCCTCTGAGGATCTGAAACCCTACATGCTGGGTGATTGTTCATGGAGAAGAAATCATAAAATGGAGGAATCTAAGAGAAGAGTACTAGTGTTCTCATGCTATACTTATGTGGTACAGGAAAGTGAAGATCATGGATGGTATGTATTCAGGAATGTGATTTCAAAGATAACTACAGCTTGTTGTCAGTAGCATCACTGTGTGTGTGTGTGTGAGTGTGTGTGTGTGCAGGGGGTACATCCAATTGGCCCCCTGCCCCCCACAGGGGTCTTCAGCCCGGGTGGGCTTTTCCTGGCCTGTGCAGCACTTCAGGCCTCTGGGGAGGGGCCTCCAGCCCAGGTGGCCATTTCCAGCTGGCTCCTTGCTTCCACCTGGCTTTTCCCTGAGGAAAGCTGGGGTGAAGCAAGCAGGAAGGGGCATGCGTGCACTTCAGCTGGCTCCTGCCTTCAGTCTGGCTTTCCCCTGAGGAAAGCCAGGGCAAAGCAAGCAGGAATGGGGCATGCTCCATCCCTCAGTGCAGCCCTGTCCCTTCCACTTTTGGGGCTGCCCTTTTGCTTTTGGGGCCCTGCACTCCCTGCACCAGGTGACACCAACTGTAAGTACGCCACTGCCTGGTAGTGATGACAATTTGTTCTGGGAGTTATGACATGGTAATGAGGAAGAATGTCTGCCTACACTGAAGCTAGGGATTAAGTTCATACAATCGGGGCAGGAAAGAGACAAGTAAAATAACAAGGAGGAATATAGTATAGATTGGACCAAGGGTGAGACATCTATGGAATTGGTCACTCCACTTCCATTTTTTTTTAAAAACAGAGAAACAAATCATTTTAGTCACCAAGTTGGTACTTCTAATGTCTGTTCTCTCTGAAAAGAATAGTTCGTACTGCCATCACAACTAAGCAACCAGTCTGAAGGTGCTTCCAGGCTTT
This sequence comes from Phrynosoma platyrhinos, assembly GCA_020142125.1. Taxonomy (NCBI): domain Eukaryota; kingdom Metazoa; phylum Chordata; class Lepidosauria; order Squamata; family Phrynosomatidae; genus Phrynosoma; species Phrynosoma platyrhinos. The sequence continues at coordinate 52,370,485 of CM034706.1, read as the reverse complement.
CACCATGTTATCTGTTTCATTTATGGAATTTCACAGGGGAGGGAAGGTTCTATGCATAGTTGAAACTTCTTCAGGTTTTACCAGGTTTTTCCTCTGCTGTTTTATCTCCTTTTTAAAATAACAACAGCAGCAACAACAACTTCTTTTTCTCTTCACCATCACCTCTTTATTTATACGCCGTCTTTTCTAAAAACTTGGACTCAAGGCAAATAAACAGAAATTAATTGAAAACCTTTCATAATGACTTCAGCCTTTTGATAGCTCCAACTAGAGTAGACTGATCGATTGAATCAATCATCAGTTGAATCAATGGATTTGCTCTAGGTGAGACTAACTAAAATGGTTCAAGCTAATATCATTTTACTGATAGTTCTAGGAGCTGATCCACCAGCTAACACAATTTGATTTATATTTTGATACAGCATGTGTGTGTATGCATCTGCACAATTACCAAACACTAAGCAGTCATGTAGATCAAACATGCAGGTAGGTCACAGGGAGGTAAAGACAGGAAAGCTGGTAAAGAAATTTGAGAAGACCCAGCAGCATTTTACATATTCCCCTTTCACCTTTCCCATTCACATCCAGAACCTTGTCATTCTACTAGGCTGACCAGGAACATACCTCTTCCCCTTCCCATTCATTTGCTGGTGTGCCCAGTGCCTGCAGCCTCTTCCTCAACATCTTCTCCATTTTGCCCATACTCCCTAGGATCATCCTTATTGTACCATACATTTTTGCCTCCTCTCCCAATTCTAGCCATCCTGTTCCATAGTATTCTGTTGTAGTCATTTCAAGGACATCACAAATGTCAATAGATTTACAGTAAAAATCTGGAGCAAAATATTATAGTACTCTCTGCTCAGAGTTCCAGCCATGCCCTTTTCCAAAATACTCTATTCCATCACAACTCATCCTCCACCCCAGGGGTAGGCAACCTAAGGCCCGGGGGCCGGATGCGGCCCCCCAAGGCTTTTGGACCGGCCCCAGGCCAGTCCTGCCGCCGTCGCTGCCACCGCCATGTTGATATTGATTATTATTGTTATTACTTGTTTGGGGGGTTTTCTTGGCAAAATCTCCACAGGGGTTTTGCCATGGCTTTTCTGGGGCTGAGAGAATATGCATGCATATTTTTTAAATTATTTAATTTTTAAAAATTTATTTATTTATTTGTTTATTTATTTATTTATTTATTTTTGGTGCTTCGGCCCCCCAATTGTCTGAGGGACAGCAACCTGGCCCCTGACAAAAAAAAGGTTGCCTACCCCTGCTCCACCCTCTTTTTATTAAATTAAGTAGATTTAGATTTCATATTGCTATGGGAATTTTGATATGTGTGTGTGTGTGTGTGTGTGTGTGTGTGGAGGGTTTACCCTAAAGATTCTTTTCTACCTCTAAAATGTGTGACTCACCCAAAAATGCTAATTATCTTGCATTATTTTTAGTTGCCTCATCCATGAATTTCATGGATATATTAATTCAGCATCAGTGTTTCTGTTAGCATACATGTTTTTCAAATTGGCATCATGGTTGCATATTGATGTTATTATGGGAAATGGATAGGTGTTCCTGTGGTAATGCATTCCATCATTTTAAACAAGCAGTCATCTTAGAACTTTGTTACAGTAAGATGGGGCTTGTATAATAACCCTCTGATCAGGCATGGGTCTATCAAAGGGGTATTGCCTATCTGACCCCCTCCCCAGCCAGAAGCAGATACAAGATGCATCTAGATAAGGTGGTAGGAAGGAGAAAATTAGGTAGCAAAATAGATGCAGTTGGCTCTGCTTCTGGTAACTCCTTGCCTTTTTCCTCTGGTGACTTTTCCATCTGCTCTATTAAACCTAGTAGACCACTACTTCTGATCTAATTTCTAAGGGAGTGTACTATTCATGTTAGTTTACTGCAGCAAAAGCAACAGTCTTGTGGCACTTTAAAGAATATCAGCTTCATTTTACATAAACAAATGAAATGTGCTGCATCTGAGAGTGGCAGCATCTCTCTGTGTCAGTGGACTAGTCAATCTGTTCTAGGATTTAGACCCGAATATAAAGAAGCCATCCAAAATGCTGAACCTATTTGGGCAATGAGAGTTCAGCATCTTGGATAGCTCCTTTAAAGTTTGGATTAAAACATGTAGATCCACTGCTCCATTGACTTGGCAGCCACCAGCTAGCACTGGTATCTAATGAAAGGAACTGCCATGTACCAAAGGTTATGCCAAATCATTAATCTTCTGAGGCACCACAAGAATCTTGGCTGGTTTTGTTCCAGCAGACAACACAGCTATACATCTGAATACTTTGAAAGGTGTTTCTTTCTGGAAGAATTATAGAATAGATAGATAAGTATTGGAATTAATATATACATTCTGTTGTTGTTGTTGCTGTTGTGTTCTTTTAAGTTGTTTCCAACTTATGGTAACAATAAGGTGAGTCTATCACATGGTTTTCTGGGGCTGAGCATGTGTGACTTACCCAAGGTCACCAGTGGGTTTCCAGGCCCGAGCAGAGAATCAAACCCTGGTCCCCAAAGTCATAGTCCAATGCTTAAACCATTATGCCAGGTTGGCTCTACTGAGAATGTTTACTCAGACTGAATACAAATAAGTACAACTTCTGGGTAAAACTACTGATAATGTGTTGTTGTTGTTGTTGTTGTTGTTGTTGTGTGCCTTCAGGTTGTTTCTGACTTATGGTGACCCTGAGGTAAACCTTGACAGTGTTCAGTGCAGTCATGCTGGCCACATGACCACCAGATTTATCTTCGGATAACGCCAGCTCTTCAGCTTAGTAACAGATATGAGCACTGCCCCTACAGTCGGACACAACTAGACATTGATGTTAAGGGACTACCTTTGTCTTTACCTTTTAAGGTGAACCTATCATGGAATTTTCTGGGACTGAGAGTGTGTGACTCACCCAAGGTCACCCAGTAGGTTTCCATGGCCAAGTGGGGAATTGAACCCTGATCTCCAATGCTGCAGTCCAATCCTCAAAGCTGGTTCTCTGGAATATGTATGTATGTGTGTATTCCAAATCAAGTGCTGAATCCACTGTTCATTTTGTTTTTAGACTGCAACAAAAAGTTGATTTTTCTTCTGATCTAAGACTTCTCGATAGGGGACTACTGTGATCAGGAACAGCAAATGATGAAAATTCATCTGTATTGCCATTATCACAATTACTAAATGGAAGAATAAATAAAGCACACAACTGTTAGATATTTTCATACTTTCTAGTGCTGTGGTATTTTAAAGCTATACATTGAAAGTGAATTCTTTACAGGTTTTCATATTGATGATTAACTTGAGGAATGCAGAGACTAAGACAGCAAAAATTTAGTATCTTTACATGGATATACATTGAATTAGGTTTTACTAGGGAGTGATCTCTCTAATATGCAAATAGGACACAAACCAACTTGCTTGAGCCATGTTCCATTTATCTTAATTTTTCAATTATAAAGTGAACTCCCGTAGAAGGAATTTGAACTATTCACATAGGAATGTTTCCATTACAACTGAGAGACAGGATGGATATGCAGCTTTCTGAGGATCGGTTATCAAAGACTAATAATTCACAGTGATTTGCAAATGCATTGAACTTCAGTTAGGCCAAAGGGTCCAAATATTTATTTGCTTATAATCATTTTAGGTATTAGAACATTTTCAGCATGATCTTACCCTGGAGTTTTTCCACTTCCTGGACTGAACCTGGGTCATATATATGAAGAGCATGCACACCATCACTGAAGTATAGCCTCTCTGCATAGAAACCAATGGATTTCCTTCTGAGTCAGCTTCCATAGAATTTTAGGTCTTTCAAGTCCTCTTCATCACTGTTTTGCAATGGGTTGGTAAAATATCATGGGAAAAATAACTGAAACTAGGGGAATGGTTCCCTTCAGATATGTCAGGAAAAACACAAAATGAAAGATCCAAACAGATAATGTTGTTGTTGTATGTCTTCAAGTCATTTCTGACTTATGACAACCCTAAAGGGTTTTCTTGGCATGTTTCTTCATAGGAAGTTTGCCATTGCCATCCTCACTGGTTCTTTTTGTTAAAGTAAAGTAGGAGGCAAATGTTTATGGCCAGAATCCTGCTGACGAATTACACTTGTGCAACCAGCCAGTTGCACATCATACATTTATTGTACATCTCTGAGACTTCCTTAGTGAAACATTTCCAAGGTGGTGCAACAGTCCATGGTGCTCTCTGAATTTTATTTATTAATTATATTATGTATATCCTATCCTAAGTCTGATATTCTCAGGGCAGTGTACAGTAAAATCAACTTAGAATTATTTTAAACAATAATTATTTTAAAAAACTAAAACTTATTAAACCATCTATAAATTGAGTCTCCCTCATCTGGAATTTCAAAATCCAAAATTGTTCACATGGGTGGATGAGATAGTGAAACCTTTGTTTTCTGGCAGTTCAATGATCAAAATTGTATCATGCACAACATCATTGAAAATATTATGTATAACAATACCCTCAGGCTATATGTATAAAGTGAATACAAAACAAATGGATTTCATGTTTAGATTTGGGTCTCATGTTCAAGATATCTCTTTATGTATATGCAGATATAAACAAAAAATATAAAATCTAAAATACTTCTGGTACCAAGCATTTCAGATTAGGGAGACTCAACTTTTATCACTTTAAACAAAGCAGTTTAAAAACAGTTATAAGAATTTAAAATGATGCAAATCATTGCAGATGTGCAAACTGGATAAAATCAGTTAAGCCCCAAGTAAGCACAGCCCTGTCCTCTCTCACCAATCTGGCCATCTCGGTGCTCCTCACAGTATCACAGATTTCTGTTAGTAGAACATTATGTTCCACTGCTCCTCAATAGGATTTGGTCTTTGCTTTACCTTTCACTGTTATTATAGCTACGTTTCTGAGGTGCTACATAAAGGGTATACACATTCCAAAGGGAAATGCAACATCTGTTCACACTTTTAGTAATAAATAAATGAAATAGCAATTCTCTTTCAACTCTGATAATTTCAAAAATGGACAAAAATTAGACTGCACAAGCAACCACTTACTTGTATCCACCAGCCTCCTCCAAGCCTGTATAGCACTTGTGAAAGGGGAAATTATGAATAATTCTCTTCAAAACTGTCTAGTCCCTATACATACACTGAGGAGATTTCCAAGGATGATCCCTCCTAACATTTATTGGAAGGCTCTGGCCACGCTCTAACAGCTTGAAGAGGTTAGACCTTTTGCACATTTATATGGGCTTCTAACAAAGGTTGGAAAGGTTATAGTCAGCATAGGGAATTCTAGGTGTTGCTTTTGTTGTTGTGTACGTTCAAGTCATTTCTGATTTATGATGACCATAAGGTGAAGCTATTATGAGGTTTTCTTGGCAAGATTTGTTCAGAGAAGATTTGCCTTTGCTTTCCTCTGAGGCTGAGAGAGTGACTTGCACAGGGTTATCCAGTGGGTTTCCATGGTGAAGCTGGGATTCAAACCCTGGTTCTCCCAGTGCCCTAACCCAATGTTCAAACTACTATACAACTCTAGCTCTCATAGATATTGCAGCCCCAAAATAACTTTTCCAAGTTAAGGTTCTAATAGGTTGTCACCTTACTTACAAAGAGCAGGGAGAGGTTTGCATAAAATTAGCATATGTTAAATTATATGAATACAATATATACAAATTTGTAAATTACATTATTTTCTGGCGTATAAGACTACTTTTTTGCCCTGAAAAATCTCCAAAGTTGGGGGTCATCTTATACGCCGGGTGGAGGAGGGGGAGG
>CM034706.1:52341979-52364595 GCA_020142125.1 Phrynosoma platyrhinos | reverse complement strand
GGGGTCATCTTATACGGCGAGTATATCCCAAACTCTATATTTTGACTGAAAAGGTTGGGGGTCGTCTTATACGCCCAGTCATCTTATACGCCGGAAAATATGGTATTAGTATGATTTAAACTAAAATACAAGACATACTACTATATCTTAATTATGGTGAGTGTTAAAGGCTATGACCAGAGGTGTTTCTGCATGAATTGTTTACCATTGCTCTGCCTGATTCATGGAATGCTAAAGGTGTCCAGATGGCATGGTCTTCCACTTGTAAGTTTCTTATTCTTTTTTACTACTTCTTCTATCTTTTTTCATTCCCTAAAAAGCCATTAGGAGAAAACTACTTAGTGGCTGTAGGATATACATTTATATGTATACATTCTAAACATACACATTGGGTTTCTCTTATTCATTCATTCAAGGTTTGTTCAACTGAAAATACCCACTGCAGCTTGTATACTTACTTAATCTACTGTTGATGGACAATTTCTTATGGTTCATTAGCTTTAAAACAAAATGGGGTGGAATAGTCTTTCACATAGAGGATACTTTCAAATAAAATCCTGTTCACCTCAAGAGGAGGACTATCTTCTATAAAACTGGACATAGCCACCCTAGTTTTTAGTTCTGGTGTATATTCTCAACAGTTTTGCATCTTAGATGCCAATGCTGGTGTTTCTAAGGTTCAATCTGATACAGATATTCCTATCACACTAACTATTTCCATGTAGTTGACAGCAACATTTGTAAAAGATGAGAACATTTTAACTGCGGAAGATTTGGCAAAGGTATTGGGGACAGAATGACCCTTGACTCTAACTCTTAGTAGTAGCCTTCAGGATTCAGGATTACTTGTCTCTCTGGAGTTCAAGCTCACAGTGATAAATCTTGCTTTTAAAACTTTTTACAAAGGTGGGTGTGGTGGTGTGTTGATAGCATTCATGATTAAGTGTTTTCCTGTGTCAAATATAGCCTGTAATATACTACAAACAGACCCTTGGTATTTTTTTTTACAAACTAATCTTGCTGGTATCAGACTCTGTGATATTTTATATTAATACTTAAAATAAATCTTGACACAGGAAAGAAAGTACAGAATTATTGTTTTAAGCTACTTGTGAAGGCTTATCTTCAAAGTGGCAGGGTTTCCATTGTATTTTGAGAAACTGCTCACTACATTGGTTATAGGGCTTACATAGCATGCAAGAAGCTGGAAATTCCCAACATATATTCCATATACTGTAGTAAATGATTTAAAAAACAATCAAGTAATGTACAGTACAAGTTTTCTTTACAGTCAAGAAAGTTCAGACACTATTTTTCTTTGAAGTTAACAGTTTTTTTTAACACAATCCTACTTTCCTCACTGCCAGTGTGAGTTTTCTTATTTTATTGCTCATAATGAAACCAGAACTTGCAGCTAACAGTGGATCATCTGGAAAAAATTGAAAGTGCAATTCATATATAAGAATGCAACTACACTCCCACTGAATTGGTAGGACATAGGTCTGAATAAACCTGAATAAGATTCTACTGACAATGTTGCTCAGCTTCTGCTCCATGTCTATCGAAGAGAGGGCCATGTTGATTCATTCGAATAATTTAAAAATCTCCAGATGAACAATAGTGTTGTAAAATAGTGCCAAAACTTTGAATTGGCATAACTCTTAATTATCTGGATGATAACCAGAATCAGGTGCACTATCATACTACACAGTTACAGTGCTATGATTCTGTTTCAGCTGCCATAGAAAACATCATGTAGAATCCCAGAATTTGCAGTTTAGGGAGGAGTATTTAGAATTCTCACCCAAGGTGCATCTACACTATAGAAATAATGTTGTGTAACATTAATCACTTTAACTCCCATGGTTCCATCCTACAGATTTTCTCAGATTTGTAGGTATGGCAGTGAAAGTGTAGCACAGTGTACCTCACCAAAACTATAGACTCCAGGATTCCATAGGATGCAGCCATGGCAATTAAAATGGAATCACAGTGTTTCTATTGTGTAGTATGAAAGGGCCCCAGTGGTGGGTGAAGAGAAAGTTAAAACATACAAGAAACCAAAAATTAAAATAGAATTAAAATATTAACAGTTGTAGAACAATTTAAAACATACATTTAAAAAGGATAGAAGTCTAAAACAATACAGCATTCTTTTAAAAGTCCTTTGCTCAAAACTTCCCTGTGCTAAAAGCCTATCTGAATAAAAGTCTTCACCAGCTAACAGAAGGATAATAAAGAAAGTGCCAATCTAGTGTCCATAGGGAAGGAGTTCTAGAGCCTAGAGAAAGCCATTGAGAAGGCCATATCTCCTATCCATACCTGTGAAGGCATTAGAAATGAGGATCTCAGGGTCAGGGCAGGGATCATCCTCTGAAGTGGTTAGATTTGGTATTCCTGAACATATATGTATGTGTGTGCGCACATGTACTCCTTCAGGTCACCTGTTGGCTTATGGCAACACCATGAATTTCGTAGGGTTTTCTTAGTCAGGGCTCATTATTTTTGATGAAGTTCTTTGAGCTTAACATTTTATTCACTATAGTGTGAATTTTTGGTTACTCCAGAAGGTATTGATTGTCTGTGAGTTTTGAAAACACCCACTCATGAGACATTAGTTTGTTGCAATGAAATCAATAATGTAATCCCTACTCACTGCACTCCATGGGTGTAAACTGCAATATAAACTGCAGTCCTTGAAGACCAAGGAAAGAGGTAATTCTTCTGAACCCCCCCCCCCCCGGCTCAAAATGAGGTTGGGGGAGAGATGCTAGAGGGAAGAGAAAGTCTCATCATAAAAGTACAGATTTACCCATGCAATGTTGAATTTCATCCTAGTTATATATTAGAATATTTGTATGAATGCATTTTTATCTAATCCCTCACTTGACATGCAGCAGCAGTAGATATGAAGTTGAGAAATCATACAAGGTCATGATATTAGGACATTGTTTGTATAAGAGGGGTACTCCTTTAGATGTTGCAACTCCCACCATCCAATGCTATGTTAGCTAATGCTGATGAAAGTTGCAATTCAACAACATCTGGAAGGTGAGACATTCTTCATCCCTGTCAGTAATAGCATCTAATTAAAATCAATTAACCTTTGAATTTCTTTGGAAATTTGGTAACAAAAAGGGGCAACTTAAATTAGTTAAAAATAAACTAAAGCTATTGACTTAAGTTGGAATTTCAGCATAAACATTTCTTTCCAGTTATTAATTAATTAAATAGCAGACAGTTGACAAGATCCAACAAATGTTATAGCACTCAGATGGCTCCTTATCCAGTGTCTGGTTTCCTTGTATTTTTTTTTTCAAAACTACTTGTTCCTTTTCACTTGTCCCTCAGGGATGGGGAACTGAAATACTTAAGTTGCAAGAGTCAGTTAAAAATAATAAATGTATATGTAACTATTAATTACATAATGTTTGAATATACACAAACAATTACATTATTATTATATTTATATCCCATTTTTTTCCCAATCCAAGATTAAAGGTGGCTTACAAACTTAAAACTAATACAGTTGCATGGGACAGAGTGCCTTTGAAATACAAAGCAGAAAATGTAGTACCTGGTTAGAGTGTGATAGTTCACTAGTGCAGTAATGGAGGCAGGATTGCCAGAAATTTTTGGTGAGCAGGACCAATGACATCATCTGCCCCTTCCTTCCTTTTGAAGTTAGTGGCTGTCTTCCTAGTAGCTGGGGGAAGTGTTTAAAAACCAAAACAAAACATCTCAGCAATAGTATATTCTTGAGAGGTATCCAGATTGTATTTTGTATTTAGGAGATAGCTTAATCCTAAGTGGAGGGCTAGGTCTTGCTCCTGGTAGCAATAAAGCTGTGAGCTAGCTTGGTAGTCTCTAGATCAATGTAACAGCCTGCATTTTTTGACTTTTCTTGGAATTGTCACTAAGTGGATTGTCATGATAAAGCAACTGCACTTTCAAAATGTACAACTGCCCTACCTATCATGTCTCTCAGCTTAAGTTACTTCACTGAAGTAAGTTACTTCAGCAAAGTTTTGTGAAGATGAAATGGAGTGTTATGCATGATGACATAAGCTGCTTCCAAAAATTGTGAGATTTTTAAGATGTGATAAATCTTTAATTGGAATCTACTAAAATTAGATGCACATGGCTTATTTCAGGAGCAAGATGTTTCCGGTTGTTCAGGCATAATGTCTGGGGGATGTCTGACATAATCACCTTTATGTACATACATATTAATATGTTGGAGGGAAATGTTGACTTTAGATATGTGGCTTTTCTGGCCAACATGGCTCTTACATTGTTAAATTAATTTTGCTTTACTCACTAAGTTGGACTGAGCCACAGACATGTGACAACATCACACTTGACATAAGGGAAAAATCATTTTGGGTGAGTTCTTGTTGTTGGCTTTTTAAGATTGGAATAGAGACAGAAAGAGGATAAAGAGCACTAACAGATTATAGGGTTATCATCTAAAGTGTGAATTTAAACCAGTGTGGTCCAGAAATTATGAGGTAATGTGATAGACTGACCTGATGAGAAAGATTTAGGAGTGTCAGTCTTTCTAGGTTCATTCTCCGGAGCAAAATGAGGCACGTGAGATTGTTCAAACATTTTGTGAAGAGGCTGGCAAACATCTTTTGATTTGCATGTCTGGTTCATAGGGAGTGTTCCCTAAGTGTCATCTTAGGCTAAGCCTTGTGTAATTAAATCACTGTTAATCACAACAATTCTGAGTTGTAAGTAACTATTAAAGAGAAATGAAGGAAGAAAATCAAGGACTCTTTTTCCTACTGCACAAGAAAGGCTGGTAGTGATGTGAGCATTTCCTTCATCTGTCCCAGCAGCGCATATTAGTTTCATACCCTGTAACTGTCCTGATTTGGGAAGGGACAGTTCCAATGAATCCTCTCCAAACCCGTCCTCTGCCAACCCAATGACATTTAAAATGTTCCAGTTTCTCATTCCATCTTCCACTTTCCTTCTTTGTCCGCAACTTACTTCAGTTGCTGCAAACTAAGATCAAAGTTTAAAAGTAGTTTTAACTCCATAAATTCAGCAGTGGAAAGAAGAGAGAACAAGGGATGGAGTATTTTTCTTCCCAGTAGGCACAAGCAAAAGCAAACTGATGCAGCCTCTCCTAGCTTGTGTATTCTTTCTCATCAATAATTATTACCATCTTGACTACACTCTGGTGTTGATTGGCCACATGTGTCCCAGTTTTCATCTGTGAGGTGTCGGAGGGTATCTAAATTATATGGCCTCCTTCACAATGTGGCCTTGCTGTGGACCACTAAGCACCAAGAGCAGAGAGTGAGACTAGGGTTGCCAGGTCAAAACTGCTCCAGGTCCTGAGATTTCTGAACCAAAGTCTGAAAGCATTAAGCAAATGACACCCATTAAGCATCAACCAGAGTTATGTAGAAGATGTCATTCAAATAAAAAAACACCAAATCTACAAATGAGAAAATATATATGTATATCCACCACATATTTTTCCAAGACAGTGTTCTTGTCCTGGAATTCTTTCCCCTTGCCCTGAGGACCTGTCCTAGGAGAACAACCAGGCCTAACTGAAAACGTAACTGTAGTGCATGTAGGGGGTTGATCGAATCACTACTGTATGTAATGTGTGTAAAGGGACAATTCTGATGGCCACATGTGCCACAGCCAGAAAAGCCCTGATTTCCCCCTGCTTCCAAAGACTAAGACTGCATTGTGTGATAGACCATGCCAAATTACACATGAAACTGGATTGGTCAGAAAAAGTAATCCTCTGATCCAACCCCACTGTTAGCTCAAGATCTCCAATACTGTAAGGACATCCTTCATTTTTTCTAACTGAAAATACTGGGGGGAGGGAGTGTAAAAGAAGGCAAGAAAACTACAGAAAATAAGAAAATTAAGAGACTGGCATAAAAGACGGAAGGAAAAATAGGAAAAGGAGGAAAAATAGTTTTCTTTTAAGACAGTTGAGGATAGATAATTCTTGTAAAACTGTGGGGCCAAGATCCGGATACCCTGTTTATAACTGTGAGATCCATACAACAGTTGTTCTCAGTCTTTGGTCCTCCGGATGTTTTAGACTTCAGCTACTGGTCATTGGCCAAGGTGGCTGGAGCTTCTGGGAATAGAAATTCAAAACATCTGGAGGTCCAAAGGCTGGGAATTATTGATATGTGGTATACTAGGAATAATAGGTCTAAACTTGCAGCAGAACAGATTCCTAACAAGATAGCTGCTCAGTGTTGTCATTCAACTTTACTTGTTCCAATAGTTAAGCAGAGGCTAGGTAGCCATCTCTGTAATGTGGATGCCTGCCTTGGGCATAGATTGGATTAGAATCTAGATGATATTTGAAATCCTACCTTGTGATTCTAGATGTAACAGGAACACTACCTCTGGGTTCAAAACCAAAAACCAACATTTCATTCTACATGTCAAAACTTTTGGGAGTAAATCTACCAGGAACTAGTGGGGAGCCTTTCAGAAGCCCACCACTACACCATAAGGGACAGGGAAATTTTGTTCATATCATCCAAGATGATAGTGTGATGATCATCCAATCGTCTTGAAACAAAGGCAAATTTGGCATTGTCAGTATTGTGTATGATACATGACACAATCATGTAGTCTTCTTTTCTGTATTGGTACTCCTGTGTTACTCTTCAATGGCTACCTGTACTTTTTTCCTACAAAATTCAATATGGATTAATGGATGTTTTGGCTAATCAGGCAGTAAGATAACAGACCCTAACATTTCAATTTTGGTCAGGGCTTGAGAATGTATGATGATCTCTCAGCTTCCAGGGGTTTCTGGGTGAGACAGATTATCCAGGTCCATTTCAAGCTTGCTTTGGGCCTGGTTATGGGATAGAGACAGCTTTGATCACCTTGGTGGATGACCTTTGCAGGGAAATGGACAGAGAGAATATCCCTTTTGGTGCTTCTGGACCTCTCAGTGGCTTTTGATACCACTGACCATGGTATCCTTGGGCTGTCTCTCTGGGATGTACTGTAGCTGCATTATTCTTCAGTGGTTCCTTCTTAAAGGGGCAAACTAAGAAGGTGGTGCTGGAGGACTCCTGTTCAATTCCCTGGTTGTTGGCTTGTGGGGTACCTCGGGGTTCTATTTTGTCTACCATGCTGTTTAACATCTACATGAAACCACTAGGAGAAATCATCCAGAGTTTTGGGATGCAGCATCACCATTGTGCTGATGACACCCAGCTCTCTCTCTCTTTCCCATTTGATTCTAAGGAACTGAACCATTGTCTGCTGTTAGTAATGGATTGGACGAGGGCAAACAATTTGAAACTTAATCCAGACAAGACAGAGGCAGATCAGAGAATAGGGACTCTGCCTGTGCTGGATGGAGTTACATTCCCCCTGAAATCTCAGGCCCACAGCTTGAGTGTTCTCCTAGATTCTACTCTGCGCCTGAACACCAAGGTTTCAGCAGTGGCCAGCAGTACATTTGCACAGCTAAAACAAGTGCACCAGCTGCAGCCATTCCTTGAGACATCAAATTTGGCTACAGTGACAGATGCCTTGATTATATCAAGTTTAGACTACTGTAACCTACTCTATGTAGGGCTGATAGAAACTGTTCAGAAACTTCACTGGGTCCAAACTGCTGTGGAAAGAATGCTGATCAGGGTCAGTTACAGGAAGCATATAACTCACTTGTTAAAACCACAGCTTCTGTGGTTACTGGTTCATTTCTGGGCACAATTCAAAGTGCTGCTATTGACCTATAAATTCCTATATGGCTTAAGTCCAGACTATTTGAAAGACAATATCTACCCATACCAACCTGCAAGAGTTCTAAGATCATCATGGGGAAAGCTTTCTCTTTGTCCCACCACCAACACCACGGGCTCCCTTGGTAAGGAAACAAGAGAGAGAGAGAGCTTTCTAGGTGGCTGCTCCCACCCCCTGGAACTCCCTTCTGCAGGAAGCTAGGCTAGCCCCCTACCTGCTTTCCTTTTACTGGAAGGCAAATACCTTTTTTGTTTAAGCAGGCTTTTAAAGAGAAGCATCTTACTGTGATGTATGTTTTATCTTTATTTTTAACTTTTGTATGCCTTTTAAATTATTTTACACTATTTAATGTAAGGATTTTAAATTGTTTTGCAATTTTTATTGTTAGGGTTTTTGAATTTATTTTCTTTGGGAGTCACCTTCAGTACCACACTGAAAGAAAGGTGGCATACAAATGTAATGAATAACAATAATTTTAATTTTCTATTTCTTTATAGTTTTCTCATCTACTTGTTTCAAGAAATGATGTTGCTCCTCTCCCTTATTGCCAGCTGCATAAAAGCTTGATTTCTACTGCACATCATATTTTCTTCCTGCACAGAAATATATCCAGCTACAGAATAATGCCTGATACAAATCCAAAAGAAACTGCCATCTAAAAATAACAGGCAGGCAATGGAGTTCATGTCTGCTGACAGTTCACTCTGGTAATAATTTGGCCAGGTAATACTTGGTATGGATTTTGACAGCCAATTAACAATGTGGGTCCCAGCTAAAGGATGATTTCCAACAACTTTCCTGGGCTTTTGACTGTTCCCTGTGCCTCAGCAAATCCAAAGACATCAAAAATTTCTGTCTTTTTCAGTTGAGTCACAAGTTGGAAAAGGGCTCTCACTTCAGCTCAGCAATGTCCATGAAATAAAAGAAACAACCAGGGAGACAGTCTGCTTGGAAGCTCCCTGGAAAGTGTTAGTCAATAAGTCCTGTGCAAATTCTCTCTCAGCCCCTGTTAATTACTTGGTTGCTTTGTAAGTTGCCAGTGGGGGCAAAAATGGAAGAAGTGGCCATTCCTAGAGGCAGATACCTGTGGGGCCAATGCCCTGCAGTGCAGGTACAATGGTTCATCAGGCTTAGATCTCCATCCTAAGACTACACATCCCTAAAAAACCTGGTAGGGACTCCAACAGTAAAGTCTTTCCCTCCATTCACACATTACCTGAAACAATGCCCCAACAGAACTCCAGATTAAGAAAATGGTAATTATGCTGATAAATTGTTCACTAAGCAATGGTTTGAAGTTTCTTTTGCTTTTGCCCCCCCACCCACCCCCACCACCATTGTTTGCAATCAGGCTGGTATCATTCCCATTGTCTGCTTGTGTACTGTTGCTGATAATGATGTGAACTCCAGGGAAAATGACTCTCTTCTTAAAGCATCTACATTTTAAAATGTTTATCATGCACCCTTAAAGTCACATGCAACTTGTCAGGCTATAATAAAACTCAAATCCTATTAAAGCCCTGCTGATTAGGATGGAGTTTAAAACCGAGCATTTTCTTTTCAAAAAGGATTTAGCCAAATCTTTTAACTCACCAGGAAATTTGCCACTGTTTCTGGCTTCAACAGGAGCAGATCTTAATATTTGTTATTTCTCTGAATAATATTATAGAGGAAATAAATACATAGCAAAATCAGAATGATATGAAAAAGCTACTGATAGAAATAATTTTCAGAACTTGTAAAATGTATGTTTTTTTGGATTACAGTCCCCAGAAACTACAGTCTCCCACAGAATCTCCAGCTTCTCTGTCTTCTGCCTGGAGGGTTCTGTATGCTACCGTCCAAAAATTAATATTTCCAACCTATGAAACTCCAATCATCTCTGTGAAATTGGCACAGGGGAAGCTCAAATACATATATATGAGGAAACAGTGTTCATTGGCACAGGGAAAACTCAAATACATATATATGAGGAAACAGTGAAAAGAAAAGGTGCAGAGCTCATCTAATAAATACATGCAAGTAAAAAGACCACATGCAGAAATGTAAAAAAGAATGTTTAGGGTGAAATATTCAGAAAGGCCAAAATTACAGCTCTAGGCTATGGTCTATTGTTGCACCTGACATCTCAGTTCTGTGAATAAATATTATTTTCAATCACAAAATGTCAGTAATGTATTTGCAGTTTTGAAGGGATTCCATTCTGTACATTTGATGAACTGGGATGACATTCATGCAAGATTATGACTAATAAAAACTGCTAGTCTTTATGGTGCCTCCAAACATTTTGTTCTATTTGCAGTTATTATTGTCACAGTTTGAAATCTTTCCCAGTCATGCAAAGGAGGATAACACAAACATCAGTATTCATTGATGACTGGCAAATAATTGATAAACACCCAGGCTCAAATTTTAAGATAGCTCTCTTTCCCAAAAGGAAAGTGGTTTCTCCCTTCCTTCTTCCTGCCACTACCTCTGGAAGGTCAGAGCAGCAGCTTGTACAATGGGGGATGTGATGGGGAAACAGGGAAGGAGAGGGAAGAGGGAAGAATCAATCATGCTGCAAAGATTGTAAAAATCAGTTTGGGGTGGGAGAAAATCATGTGACAGCAGTTCCTGTCATCAGCATTCCTAAATCTAAATCTTGTGCAATTTGGAGAGAAGTGATTCTAATGAAAAACTGGATGATGTTTCCCAGAACCTATCTGATACTCATCCTTTTAATGACATGAACCCAACCTAACTCATCTGGAGGAATTGTCAAATGACAGCCACCAAATAACATCCATATCTTGCTAAGCCATTTGAAAGAACTTCTTTTCAGACATTTGGGATAGTCAAGCAGATAGCTGAAGAATCCAAGTTCAGATGAAAAGGCTAGGTGCAATTCAACAGTATTAATAATTACTGGAGTTTTGCCATAAAACTCAGTGGAAGAAACTGCCGCTTTCCCTACCCTTTCTATTCCCCATAGCAAACATTTCAGAATTACTTTGTATTTATTCAGACCACAGTTAATTTGAGGTACAGAGCCATCTAAGGCCTACTTTTCTTTGAAGTATTAACACACACTCTCTCTTTCAGCCAGTGCAATCTCAGAGGAATGAATGGTCCCTTTACAATCATGTTTTCCACAGAGAAAAGTATTGGTCATAGAATAGGGTTCTTGCCTAACTATATTTTGCAATATACTAGTTTTCTTTTTGTCAGATGTTCCTTTACTCCCATTGGGAGCTTTTCCTCACATGAGCCCTAACTGGCAGTCTGAACTGGTACAGATAGAATTATTAATCCTGTAAGGCCTGGATCTCAGTGGCTAACCTTAGGTTACTCAATGGAAAGTTTTTTTTTTTTAAAAAAAATCAGCTCCTAGAATTTTCCAAACAGCATAGCCAGCAGCTATTCAGGATGGGGATTCTTGGAGTTGTATTCCAAAAAGGTAACTTTTCCAGAAGAAGTATATAGAATAGAGAGAGGGCCAAGCTTCTGAGTTGGTACTCAGATTATAGAGAAAACAGAGCAGAACTGTTCATGAAACTTGCATGACCCTTGCTTTCTCCAGTTTTAGTAAAATCAGCCCCACTCCCATAATCTAAAATCAGTAAGTAGCTTAAGGACTTAAGGTTACAAATGTGCATCTTTCACATACATATTGTCTGTGTGTTTTCAGCTGCCTCCACAAAGCCCACAACAAAGATAACATTAAACATGATTCTACTGACCTATGCTCACACCAGTTTTTATCAATGCCATAGACCCTGCACAATGCATTTCCATTCCATGTGTTGGCACTCACCTTTTCAGTGACAGATGAAACAGGATGATTTCTTAAAAAGTATTTTTCTGAAGGTATTAAATAAGGTTAAAAGCACACACCTATTGGGTTTTTCCCTATTAGCTTTCTCTTAACGAGTCTTTCTAAACCACACTCCTTTAGCTAAACCATACAATTAAAGTCCCTTTTCTCTGGTGAAAATTCTGTCCAATGCAGAGAAACTGGGCGTTCACCAGGGATACTTGACGAAGCCATAGTCTCTTAATATACCCAAATAAAATTGACATATCCAAAAGTAGCTTCCCCAATTTGTAAAATCCTTTTAAAGAACATAGGCAGAGCTTCCTTTAAGTTCATCATCTGTGGGATTCAATGGAACCGTATCCTTTAGAAAATCAAGAAAGGCAGTGGTTGGAGCCATTGGTTTCAAGTTAGGTAAGTCCATTCTTTTGATTCAAGTTTGCCACTGGATGAGCACCCAAGCAGAATTGTAGAAGGAATATACTAGTCTGTGTAGGCAGAGGAGGACACCAAAAATGTGAAGGGGGTCTGAAACACTGGTATTTAATGCACTGATCTCTGTTGCCATCACAATGAGGCATTGTTGGGCATAGGATCTGCTAAACAATGAGTCCTTGATAGGACATAATACCTATTCAGCTTCACACAACTTGCCCTTAAAAACATCCTCAGCTCAAATTTACCTTTGTTGCACACAATGCAACAAAGTGACAGACTGCTATACTCATTCTTTTATTTTAGTTAGTTCTCTGATGGTATCCTTTGCTGAAAAAACTAACTGAAGTACAGGCCTTAAGGATTACAACATCTTCACTTTGAAAACCTTCACCAATCACACCAGGTTACACCTAGGATTTAAGAAAATGCTTTGCCTGTGTGATCATATGAAATGCGATTGCCAGCTACCAATAGATTTTGTGGAAGGGTGAATCATAAATGCCAAAAATATAAATATATGCATGAATGTGTGATTAGTACCTTCTTTAAAACAGACAGTTTAAAACTGTTTCTTTACATTGCTTTGTGGTAGTTTACATGATGATTCAGGTAGCATTTCAATAAGAATGCACCCAAGAGTAAGCCTTATTAAATTACCTGAGACTTGCTTTAAGAAGACATATGTAGGATTGCACTCAGAAGAGTATTTGCTATTAACAATCACTTTAAATACATAACTAAATGTGGATAAATCTGCAATGCTTCAACATTACAAATGGATTTAAGCAAGCAGGATTACTAGGGTAGTTAAATTTTCTCTCCTACCTTTTGTAATTCCAAAACCATTAGAACAATGCTTGGATCCCAGAGCCGGATTCTTTGTTCAGTTTTAGCCTATGAATTTTAACTGCTTTTGCCTATCAAAATGAGTAAAGAGGGAGTGAGTGGACATCTTTATTTTAGATGTTCTGAATAATGTAATACATAGGCCATACTTCTGTAAACCTATATGCAGCCATTAAAAGGCAGGTCCCAGCCTTTCATTAAAAGACAGTCATCAGTAATTTCAGTGGTAAGTGGTCTTACACATGTGCTGAGCAAGGACAGAAGTGAGCAGCCAGCAGGAAAGGGGTGAGAAGAGAGGGGTAGCCCATACCACCCTACAAGGCTCACCCCTAATATCCTGTAAATGTGCATGCAGGGGCCATTTGACTCCATCACACAACCATTAATTCAGTGGGGCAATAATTCAGGAATTGGTTGTGGTCTTCCTGACAGTGTCTGACGCCCATTTGTGCAGATGAGTTCTACACTCAAAATAGTATCCAGTCGTCACAATGTACTATATGCAGCCTTCCACAAATGTAAGGACATTGTTGGCAAGCAGCATTATAATTCAGGGGCTAGCAGACCTGAGGCTTTCAGGATTTTCTCCCTCCTAGATCCCTGAGATCAGAACTCAGTGTGAAGACATGCAAAACCCAATCCTAGTCAGAGTGACTCTATCATAGGGTTTTCTTGGGAAGATTAATTGTGAGAATGTTTTCCACTGCCTTCCTCTTATACTGAGAGATTGTGACTTGCCCAAGGTCATCCAGTGGTTTTCCATGGCTGAGCAGGCATTCAAACCCTGGTCTCCCAGAGTTCTAGTCAAACCACTATACCATGCTGCCTCTCTCCAGCTACAGTGGATCCACTGAAAAGGATAGAGCTTGTTTAACACCGCTTATGGAAGTCCTATTGATTTCAGTTCTAGCTGGGACTGGAATTTAATTAATATCATGCCTTGTCAATTGTCAATTGTTTAATAGTATTTTAAGGGGGTGGGTGGGATTGTGGGATATGGAATGTATATTTTAATGCTGTAAGCCACCCCAGTTGCATTGGGCAGAGGGGCGGGATAAAAATAAATATTATTATTATTCTTCCAGCACAGGATCCAAGGTGGCAAACTGGTCTAGCACTTTGAGATATTTGAGCAGTTAGGAGCATCACAAATGGATTACGCTCACAGTCCTCCTGTTCACAAATGCACTACTAGCTTTCTCTTTCTTTCTTTCTTTCTTTCTTTCTTTCTTTCTTTCTTTCTTTCTTTCTGTATTTTCTCTAAGCCCACAAGCCTGGGCAGTAGAATGCTGAAGTAAGTGTGTGTGTGTGTGTGTGTAGCCAACCTAAATATCTGAAGGCATCAGATCTTGTCTGATATCAGACTTGGTTAGTACTTGGAAGGGAGACAGCCAGGAAACACTAGGTGCCAGAATAGCAAACTTGGTTTGAAAAAATCTTCCCAAGAAAATCCTAAGAAAAAGTTGCTATAAGTGAGGGTCCATTTGAAGGCAGCTAGCAAAAACAATAAATGTGTGTATTGGGGTGGGCTCATTTTGTTATTGTTGATCAAAAGTCAAAAGTCTACTTCTTGGAAATCACCCAAAGATCTCCCAGTCCTTTCTGCACAGCAGTGCTTAAATTGTTCAAAGGCTTGATAGGGGATTTTGTGGGAATGGCTCCATTACTGCTATGGCGAAAGTTCTTTGTACCCTTATATATAGCTCAGGGACAATTTTGTCCTGTCTAGTGTGGCAATGGCTACAGGTTTTATAATCCTAGCAATGACCTGTTTAGCAACAACTTCTTCTCTAGCATCCTGAATGGATCTGAAAGTATTCTGGAGAGATGCATAATTATAATTCCCTTGTTGTTTTGACTCTTTAAAATATTTAAAAAACAGATTGGGGCATGGAATCAAAGTTCCCAACTGAAACCCTCTCACCATCTGTTTTCACTATGCCTGTTTTGTTAGAAAACAGAATTAATGGCTCAAGGTTAAAAGGTCACATTTATTTTTATGCTCTTTAGCCTTAGATTGTCATTACTATCCACCTATCGAAGCCTCTTTGTGTGAAACATCCCTTACCCTGTTTGTCCCCTGAGCATACACTCTGCCAAATGATTGCTCCTAGCAGGAGAGATGCTTTTCTGGATAAAGGAAACACCTTGCAAAGTAAGTGAAAAGGCTTATACTAGAAAAAATGTGTCTTGAATATTTTCAAAACTAGTTTGGTCATAGCTTAAATTTAAAGAGCAGAAAGATGGATTGATGGATGGATGTGTGTGTGTGTGTGTGTGTGTGTGTACAAACACACACACACTCACAATATCTGATTATCCAACTGTGTATACTGGGCAGCCATGTTTTTGGGGGGATATTTACGCAGTGACATTTTCAAATGACGTCAATTCTTTTCCTGCCTGACCTAGAAGATTGCTGTGACTCAGTGCTGGTGCTAAACCTTAAACAGATTAAATTGAGGGCACCAGCTTAATTGCTTTAACAGCTATTCTAAAGGATTTCTCAAGCAGAAGCATCAAGACAGATTGTAGCTCCAGGGATTTCATTAATTCCTGAAGTTAAGGATGTAAACCAGGATACCTTTCATGATCTGTTTTAAAATGCTATTTGTGACTGAATGTACTGTCCAGTTTTTAAAGAAAAATACTCAACAAAGCATTTGTCATTTTGAAATTTTTAAGCGTCTTAGAGCTACTCAGGGCTATCAGCAAAGGGCACTAGAGTACCTAGATGTGTTGTCCCATCAAAGAGCAGAGAAGGAGGGATAGCATCTTAATTTGTAAAAACAATAATAAATTTTAAAAAATAGAAATAATTCTGATGTGATGGAGAATTTTGTGCTTTGAAAGAGGGTTGAGAACCAGTTCTGGCCAAACCCCTTTGGAAAACAATTTGGAATGCAGGCTCCCCAGTGTTGGTGTAAGAGACCCTGACAACTATAATGCATTTCAATTATGAGTAAAAACTGGGTTGGGGAATGTGTTGTCCTCTGGATGTTGATAGGCTCCAGCTCCCTTCAGTGCCAGACAAGAGGTCAGGGCTTATGGGAGTCATAGTCCAACTCTTTTATAGCCTTAGAGATGCCTGACCCTAATGACTTAGATCAGCTGCAGCCAATGTAGGCAAAGGACTGCACTGTGAACTAATGTTCAGAAGTGAGTGGAACTGCCATCCATCTAAGTGGGACAGCAAAGATTTCCCACCCTTAAAGTGAAATACTATACTCTTAACCATGCAACCATGCAACCATGCTTATGTTTAGTCAGAAGTAATCATCTTTATGCCCAGTATGCACCATATTTTAATGAGATGATTTTCTTGTCAAATTTCTTTGCTCTCTAGGTTTCACAAGTATACATAGAAGCAGAATATACTATGGCATGAATTATTTTGATTTTCAAATTAAGTGATATATCTGTACACTTGATATTACCTAATTTCTTCATAATGTCTGTTCCAAATCTTAAATCTTCTTCTGAATTATGAACTGGAGTTCCATTTTTAAGTAAAGAATAAGCCAAAGTATAGAAAATCTTTCTTCAACTAGAAATGTAGTCACCCATCCTAGCAAGAAAGGTTGGCTAATACTCTGGGATCTACTGAGATAACAAAATTCTTATATGTAAGGCTTTCTGAATGCACTCCTTGATTCTTGAAAGGGCATACTCTTGTGAAGAGGAATGCTCCACCCCTTAAGTGTGATAACCTGAAACAGTCATGTTCAGCATGTATATCTGCTGAAATTAAATGAATCTAATGTTTTAAATGGCATGCGTTCTGTTTTCTTTTCAATTGTTATGAACCTGTGCAATATATTTGACTAGTATATATGTGGAGACAGCATGGTTATTATTATTATTATTATTATTATTATTATTATTATTATTACTTTTGGTTTACATAGAATCATAGAATCATAGAGTTGGAAGAGACCTCAAGGGCCATCCAGTCCAACCCCCTGCCATGCAGGAACTCTCAATCAAAGCATACCCGATAGATGGCCATCTATTTTTTGGACTAGGACTCTGGGATACCAAGGTTCCAGTCCTTGTTCATCTATGGAAATCTACCAGGTAGACCTTGAGTAAATCATATTTTCTTACACACACATTGTGACATACACACATAAGTGTTGCTTAGGTAAGTGTATGTCCCTTTTTGGATCAGGTGAAGGGGGCTATTCTCTGGCCCTTTGTGCTTTACCCAAAACCTCTCACTCAGCAGTGGTCAAACTGTAGAAGGGGCAAGTGTTGTGTTTACTGGTGGGAATGGGAGGAGGGACAATTCAGACATGGAAGATACAGTTGCTCTGGGCTCCCAGGGAAGAAGAGTATATTGCATCTGTGAATACACCTTCACTTCTCTCCCCACTCCAAGCTGAAACTAGCTGCTTCTTCATCTGAAACATCTTCCATCCTCCATACCCTGCCAGTAATCAAAAACAAGAGCCCTTTCTGGGGGTTTATAGCTACCAGGGGGTGGGGGTGGATACAGAACTGCATGAACAGACCACAGTGCTTCATCTGCTTAGTGTAGAATCTCAGCCATTGTTATATATGTGTAGATTGTTGAGTGTTATATAATGCTGAAAAAGAAGCATTATTTCAAACTCCTGCATGTCTGCACACATGTGCAGTACAATATGTTAGGTTCAGATCAATAGAAAGTAACTAGTGACAAGCATCAAGAAGACATTGAGAAGATCTGTTGAAACAGACCCTTATCCGTCTACTGATTGCTTCATAGAAGTAATGTACAATGACCTCAGTCAAAGCTCTCTGAAGTGAGTGGAAAGTCTTCATTGTCATCAAAGGGCCTTGGATCAGGTCCTCCAAGAACACTGTGAGAGAATTCCAGCATGCTTAGCCTGTTTACCTTTGATAAGGTCTGCAAGAGATGCAAATAGAATAATTTACTCAGTGTGATAGTAGGAGTTTGATAAAGGACGGCAAGCCCTAGCATACAACGACATGTCCTGGGCTCAGCAACATCTGAGCAAGATGTAAAACACCTTCTGAGGAATGCTTGCTTAGGTTATCACATGTGGATCTGACATGTGGATCTGACTAACATGAGCATGGAAAGACTAAAAAGGTCTGTAGAAAGAGGAGAAATTATGCAGTGTATCTCTGTCTTTTTAAGGCCATTTTTTATTTATAAATAAAGTACGGTGTCAGTACAGTACAGTCTAATCTGCTTGCAAAAAAACTGGATGGCAGGATGAGATTTTTGGAGTAGTTAAATGGGAACAATTTGTACAGAGGGGTAAACTGACATAGAACTAAATTGAGAAAGCATGGCAAGTCAACTTAACATGCAGAATTTTTATGTAGATGGTTCTACCACAGAAAATAAAATGCAGAAGAAGAAAAAGGGATAGAATGGTATTGTAGTGGTTATATGTTTCATTAGACTGGGATTTAGGAGACCCAGGTTCAAGTCCCTTATGAACCTTGAAACTCAGGGGGGTTGCAGACTGCCAGAAATAGTGCAAATTGAGTCCACTTTAAGGGTTAGGGTTAGGGAATCATGGGAACTGTATTTTATTGTGGCACCAGAGCTCTCTGACAGAGAAGGCTCAATGTCTCAGAAAAAAAAAACAATTCCCATGATTCCCTAGCACTAACCCTAACCCTTAAAGTGGACTCAATTTGCACTATTTCTGGCAGTCTGCAACCCCCCTCACTGCATGAAGTTGGTTCAGTCAATCAGCTTGACCTCCCTCACAGGGTTGTTATGGTGATAAAATGGGAAGGGGTAAAGGTATGTGTGCCACCTTGAACTCATGGCAGTAAAGGCAGAATGTAAATGTATTTCATAAGTAATAGCTAGTCATCACATCCTACATTTGCCAGAGATTCAGCCCAGGAACTCACAAATACATCAAGGTCAAGGTCAGTTTCACTTTATGTGGCAAATAATTTGGCATTTTCCTTTTTTTATTTTTATATGAACTTATATTCAGAAATTAAAGTTGAGCAATGTAAAGCTAATAGGTAGGAATGGCTTTACCATTTGTGGTTTTAAGAAATTGGCTTTTCGTTGTCATTCTTATTTGCTGGCAAGTCAGCGTAAATGTATGGCAACACTATCAATGAGAGACCTCCATGAACAGGGGAGAGTTTGTTGGTGGTTTGCAAAGAGTTAATTATTTTATTTCATTTTATTGAATTTGTATCCTACCTTTCCCAAAATGGAATTCAAGGTGGCTTAAGCAGTCTCCCTATCAATTTTCCTTTGTGAGAGTTCTCCATCACCATTCTGTTTCCCTGAGAAGAAAATATGTGTTTGAGAACCCAGTACAGTCACTGTAGAGAGTGTACTTTAACCCTGATTATAGTACTGAAATTCCACCATGTAATGCCATAAAGAGAAGATCTCACAGAGTGGGATTATGTCTGTATAATATCTTTTGATTACCAAGTTTTTACTAACAATCTTCTTGTAGCATTTTGCATTAGCTGGGGTTTCTTTATCTGTTTTGGTTACAGAAGGCTGTTCTGGAAGCAACAAGACGATGAATGACTGCAGCAAGATATTCATGTCTTGTGTGTCCACTATACTAGGAGAAAGGATCCTTTTATAGATTTTTGTATTTCTTATTCTTCTTGAGTCCTGAAACTTATGTGTGGGGTCCTAAGAGAGAGGAATTGCATGGAACTAGCACCAGGAAGAAACCGATGTATGGCTCCTGATGAAATTCTCCTATCTGCCCAGCTATTGTGTGCGTTATCTAATTTTCACAGCTATCTGATCAGGTTTGTTTATTTCATAGCTGAATTATTGCTGAAGTTTGAGAGGGCATGGTTGGAAACAATGGGAAAAGTTAGCAATGTTAGCAATTGGTTTCCATAAAAATCTGGCCCTGTTTCAGTATGCATAGTTTTTGCCTTGGCCTTGGAACTTTCTTCTTTAAAATCCTAATGGGTTTCTTGTCAAACAGTAAGTTGCAAAGAATGTACTTTAGAATGATGATTTTTTAAAAAATAAAATTATTGGTAGAATTAGAGTGTTTCAAGTTTTATGTAGGCAGACGTGACCATACATTTTTTAAAAAATTGGAAAGATGGAATGAAATATTTAGATATGAATCAAAAGTTGTAACAATTGTCCAGTTAAGTGTAACTGAAGGCAAAGTTTCTGCTTGGGTCTTTGTCACATCACTGTAACATAGTCATAATCCTGTGCCTTTCCAGCAGCACAGAGAAAACAAAGGAAAAGAGAATGTTGCCACCTTGACAGGTAGATTCACAACATCCTTGAAAACATTGCTAAGACCCATCAATCACAAATATGATCACTGAGGACACTCCTATAATGGCTATGTGTAGAAACCATCACTTTGTGCTTGACAATGAATAAATCCCATTACATCACCCAAACCCATCCAGCTTCTCATACAATAAGAGGAGACTGAAAGCAATTTTCTGACCCAGTGGCAGCTCACCTAGTCCATAAAGAACCTGATGTTGTTCTCAATAAGAGAAATGCAACTGGTATCAGTAGCCTCCAACCACATGGCTCTAGCAGATAGTGCTAAGAGTTTACTGGCAGTCCAGATTTGGAATAACCTGTATACCATGCCATGGGGAGGGGGACAGAGCTATAGAGGTTCATGTTTTGCATGAGGACCAGAAGTACTGAGGTTCAAATCTCCAGTAAGTCATTATGCTGACTGAGTTCCTCTCATGCTGTGTACCCATCTGCCATTGAATTCTGAAAGGCAGAGGAATCCAGGCAGGGCAAAACTGACTTCAGCACCAACGAACCATACCACGGTTGGGTGGGGCAGATGAATAATAATAATAATAATAATAATAATAATAATAATAATAATAATAATAATAATAAATTTTTATTTATATCCCGCCCCTCTGCTAGGCAATCGGGGCGGCGTACAGCATTTCAAAACATCAAAACAAACATTAAAGCAGATACATTCGAATCCCATCCCTCCTTCCTATTCTAGGCTGGGTGGTGCTTGGCCTAGTGTCTCTCCCCCAGATGACATCAGATGGTAATGGAGGGAGGGCTCTTCTTCTTACACCAGGCCCAATGATGCTGGGCCTAGTGTCTCTCCCTCAGATGACACTGGATGGAATGGAGGGAGGGCTCTTCCTCTTACACTATGTAGAATTAGAGCGTTTCTAATTGAATGAACAGGTAGATCCTCACCTTTATTGCTATTATAGCCTCATTGATTGTATGGTATAGGAGAGCAACATCTCCCTCTCCTTCTCTCTATGGATATTGTAGAGGTCCTTTTGGAAATACAAAAGAGAGATGGAGGAAAAGGTAGCTGTTGACTGAGACTGAACATGCCAGTGGGTGCTTGTTGAGAAAGTATGCTTGTACGAGATATTTTGCTATTCCATGTGTTCCAGCAAAGTTTTGTGTTACTACTAATTTCCATGACTACTGTACTTGAAGTGGGGGCATTGTTCCTTTTGGGGCTAGGAATGAAGATGACATATTCTCTCATTCAATCCAGCCCCTAGTTATTGTTAATTTCTGTTTCATGTCTTCTGCTTCTTTGTCTGAAAAAAAACAAACAACTAGGACCATGTGGTCAGCAATAACAGTGGACAGCAAGGCTGACCCAACCATTTGGCAAAGTGAAGCAATTGCTTCAGGTAGCAAATTGTGAAGGGCAACAGCAGGAACCCTTGCCACTCCAAGAAATATTTTCTCCTAGCCACTCCGTTGTTGGTAGTCAGGGTTACAGAGCTCCATGACCTTTCCTGCACCACCTAGACCTAATTTGTTGTCTTCAGACTCTGTGCCACCACTTGTGTTGAAGCAAAGTTCAATTACTAGTTCTGTTTGTTTCTAGATCTGGAATGGAGGAAGCAGGGATGCCTTTATTGTGGGTAGCAAAATATTTTGGGCCAGCCCTGGTGAAATAAGAGTGAAGAAATTGGAAGTGATGAACAAAAAATACTGTGCTCCTTTTTGATTCAATGGGTCAACCTGAGGTGGGACTAGCAGTTAGATTTAGACCTATGTACATTGCCTTGAGTTAATTAGAGACGTTGTAGAATATAAATGTAATATGGGGTGGGAACGTCTCACCTCCTGTATGTGGAAGACACCACTTGAACCTTGGGGTTTTCCTGGA
This sequence comes from Phrynosoma platyrhinos, assembly GCA_020142125.1. Taxonomy (NCBI): domain Eukaryota; kingdom Metazoa; phylum Chordata; class Lepidosauria; order Squamata; family Phrynosomatidae; genus Phrynosoma; species Phrynosoma platyrhinos. Next base: position 52,342,632 of record CM034706.1, on the reverse strand, counting down.
TATGCTGATACTTTCTTTATATTTCTCAGTGGTCCTTTTCTACTTCCATTTCTGGCATCACAGGAGCACTGGTTTTGCTGTCTAATTGGGTGTGAACCTGACACCCAGAAATCTCCATTCAATGCCTGGCTTACACTGTTAAACTTTCCTTAAACTGAGTCTGAAAATGGAGTATTTGGCTTGGGAACATGACAACCAGGACTATCCCTAGAGAAAAACAGCTATTGCAGATGTAAAGTAAAAGTTTAATAATTCTTCCTGTTCTGTACAAACATCCCTGAAAGCACAGTACAAGTAAATTGTTGTAATTACGTATATTTGAGAACAAAGTGTACTCCTTTGTGTTTTTGTCATTAGAAAGTCTTCAGCAACACTTTAAATAAGTCACCCCACCACAGACTTGCCAGATCAGTATTTTGAGTGAGTTCCACAAGTGCATCCAGAACTCTCCCATGGATTGGTCTATGGTCACTGTTCTTTGCCACCTATGGCCCAAAATGAGACCTGTCCACATGCACAAGTCTGTTGATTCCTATACATATCTAGCATCAAGTAGAGATGGAAAGTTCTGTAATATAGAGCATCTATTCCAGGGGTAGGCAACCTTTCTGAGCTGGGGGCAGGGTTGCTGTCCCTCAGACAATGGGGGGGGG
>CM034706.1:52329159-52341879 GCA_020142125.1 Phrynosoma platyrhinos | reverse complement strand
AAAAAAAAAAAAAAAAAAAAAAACAAGTCTCCAGGAATAGATGATATTCCAATCAAACTGCTGCAATCCGCACTGACAGAGTCAGCTCTAGTGCTAACATATGTCAACAGATATGAAAACAATGCCTGACAGATTGGAAGTGATTAATATACATCTACAAAAAGGGCGACACAAGAGACTGCAGCAGCTATAGGATCATAGCACTGATCTCCCACCCAAGCAAAATCATGCTCAAAATTCTGCAACATAGGTTCCAACCATATATGGAAATAGAGATCCCAGAGGTCCAAGCAGGGTTAGGGAAAGGAAGAGACACTAGGGACCACATTGTAAACATACGATGGCTAATGGAGCACACCAAGGAATTTCAAAAGAAAATCACCTGGGACCAAACATTGATAGGAATGGGGACTGCAGCCAGGAAATCAGAAGAAGATTAAAAATGGGGAGGGCAGCTATGAAAGAACTAGAAAAGATCTTCTACAAAGAGATACAGCTTAGCACAAAAGTTAGAATCATACAAGTCATTGTATTCCCCATTAAAATGTACGGATGTGAGAGCTGGACAGTTAGGAAGAAAATCAATTCATTTGAGATATGGTGCTGGAGAAGACTGCTGAGGATCCCATGGACAGCCAAAAGGACAAACAAATGGGGCCTAGAGCAGATCAAGCCAGAAACCTCCTTGGAAGCCAAGATGACAAAATGTAGGCTGGTGTACTTTGGACATATAATGGGAAGACATGAATCATTAGAAAAAAAATAATAATGCTAAGAAAGTTGGAGGGAAGTATAAAGAGAGGAAGGCCACATGCTAGATGGATGGACTTTATTAAAGAGATCACAAGTATGAGTTTGCAGGAGGTGGGCAGAGCAGTGGAGGATGGGGGGGGGTGTCTTGGAGATGTCTCATCAGCAGGGTCCCATAAGTTGAGATTGACACGAAGGCAGTTAACAACAACAACCTTTTTTGGACTAGAGCTGCCAGAATCCCACTGCCAAATTCTTTGCCAAACTCCAACAAAACCATGGAGACCAACTGGGTGATCTTGGCCAACTTACACTACAGCCTCAGAGGAGGGCAAGAGCAAACCCCCTCTGAACAAATTGTGGCAAGAAAACTGCATGATAGGTTCAACTTAGGGCTGCCATAAATCAGAAATTACTTGAAGGCACACAACAACAATCACATAGGGGTTGTTTGGCAAGATATGTTCAGAGGAGGTTTGCCATTGCTTTTCTCTTAAGCTGAGACATTGTGACTTGCCCAAGCTGAGAAGGGATTCACTTCACTCCTAGTCAAAGTACTACACCATGCTGCTGTCTTCAGCTAGAGTGGGCCCAATGAAATGAATAGAATAGGGGAGAAAATTCATACTTGGCTCTGAAGCGATCAGTAAATTCACACTGCATTGAGGGAGGGAGGGTAGGCCATGGTATGATGATTCAAAGAGGCATGTGAGAGGGTGGCCAGGCCTTAAATACCCTAACCACCTCACCTGCTTCACCAGCCACATCCAGGTGCCCTAGGCCTCATCAAAAGCTTCCTAGTTTCTGACCATGGAGGCCATCAAAAGAGTACCCTCTCCAGCAGTGCCTGTCATCATACTGGTCCAGGTATTAATATTTCTGATAATGGATATTGTTTTTGTTATCTATGGGGTATACAAAAGATATTTTGTCCCTTCATTTGCCTCTGGAGGCATTTTATACTACTTTCCTAGTCTTTTGAGAAGCTTCAGCAGTTAGCTCCAAAAACATAATTCCCTTCTTTTCTTCTTCCTGGAGTTTTTTACAGTTTGTTCTGGCCATTTCAACTTAACTAAAAATGTTACACTAGAAAAAGTGGGAGGTGATCATTGTTCTAACAGGACTTGCAGAACTGCTACTGCAGACATGGTCAAGGTGGGATACCAAGGCTGTTCTGTGGCCTTCAAATTGTTTAGGCTCCCCAACCTTCCTTGGCCTATGTCTTGCCAAAGCGACAAGCCTCACCAGTTAGCCGCTCAGAACATCACTTCAGCTTTTGAATATTTTGCAGCACTCCTCCGCCCCGCATTAGATGAATAAGCTTAGGCTGACATATTTGGGACATATCATGGGATGACATGACCAACTGGAAAAGATGATAAAGCTCAGTAAACAGAAACTAGTAGGCAAAGAGGAAGACTGCACTCCAGATGAGTTGGTTCTATCAAGTAAGCCATTGCACTGAGTTTACAAGACCTCAGCAGGACAATTGGATATCTCTCATTCATAGGATTACTGTAAGTTGAAATCACCTTGACAGCAAATAACAACTAGGACCCCCTGCAATGTTTAATATAATAAAATACCTGGTTTTCAAAAACAGAAGTGACCTTTCATCCAGTTCTTTATGTTGTCATTGTCATTGTTTAGTATTTTTGGCAGTCTGTGCAACTCTTGAAGGGATCCAAGGGCAAACAGAACTGGTGCTCAAATCTGCTACAGTTGCCTGTTCCACCATGCCAGTGAAATTATCCTCAACCATCCACATTTCTAGCATTGCAAAGATGAGACATTGAAAATTGTTCACATCTAGACCTCTTATATTTGCTGTGTTCACATTATCTTGGTAACTTTATCTGCTTCTTTTCCTTGGATACATAATCTGTATTTCTAAATGTGCAACTGAACTTTTAAATTAATGCAGTATTAGAAATTTGGGGAGAGAAGGAAAAATTCAGACAAGGATTTTTTTATGGAGAGAGGCAATGCTCCCATTTGTACCCCTAGACTTACACTCCTCCTAGCCTTCAAATTGCTTATGCAATAGTTTCTGTCATAGCTATGGAGCAGAAGGAAATTATGGCTTTGACACTTGTGCAAGAATGCAAACAGGATTTTTGCTAGCAGTAAAAGCTTTGTGCCGATGGAATAACACCACTGGATACAACTCATATTGATCAGAAAAAGGACCACCTGGAATTATTACCACTACTATGTGGTTTACTTATGTGCAGACCACATTCATGTCAATCTGGTGTAGGCAAGGTGCTAGATGATGGATTGTCCCTTTTGTTTTCCTACTATGAAACTGCTACTTGGTTATCACGGTGCTTTTTCAGACAACTAATTTATCACCAGTGAAATGACCAGAAGCCTGTGGCTTTATTCTTTTAAGCAACCTTGACCAAATATGGTCTGTACAAGGACACATTGATCTCAATCTACCACTGAACTGTGGTAACACTGAATTTCCAGGCATTGATGTGGTTAGCTTGAAAAAATTGGAAACTGTCCAGATCTGAGATCATTGTCTTCAAACCTCCCTCAAGCCTCACACAGTTTTTAACTCTGAAGATAAAACTATGTTTTAAAGAAGAAGTGGAACTGTATGGAAGAGAAAGAACATTAACTATGCAGAATGTCATAGCATAAAATAGCAAGTGTAGCCATAACAACTGTAGTCAGACTCACTGTCCATCATTCCTATGTTTTCAGTTGTTTTTACTGACTGTATTTTGCCTTGGATGTTGACAGCTGTCTTGCTTGCTGTTTTGTAACAGAAAGACAGAATACATGCTATCTTATATGGGTACATTTGCTACATTAATTGTAACAATTTAATTACATTGTACAAATTCTTATCTGGAACTGACAAATTGTAACCTTGAAATCTTACAATAAACTGGCAGAAAAAATTGGATGCAAAAGATCATGCAGCTCTCCAAATGATGTTGAGCTGCATCTCCCAGCATTCCTTATTGGGTGTAGTTACAGCTTCTAGGGCTTCCAATCCAAAATTTCTGGAGGCCAACATGATTCCTGTCTCTTAAAAAAAATATGATCTATGTCTTGCTTATTCATTCTGACAAAATAGAACATGCACAAGTAGGGAGTGGAAGAGCAGTTCCAGAAAACCAAGGAGCTTGTCTCACCACTAAATAAACCTCCTTACCTCTCCTGAATTCAGTTTTAATTCAGGCAGCATCTGGATACTATCACAGGGATTTTGCCACCAAATCCACTGCCCGCATCCAGCTTGGGTTCCAGGGGCGCTATGGCATCCATTTTCTTAAGTCAGAAAACTCCCAGTTTCGAAAAGAGATGTGCTGAGCACCCCTGGGACCTAGGCTCAAGCTGCGCTGGACCAGGGTGGCAGATTCAGTGGCGAAATCCCTGTGATAGTATCCGGATGCCACCTGAATTAAGAGTGAAAATAAGAAAGGTAAGAATGTTTATTTTAGCAATGCGATAACCTCCCAAGTCTACATCAGTTCATTTCAGCATTTGAAATAGGGTTCTAGTCACTAGGATCAACCCACAAGATTTTGGTGCCTGAAGCAGAACAAATAGTGCTCCCAGGTTAACTATGGGCCTAAGCAGACTGCCAGAAATAGTGCACACTAAATTGAGGCACTGCCCTGGCTCAGTGCTAGGGAATCATGGGAATTGTAATTTATTGTGGCACCAGAGCTCTCTGACAGAGAAGGCTCAATGTCTCAGAAAAAAATACAATTCCCATGATTCCCTAGCAGTGAGCCAGGGTAGTGCCTCAATTTAATGTGCACTATTTCTGGCAGTCAGGCTGTATTGTCTCAAAACCCATCCAGGATATTTTAGCACATGACCTCTCCCCACTTCTGGCAGTAAAAAGACAATTATATTAAATTAAATAGCAATATGAAGAGAGCCTATGGATATTTAAATTGATATTAAAATGCTCATGCATTTAAGATATGGAGCCTATGCTGTGTTTTGACCCCTGCTTGGTATCAGAATCTACCTGAATTCAAGGAAACCACTTCTGGGGAAAAAGAAAGCAGGATTCCATGGTAGTCATCAGTAGAGCACAGGATATCCAAGACATCTAGATTCCTGGGGTCCTTCCAGATTTTCTCTGTCAGTCACTGATATCACCATGTCATCCCCCCAGTGACCAGGAGTCCAAATCCCCCCCCCCCCAAAAAACCTGATTCTGGATGTTCTTATCATCACTCTCAGTCCTTTAGCAGTGAAGGTAATGACAGATCAGTTTGGAAGCTCAGAAACAATGAAGACGTGCAGAGCTATATTTGCATTGGGTTTTCTGCATATTGAATACAGGGTCAAACAAACCAAGTATTATTTTGACTGTTTGATCTCTTTCTTAGGATTTCCCATTTATTTTAACCCAAAGGCATTGCAGAGTGAAGTGAGAAGGATAGTTAATCCTTTTGCCCCACACCACTTTCCCAGTGAAACCAGCCTCCATGTACCCAAAAGCTGCTGTTTGCAGCTGCTGACTGCAAACTACATGAGTGTGAGTTGGAAATAAAGGATGTGTTCATCAAAACTTCAGTCATTGCCAAGTGAGTTTCTTTGCTCAGGGGAAAGAAAGTCTTCTTAGCATTTAATGTATAACTTTCCCCATCTTCAAATAAAGTAGTAACAGTAGAAAGATTATAGCAGAAAGAATGTAGTTAGTAAAAGAGATGGACCATGTTCAGTGAAGAAGAGCACATAAAGAGAAATTGCTTGTGACTTGCAATCATAGAGTTTCACTTCCTTTGAAACTTATTAGAGCCCCAGCTTGAGCATTTTCAAGAATGGCTCAAAGGCTTTTTCAAATATGGCATAGCAAAAGACCTGGTTTTGCCTCTGATCATATCACATATAACTGCAAGTTGCAGCATGTGTTATATATTTTCAAGCACATTTGTCTGCACTTTAAAAAAAATCCTAGGAAAGAAGCCACTGTGTTGTGGATCTGATGATTTTTTTTTTCCTGTTTGAGCTTGGTAGGGGAAGAACTTTCTTTTGATAGATTAAACAATTTTGCTTTGGTCATTATGCCTTTCAGTAGCTTTCTTAGTGGAATATTTTGGAACCTTTGGGAATAAGACCTTGGATATTCCTTTCCTATGGGTGGGTCCTCCAGTAGAAAGAGGCTGTCAGAAAGCAGGCTGGCCATCAGAACAGCAAGTCCTTTGAAGAATGGAAAAAGAAGCCAATTGTGTGATATTGTAGTCACTGCTCCCTGGGGAGAAGGGCAGAATGGGAGGAGGGGTGAGGCTGCTAAAGCCCAAGTCAGATTGAGATCTCTCCATCTTGTTCCTTGTTGGCTGCAGCTGGGCCTCACCCACTTCTTGCCTTTAAGCTGTTGGCAAGCCAGTGCCAAACGCTACGGCCAAGTGATTGCTGATGGCATGTGAGCTGTATTCTTTCCAGATTGGTCTTCCTGCTTTGGTGCAACAAAAATAAATGAAAACTGTACCCCAACAAACATGCCAGGAAAAATAACAATGATAATCGGATCTAGCCCCCCCCCAACTTCTCTGCCCCTTCCTGCTTGCCTATTTTTTCGCCTCACTGCAGAGATGAGAAGAGCAATATTAAAGGGGAGCCAATTTTTTTTACAAAAGGTGTATGTGAAGGAGCAGAGGCAATCCTATAAAAGCTTTTAAAAGACTGGCCACTATTTAGAGTGCTTGCTGACCAAAGAGTGGGCTCAAGAAAATTAGAGAAAAGTAAAAGGGCACTCATGCCTAGTTCAGATACTGTCACAGGATTGTCTGCAGGTCTAGTGATATCAGCCAAAATCATATGGAATCAGCCAAAATCATATGGAAGTGCCACTTGTCACCTTCACTGTTGTTCTGAAACAGGAGTGCAGCAATTTGGACTCCTATGATTAAGCAAATTGCAACATCCCAGTTTCCACTCATCACACGAAAGGAACAGTTCTTGGTGATCTTGAAAAGTTATAAACTAATTGACAGCTCTACTGTTGGACAGAATGGGGGAGCCACCACAGACAACAGATTTTAGACAATAAGATTACTAGGACAATAGATTATTATTTGCTTACTTTTAAATGTGTTGTATTTTTACTGTCAGGGATAGATTTGGATTTTCTGCCTCATGTGCCAGAATAGTTTGGTTGACTATTTATTCATCTTGACATGAGTGAGTGGGTGGACCATTTGCTACTCTGCCTTAAGTAGCAAAATGGCCCCAGAATGGCCCTGAAAAATAAGATGGTGAAGAAAAATCTATAATGTGCCTAAATGGTGGTTGACATATTACACTTTCTTCTACCATATGCTACTCATGCATTGCTGAGATGCAACACATTCCTCAGTTTCCAAAATGTATTTTTTGGAGGATGAAGGCTTTCACAGTTGAGTCTTGTGAGTTCCTTTATGTTTCATTGATCAAATGAATTCACATTTGCACACAGCTCAGATGTAGCACTTAGAAATAAGGATATTAACTACAGTATGTTACTTTTCCAGGGTAAAAAGATCCTAATAACATTATTTCCCCCCAAAATAACCTGACCTAATAACCTAATGAGTTTTCAAGTCTTTCTTGGTCAACAGCTAAATCAGGTGTCAAACATGTTTGTCTAGATTATGGCTGTAACAAATTGAATTATGTTAAGCCATTATGATATATTTGTACCACCAAATAAACTTAACTAGTCCAACTGTACTTATTGGTAGAGTCCCCTCCTCTTGGTACCTTTACATTCCTAAGTACCTGAGTTCAGGATTGTATTTTCTTACATCATTCTGACAGTGAGTTATTTGGGACTTTCTGTTGATTCCTATGAGAGTGTTTGAATCTGTGCCATCTCTTTCATTTGCATGACAATATTCTAGGGGTGGACAACTTGTGGCCCTTCAGATGTTGCTGAGTTGCAACTTTCATCATCTCTCACAATTATGTTAACTAGGGGTAATGGGAGTTTCAGTCCCACATCTGGATGGCCAGATGTTACCTACCTCTACCTTGCACAGTCAGTAGGTGTACAATGAAGGTCCCTTTCTCAGCTTCTCTGGGTATTTTGTTATTTGTGTGGGTGGTGCAGAGTAATGTTATCTCATAACAAATCTGTTTCATGGGGCTGTGTTTCCTTTGCCACTGCAAGGGACTTTTGTAGCAATCCTATGCCCACACAAAAGGCATAACACAAGGGTAGGGTGATACTGTTCCTGTTGTCATAGCTTTGAATAGATTCTTAGTCTAAACCAATTATTCCATCTTGTTCTGAAGTTGTTGAGTAATATTGTCATTCTCCAGCTATACCAGAACTATTTAAATTATCTTTAAGAATCATTTTCCTGTCTAGATACATTATATAGGTAATGGAAATGGAAATTTAAGAAAAATTGGGCTGCCTGGTTATGGTTACATAACATCTGTAGCTGCTATTGCTATCTGGGAGGAGCTCTTTTAAAGGGATAGGATGCTATTTGGCAACAATTCCAGAAAAGGTTTGAATGATGTCAGAATATCCCAGTAATATTTTTGCTATGGTAATATTAAAAGTCTCCCACACTGCTTTATTATGAAGCTCCCATGCCAATATCAGGGACGGAAACATATGGTCTTTCAAATGGTGTCAGGTTACAATTCTGATCACCCATCTCTAGGGTTGCTAGGTCAGCAAAATCCCATTCCCTAAAACTTCAGGGCTAAACCCAGATGTCACAGAGGAGAAAGGACTGGCCCATATTCTACAACTGGTTTTGGCAGGTTAGTTGACTTTAACGTTTTTATCAATGACTCAGATGAAGGGGTAGAGGGAATCCTTATCAGGTGTGATACAAAACGGAGAGGAGCAGATAATACAAAGATGATAAGTATTCAAAAGGACCTTGATAAACTAGAAAACTGGGCCGAAACAGACAGAATAAAATTCAACAGAGATGAATGCAAAGTTCTACATTTAAGTCACCAAAATCAAATGCACAGGTATAAGATGGGGGATATTTGGCTTAGCATTAGTACATGTGAAAAGGACCTTGGAATTATTATTGCTCATAAGTTGAACATGACCCAGCCATGTGCTATTACAGCAAAGATGGCAGATAATAGAACCATGGGGTGCATCTATCCTGTAGAGACAAGGCAGTTTGACACCACTTTAAGCACTGTATTTCCATCCTATGGAATCCTGGGATTTGCAGTGTTCCATCATCTTTAGCCTTGTTTGACAAAGGGCCTCTGCAGATGGGCAGCACAGAGCTGGCCCAGGAAGCAGTGGATCAGGGCTGCAGCAACCCCACACCGTGGCCCCAATCCTCCCTTTTGCTGCCCTGAAAAGAGTGGCAAAATGCCGCTCCTTTTAGGGGCGGCAAAAGGATGCCCTAAGAGCCAGCGCCATGGCTCTTCCTTACCCTTTTGGTGCAGTGTGTTTAAATGCTGCACTAGGAGGGTATCCTGACACCGCGTGCCATGCGTAACAGCGTGCGGCATCAGGATGGTTTTGGTGTGGAGTTGGGGCAGCTGGCATGTGGCTGGTGGCGCAGTGGTTAAATGCCTGTACTGCAACCACTCACTCAGCCCTGGTGGCGCAGTGGTTAAATGCCTGTACTGCAGCCACTCACTCATAGACCACAAGGTTGCGAGTTCAATACCAGCCAGGGCTGGGGCTCGACTCAGGCCTGCATCCTTCCGAGGTCGCTAAAATGAGTACCCAACTGTTGGGGGGCAATCAGCTCACAGTTGTAAACCGCTTAGACATCCCATAGCGTGATATGAAGCGGTATATAAATAAGCTGCTTTGCTGCCCAACCTCAACTCTATCCCCAGGCCAGCCCTTTTGCCTCACAAAACTACAAATCCCAGGATTCTGTACGATGGAGCAACAGCAAACTGAGGGGAAACAGATGTCAAACTGCATTCTACAATGGAGATGCGCCCATAGTTTCCAAATCAAGAGAAGTAATAGTCTTCCAATATTCTGCAATAGTCAAGCCTCATCTGGAGTATTACTTTCAGTCCTGGACACCTCATTTTAAGGATATAGATAAGTTGGAGCAGGTTCCAAGAAGGGAAACAAGGGTCCAAAACACGTAAATAATCTAGTTTGAGACTAGATTATTAAATTAAAAATAATATAATGTAATATAATATAATATAATATAATATAATATAATAATATAAATAAATAATCTGGTTTGAGACTAGATTATTAAATAAAATAAATAATAAAATTATTAAATAATCTAGTTTGAATGTGAAGTCGTAGGCTTTCATGGCCGGCATCCATAGTTTTTTTTGTGGGTTTTTTCGGGCTGTGTGTCCATGTTCTAGAAGAGTTGAGTAATGTCAGAAAGAAACTCTTCTAGAACATGGCCCAGAGCCCGAAAAAAAAAAAACCACAAAAAATCTTGTTTGAGACTGCTTGAACTGCCCTGGCTCAGTGTTAGGGAATCCTGGGAATTGTAGTTTATTGTAGCACCAGAGCTGTCTGACAGAGAAGGCTAAATATCTCACAAAACTACAGTTCCCAGAATTCTCTATCATTCAGCCATCACACTTAAAGTGGTCTCAAACTGCAGTGTGTTTTGGACCAAGGATGATAAGAGGTATGGAGAACAAAACATATGAGAAAAGGTTGAAGCAGATAGGCATGTTCAGCTTGGTGAAGAGAAAACTGTGGGTTTATAGGCTTGCACTCTTTAAATATCTAAAGGGCTGCCACAGAGAAGAGGGTCAAGTTGTTCTCTGCTGTCTCAGAGGGTAGAACGGTTTTAAATTACAGGCAGTAGATTTTGATTGAACATTGGAAGGAATGTCTTGACTGTAAGAATGGTTTGGTGATGAACAAATTACCTAAAAAGATGTCTCTTTCTCTAGACATTTTCAAAAACAGTCTGGACAGCTACTTGTTGGAGATACTCTAGTTGTGGTTCCCAACTTGGACTTGATGGCCTATGGGACTCCTCCCAACTCTATAATTCTATGACTGTGGAATAGGCATGAGGGTAATCTGGAAAGATGGGCCCAGAATTTGAGTAAGCCCCAACTGATCAGATAAAATGGTAACTCACAGCTGGTATACACAAAGCAGATAGCAAAATGTGAGTCTTAGCTTTGGAATAGGGGGTGGCAGAAGTGCACCTATGGGACTCATGAACCCCAAGCTGCTTTTGTTACCCCTAGGAAAAAAAGGAAAGAAATCCAAATGAACAACTAAATTAGAAAAAGAGAGGAAGCAGTCCATATTACATGTTCTTAATGCTGTAACTTTTGAGAAGCTGGATAACAACCACAAAGTACAGTGCATAATTGAAGCTGTCCTTAAACCATTTTGCTTGCACAAGCCTCAGCTGATTACCGTGGTTTTCTGACCCTGGCAAAGTTACAAGGTCATCTTTTACATGGATCAAGGGCTCCATAATTTATCCATTATAGAAGTATGGTCTCCCTTGTCAGCAAACACACACACCTCTTTCTTTTCTACCTTTTGCATTATTACATTAGTAGCTCCATTTCTCAAACAGCCATATACATTTTCCGTTTCCCCGCTTTTGTATTTGTAAGGGAAATCTTGATGGGCACCACTAGAAACCCATCCATCTAATCCCCTATACCAAACAAATTATTGATTCAATATTACTCTTCCTGTTTGCATTCTGCTGGCGATTTCTTTTTAATGTTGCTTAATGTACATTCATATTGTTTAATGCAGGGGTAGGCAACCTTTCCCCTTTAAGGGCCGAGGGACTTCAGCTCCCAGAAGCCTCAGCCATGTTGGCCAATAGTCCTATGTTGGCCAATAGCTCCTGGGATTCTGGGAGCTGAAGTCCCTTGGCCCTTAAAGGGGAAAGGTTGCCTACCCCTGATTTAATGTAACAGGGGGCTTGCAGACTGCCAGAAATAGTGCAAATTGAGTCCACTTTTAGGGTTAGGGTTAGTGCTAGGGAATCATGGGGACTGTATTTTATTGTGGCACCAGAGCTCTCTAACAGAGAAGACTCAATGTCTCAGAAAAAAACAACAATTCCCATGATTCCCTAACACAAACCCTAACCCTAAATGTGGACTCAATTTGCACTATTTCTAGCAGTCTGCAGCCCCCCTAATATTAGTTGCTCTTGGAATAGATAGACTGCTTTAAGGCTGTAATTCTATGTATATTAGGTAGGATTAAACTCAATTGAAATGAACAGAACTCACTTCTGAGTAGATACATAAAGGGCTGCAGTATTAATCCAATACTCTTGTTTTCATGATTTCTTGTGGTGTTGGTTTTCAAGTGATTCATTTTCAGGGGAGGGTAACTATAAATTTTGAAATAAAACTATTATAGGGCTGCTACTATGCATATTTTAAAAGCAAACACCATGTTTGCATAGTTAGATCAATCAAGTGCAAAACAGTAGTTGTAAAACCTAGGTCTCAATGTTGTTTAACTACAGTTCTCACAATCTGTGACTACTGGATACATTGGCTGGGAGTTCTGGAACACCCCCTAAGCTCTTAAATATGGGGCTCACTGGGTTAGTGTGCCATACTGGTGACTCTTGTTCAAATCTGTATTTAAATCTTAGTCTGTGAAACACATTGGTTGTCTTTGCTGAAGTCACTAATCTAAAAGCTAACATGGTTCACAGGAATGTATGGAAGATAAAAGGTAGAGAAGAGAGCCATGTATACTTCCCTGACCTCCATGGAGGAAGTAAGGGGAGGTTAATATTAATTATGAGGCACCAGGCAAAGACCAAGTACTAAAAGAAAATTATGCTGTAAGTTAATGGGATACATTTATATCTCATCTTTTTCTATGATGGATCTCAAAGTGATATATAATGAGAACTCTGACAGTTCATTTCACAATAATTGTGAATTATGCTTGGTTTGTAATTATGCTACCCTTATGCTTGGTTCAGAAGCTCCAGTTGGTTCAAAACATGGCAGCCAGGTTTATTCCTGGAACATCTAGGAGGGACCACATTACTTCGGTTCTGAGGTCCCTCC